>CM016566.1:15430615-15521336 GCA_003412495.2 Echium plantagineum | reverse complement strand
CGACTCCAAGAAATTCTAGAAACGATTGTGTGTTAGCTCGTTTAAACGTTTTAAACAAATTCGCAAACGCACATAATACGTATGATTTAAATCCATTCTAAGAGATTATAATAGTTATTATAATAGGATTAAAGAAGAGTCATTACGCCCATTGGCTGAGGCATTGTCGTTATAATATTATAAGAGTCTTAGACATAGATTCTTTCATTATACTTTATTATACGTCATTATAATCGATATACGTTATACAGTATTATCCTTAAACAAATGAGACTATATCAACATAATACCCCCAAGATTCGAACTTTTATTATAAAACTACATCAAATCCTCAAATTACAAACATAAAGTCATAGTTTTAAACATTATTTAAACTCAAAATCTTGTGGTCAACTTAAAAAGATCAAATTTTATGCAAAAAACAACATTAAAGTACCAAAATAACAAACTTTACACATATATCAATACTTTTTAGTACAAATTTACCCACATATTCATAATAATCTTACAAAAGATTCAAACTTTTGTATAAAAACCTTCAAATAACACACACAATATAAATTATAAAATTAATTAAAAACATGATTTTAACTCAACAAAATTGAAAAACGTGATTTTGAGTCTACTAAATTGAAAAAGATTGAAACTTTTGTTGAAAACCCTTCAAATAACAAAAAGGCAATACATATGAAATATATAACTAATTGAAAAACGTGATTTTGAATCAACTATATTACAAAACGGGATTTTTACTCAACTAACTAAATTGAAAAAGATTCAAACTTTTGTAAAAGAAACCAACTTTAAAGAAGCAAAAACAAACGATAAGGAGAAAAGTGAAGATGAAGATTACGGCGAAGATGAAGTTTCCGGCGAAGATGAAGATTCCGGCGAAGTTGAAGTGAGAATAAGAGAGAAAGGGAGATAGTGAGATGTAGAGAGAGAGTGAGAGGAAGGAAGTGAAATGAAAAAAGTGTAGATATATATTATGATAGATTTAATAAAGGGCAATTTAGTCAGTTCACTACAAAAGTATGGTATTTTCTTAATTAAAAAAGTTATGTCCATTCTAACAAATAGGGTCCCCAAAGTGTGGGTAATCTGCCAAATTTCGTATATATTAGACAAATCAAGTATAGAGTAATATCACTAATTAATATGGTATGCTCATGAACATGTCTTTACATCAGTTTCACAAGAAAAAGGTTTGCGTGCTCTTTAAGTTAAGGTAATTGATTACATGTCGCAAATAATTCATAGTCCTCATGCAACCACATTTACTATTGTATCACCTTATTATATTATGTCTAATATCTCAACTATAGTTTCGGATTAGGCTCAATTTCATTTCAAGCCAATCTCGAGTTGGCTACAGATTGAAATGGAGCTATGCCTTAAGCTACAATGGAACTGATGAACTGTGCTCGATAGATCATTAAGCATAGGTGTCGCCTGTGACTGAGCATGAATGACTAACGTTGCAGTTGAAGGATTATCATTGTTGGTACAGTTGAGGGTAGCGGTCGTGAGAACAACTGAACAAGCGTTAGTATTTTCTCTGCAAAACTAACTGATCGATGTATACATTTGGTTTAAGTTCGTACGTAAACTTAGTGAGCTAATGAATGTAAAAGTACGTGTGTAGAATTCTTTTCCCTACAGGCTACAACATACATATAACATATCGGTATTACAACGAAGGATGATTTGCCCAAGAACCTACTTGATAGCCAAGACGAATGCCAGCCATGGAAACTTCATATCCAAGAAGCCATTTAAAGCAAAGATCAGTGCCAAAACTGCGATCTATGTATCTGATGGAGTCGATCCTGGATTTCTTTGAACGTTGTTAAACTATACTACTCCTGAAGGAAGACGCAACGCAGAATGCCCTTCTATGAGGCTGCAAGACGGAGAACAACTTTAAGACTCCTCAAATGTAGAAGGAAATTACTCTATCTACATGAGAATAGTTATGATTAGTCACCTACCTTTTCACGTAGTAGTAGCAAAAATCTGCTAGTATAATGTCTGGACAAATTCAGAGAGGAGGACCATGGAAGGCCATAATCCATAGCCTAAAGCAGTCAATAAACGCCCTCGAGTATCCAATACCTGCATATATTATGGCAAAAGTCCAGTAGATTTGTTATAGCATCATCAACAGGTTTAAAGCATAAATAAATAAATTCTTGAATTAGAGAAATTACACACTAAAATGGGGTGTGGGAGGCCATGGTGGAAAGAGTTATACGCCTTTATACTAAGATACTTTGACGATGTTACAAAAAGATGTGTACCTCAAAATTCAAATAAATGATCAAGTGAATTTAAATAGGATACTATTGTACTAATAACATCTACGTACGTAAATCAATATGGAAAAGGGTACAGATGATGCCACATTTCCTCAAAGTATTTATTCGATGAACTATTTTTGAAAGATACCAATTCTTATGTCCGTTATTTCCAAGTGTCTCTTTATATGTCCAATTTAACAGTTAACTCAAGCTTGCTGTCAAAACAAATAACTGAGTCCGAATAAGAGAAATTCAGTATCAGAAGTACAATTAAGGTCATTAACATTCGGAAGGCCAACATCCCAACACCTTGGCACACGTAAATATCTTATCGTTATCAAGAGCATCCTCGACACATCAGACTGGAACCTTCTATGTTTACCTTTAAAACCTTTATATAGCATAATCATACCTGCAGAATCCAATGGGCGCAACTAAAAAACCTTGCAACTCCCAGAGCAAAAACATAATGAGCAGTGAAAGGTTCGACAATCTACAGAAGTGAAACAGATCCAAATAAAGCTTAATCTTGTACCTCCATACTCAAGAAATATTGATTATGCCAGTCAAGATAAACTATTTGAGATTGTGTTGGAAATTACCTTGCTCTGCTGCATCATATGTAGTTGTGGGAGCACAGAGACAGCTTCCAAGTAGACACAGAAGCCCCAACAAATACGATTAAATATGTGATGATGTGTCGATGGATGTACAAGAATAGCCAATACAAGACAAGGTAAAACCTGTTTCAATAAATAACATGATTTCAAACCAAAGTTCGAGCATGGAGTACTAACTATCTAATAGATCTCCCACCAGTATGAAGGAAACATATTGAGGTTACTAGTGCTTTGCTAAAGAAAATAATTCATACTCCATCCATATCATATCTAAATAACACTTTAAGGTTGTGAAATATTAAGGTATGTGGTTGAAATAATATCGATTCATTTGCCTTCACTCGAATGTACAATTATACTTGGAAGAATGTTGAAGATGCAGTTGGGTTTGATGGTGCACATTCTTGGTAATAAATTAGACTAGAGGATGAACATAAAAAGTATTTATAAATAAAGGAAGTAGTTAATTTTATTGGTACACAACATGAAGTAAAATGATTATTCAAATGTAAACGAAGGGATTATTAGTTATTTGCAAGTATACGAGAAGAAGGGATACGTGCAAGTATACAATTTTAAATAATGAACTAATAATGAGATAGTGACAATATTGTAAATCACTCACAACGTAGTAATGTGGAAGTTTATCTTTATCCTCCATGTATGTTGAAGTTAACTGCAATCGCATCATGTAGATAACCCAAACAGTTGTGGCAAGGGTTGCTAAATCAAGTAGTGTATGGATGTCATATTCCATGACAAAGCTGCAGTATAGTCTAACCGCTAAAAACATAGCTGTTAGTTCTTGCGATTTGAGTGAAAGCCCTGTGAAATTTAATGTCTTATTTAAGTGGTTACAAACATAAATATAAGATAACAACTAGATACATAACCATCACCCTTTACATAAACTTTTTTTATACATAAACAGTGCTTCATTAGAACTTAGATACATTATGCATAGAGGCAACATATTGTTGGATGAGACTTAGGAGGTGGAATAAACTGGTCTATTTATATCCTCTCTTGATCAAAGTAAATACCAAGTTTGTAGTATTTCGAAATGTCAATTATAACTGATTATTTTCTTTCGTTAGTAACTGAGAATAAACGCAAATATTTGAGAAAAATAACTGTTACAAAAACAGGTCTGATAAGATATTTAAATATTCATCCTTTATTAACAGTGAAGAGGAAAGTGAGACATGAGAAGCTCATTGATCACTTAGCAAAGAAAGAAAGTAATGCTCAATAATCGGCTGTGTGTTCCACAACACCACCTACCTAATTGTCCAAATGATATGTTACAGCTAATTTGAATAGCTTTCTAGGCTGCATGATATGCAAATGCTAATTATCTTGCAGACATATATTCTAGAATAGTTTAAATACTATATACTGCAGTGATTGTTCTATATTTCAGCTCCATCTCCCCCTTCCGAACTTTTAACTAATAGCCATACGATCAAGAGTAAACGCCAATATACTTAATTAACCGTACTTGACAATTCTATTCCAAATTCATAGTATAAAGACATAATTTTTTCTGTTACTTACAACTTTCCAAGTAGTAAAGCACAACAAAAGAGATTGGAAACGTTTCGGAAACCTCAAGAAACATTATGGAAACGCTGTAACATCTGATCAATAAAATGTAACATATATGTGTTCAATATGGTTTCCAAACACCCATGTTTTAATTCTTAATATTCACATCTAACTACCCGATTCTATCACCATTGTCCTTGCTTAATATGTTTTATTTTACAGTATTTGCATTTTTAACTTGCAAATACATATATAGCATTTTGAACATGTTCATTTGTGAAATTAAAAGAATTAATTGTTGCATTAACCAATCCTATTATAAGTATTCGCAGAGATTAGATTGTGGATTTTGCCTAAATAGCTAGTAATTATAATTATGTATAGTATGAGATTGAAATGAGTACCAGCACAAGTGTCTTCCTTGATGAGTTTGTAAATGAGGACAGAAATACCGATAGAGTGGACAGCTTCGGCGGCGACGAAGAGGTTGTCGTGATCTTCCACCACGAGGCGGAGGAGGAAGATCACGAAAATGGCAGTCGTGATCGCCACCACCGCCTTCACATTCGGCGGTTGCGCCTTCAACCACGTCACCCCCGCCTTGATCTGTCTCCTTTGGCACCTTCATTTTATTGATTGATGGATTGCTTTTTTAGGAAGTGGATCAATGTCGAATGTGTTGTTTGATGTTTTTAGGAAAGTTTTTGAGGTTATGGTTTTGGTAATAAAATACACTTATTATCTTCATCGTATAATAATTGTTAATTTCATTTTTTTTTTATATAAATTTTATTATTTGATCTATTTTTAGTTTTTTACCTACATTTCTTAGAATAAAATTTACTTTAATTAGTTATTTCTTAAATTTTGTAAAAGATTAAAAATTAAATAATTTTTATGAAATGAACGAAGTATTAGCTAAATAAGAATGTTGAATTATAAATGATGTATGATTAATGGCAATTTTGTTGGGAACATGTACTAAATCCTCTTAAAATTGCAAGTAGTCAATCTTAATGAAAGAACTTATTCGTCTCCATCGACTCCATTCTCCTCACCATCTTTTGCGGCTACCGCTTGCGGAATTCTGACAGAGACACAGCAGCGTGTTAATGTTAATGTTGAGCGAATAGGCGGAACTCCACACGTAGCCTTTGATGATTGATCCATAAGCAGATGTAGCATAATAATTTTGTTGAGACAGTATCTTGGTTTAGTGTTCCAATATTTTGTTGAATCAATTTAGTAAACTACTACTTATAGTGAAACATTTGTAATTTTGTACCTCGTTCATAAACAAGGGCACCCAAAGGCACACATAAGTAGAGTTGCAAAATAACCACCCCATCAAGTTCGTTCAATTCTAGATTTAACATTAAGATTTTTTTGTAAACTATCGTACTCAATAATCTCAAGAAAACAAATGAATACATTCTTTCAATATCTAATATCAAAGTTTTGAAATCTGGAACTCGATTAGTAGCAATATTGCATCACTTCTTTAGCTCAATCTAAGTTGAAGTTCTCCATTGAATCTCCACCTGAAGCCGGCCATTCTTCGAGTCAATCAGGTGATACCTCTCGTTAATCCTCTTGTTCTCCACAACATCTGAAAGATGAATATCGACATAGCCCAAAGTTTCCTGCACAAAAGAACATACGTCATTTGAAACTCAAGTTATATGTATAATGTATTCTAGAGTTAAGAACATTGAATGACTCACTGAGAAATGATCACTGCTAATACTTGATGTTCGAATTCTGATTTGATTTCAAAAGCAAGACTTAGGGAGCAAGAGGTTCTGTACCTTGGGATATCGAAGACCAATTCTCGACGAAGTGCTAACAACTTCCACATGTATTCTATCACCAGTAGGTGGCTCTTCCAATATGAACTGAAACTCTTCATCCCATCTTGGATCTCTGTTTTTCTTTATCGTCTATGATAAATATCCAATGTAGATGTCAGATTTTGATTTTTCTTGCCAGAAGTATACCATCGTATAATACAATAGGAATTGTAAAGGTGCATCAGGAACAGATATTGTACCTTTGTTCTTCTTTCTTCCCCTTTTAAAATCATCCGCACGGAAGGATTTGTGTGGTGCTTCCCTTCTAGATCTTGAGCTTCATGAACAATGACTACGAGCAATCCACCACCCTCTGGTGTTCCTGCAGGAGCTTTTTGAATCACACTGGAATCTTCAAGATCGCTTTGTAATTGATCCCCTTCGAAAGGCTTGTAAGTCACTTCAACAACCATCTGTCCACGCGATTTTTCATTTTGAGCATCATCTGGATTGAGATTTTTCAGGAGATCAAGAGTCATGACTTTGGTCTCCTCGGCAGTGAGATCCTTCAATGGGACGATATTTAATCCCATCTTGTCATGGGAACCAACCTAAGGGTGAAGAAGACATCTTAAATATTACCGAACAGCTACATTTGAATAATGAAATAAAGAATGTAAGAGGATATTAATGATGCCAACCCCTCTTAAGGATACCCAATAATCATTGTAGTTGATAATCAATCCCAAGAGAAGAAGAAGAAGAAGTCATTTGTAGGCTACTTAACCTTCGTTCGACTATGACCTTTAACGAGTATCTCTCATTATAGATAGAATTTGAATATACAATTAAGTTGGGGAGGGTGTACCTTTTCCCAATCATACATAGTTAAATGAAGAATTTGAGTCTCTGGATCCTTTACGACAAGGGTAAACTCCTCATTCCATTCGGGATCCAAGTTCTTTTGCTTCACAGTGGTTTTCTTTGATGGGAGTTTGTCATCGCTAAGCTTTAATTTCACATAAGGATCTGAAGATCCAATTAGATCTTTTTTCTTAAGCTTCATCGCCCTTACGACCTTCACATGCAGTGTTCCAACTGGTCTCTTCATGGCTCTATTAGTTGGGATTTCGAATATAGTTAGCATATAAATGTTACTATAATATGATTGAAGAGCCTAAGAAGGGAAAAGTGTAGAGGATTGAGACATGGACAACTTACTTTACAGGATCCATTATTTGCACTTCAAGTCGTTTAGGCCAAAGGTACATGTTTGCGACCTGTTCTTTGATAAGATCCTAAAGTTGCGAGAATTTATTAGAATCAAACTAAACCGTTCAATCCTCAATATAACATGAGGAGTTGGATAGAATATGCCAGTTCAACAGAGGAGAAGAAAACCGATTCAGAGATAATCTCACCTGGACAAAACTGTACAAGCCTGGAATGGACATAGCATCAACTCCTAAAAGTTTTAATCCGAAATCAACATGAGGCTGCACATAAGAGATGAAATGCCAAATTATTGAATTTAATCACTCCGCAAGCTTAGAGTAGGTTGAATGATGTTACAGGACTTGTCCGAGGTTTACCTTCTCCATGAAGGATACTTGTATTTTGCAAAAGCAAGGAAATGAAGGAACCAACGGCTTCAATGTTATACGTACAAAAGCAAATACTTGCAAGTCAACCACCTGATGCAGTGAGAATTAAGGGAGACTTGCAGTGATGATTGCTAGAACGTTACAACGAATTTTGCTAAGCTTCAGTTTGAACAATCCAAATACTAAAGAAACTGGTAGAAGCTGATCAGATTATCAGAATGAAAAAACTCAATAACCAGAAGTAAGTAGTACAATCTTCTCTGTCATCCATACCTGAACGGTAGGCTTTAACCCAAATGCCTTTACTGCAACATGGACATTAGGATTGCCTGCCCACTTGAGGGTTAATTCCATGATCAATTCTTTTTCCTCAGTGTTGTAGACTTTCATCCCTGACACGATGAGGCCAACATTTTATTATTCTTGCAGCCGTATAAACAATACAAAATGGTTACATTAGAAGATAAATTTTTCTTATCAACATTTTCTTTTTTGTGTACCTCTGTACTACTATAAACTAAGTCTGTAGCGAAGCTCAGGTTCGTAGTATCCAAAAGGATATTACTTCTCAACTCCAACATAATGAAAAGTCAGGTATTTCTTTTCTGAGGTTCACATTAAGATCAAATTACCATCAACCAACCACACTATCTTAAAAAGAATTACTTAGCATTGGTTAAGTATATCTTTTTTGAGTTCGTAACCTATGAAAGAGAAGCATAGTACTAAATAACTTGACTCAATATACATCATCACCCGCGGTGACATGTATCTCATTAATACATATTAACATCCAGGTATGTGATTGTTGGGAATAAATGAAAGAAGATGAACCTTGAAAAGTAGGTGGCAGGGAACCCAGAGTCAGTGCTTCAAACTCAACTGCTTCGATTTTGAACTTCGGAATTTGTTCAGCGATGATAGGCTTTGTCATTTCTTTAACCATCTTGCATATTGCCTGCACGATAGTGATTGGCAATATGCGCAATAAAATGGAGGAAAATAGGGAGATATATCAAATAAATCATACCTTATCCAAATAAGGCCACATTGTTTCAATAAATTTGTTCAGCCAATCCATCTGCAAGTGAGTTCAATAAGCCATGCTAACTTATTACTAGTAACAAAGAATTTATTATCTATGAATTCATTGTTATATCAATATAAAGATATAAATTAGAATGTAAAGCATACACGATCATAATCAGGATTTTTCACCCAAAGGGGTATCTCCGGAAGGAGCCGCCCGAGGCTTTCTTGATCTCGTTCAGCCAGAGGTTGGATATCAGGATCCTGCAGTTAAATTGGAAATTAAATAAAGCTTATGTTAGCCGAGGTCTACCACCAAGCACGCCACGGGTAGCGGATGATGTCCCCGTTAAGAGAAAGTAAATTAAATAAGCAGCATTACATGTGTTGTATTTCTCCAAAACTTGTTCAAATACAATATTAAACAACATCTAAGAGCAAAGATGGAGCCAAAACAAAACAACATGTTGAATAACAAGGATGAGAAACTTTTGAGGGATCAAATAGTACCTTAACATCTGATGAATCAGAAAAAATGAACAAGAAATATCCTACAATCAATCCAGCTGATATTCCCAATCCAAAACCAAAAGTACCCAATATAGTACTAATGATTCCCATCTTCTTCAATTTACTTGAAATCTCCACAATTTCAGGAAGGTATAACCAAAATGCCTCAAAGGGTATATTTTGCAAAATCAAGAATTCAATTTAATCACAATAGTTATAAGTATCAATATGTTTTGAAGGTAAAAACCAACAAATTTAAGAAAATATCTTTTAGTGATGATGATATTACATTTCAAAATCTGCAAATGTAGGAAGTTGTGAAAGCAGGGTGTAATAAATGTCTTCTATTGTTTACATGTTGACAATTGGTAACGTAACCCTCATGCAATAATGGTGAAGAATGGTGAACGATTATGATCACATATAGCTCATTGGATCAAACTACATGAAAAAAATGGATCAAAATTCACAATAGGGTTCTCAACATTACTCATTACCATTTGTGATTTGTAACTCTTATGTAACGGGACCAAGAGCTACTCGTTTAATCTAGATAGACGTTGGCTAAACGAGCTCCATGTGACATCCTCGATTAAGAATAAACGAGCTTCATGTGACATTCTCGATTAAGAATAAGGTAGGTACATTTCTTTATCAAGAATAGTTGGTACCTAAATAGTGTGACAAAATTGGGATCTATTAGCTTTAACACAAAGGTTCTAATACATTTCACATGTAAAGTATGTTTTACCAAATTTCGTAAAACAAATCAATTAATATATGCGATTTCTATAAAAGTAAAAAATCTCTTAGATCAAGAGATGCAAGAATTTGTCTTACCAAACAACTTATACTTGAACATTTCATTTTATCCGACTTCATTATCCCACTTTTAATAATCACTTAATATCTTGTCTAATTATACACTAATAGAATCATTTCAATCGACTTTTTAAATATCATGTATGTAACGAGTTACTACTTACTAACTCGAGTCTCAAATGAGTCGAAAATTTAGCTAAAGCACCCGACCCGAACATTGTACTCATTACCCGACTCGATAGAGCCCAAAACCACCTAATCCATTGACTCACCGAGGCCGAGTCCTCTCTCTGGACTCTCAGCTCACCCGTCATTTTGCTTAATCCGAGCTCATGATGTACCTTAACTCCTTAATTCACATTTAATCTAAATTTTCTTATTTTTATCAGCTTGATTAGCAAATAAATCAACTTGGACTTTTAACATATTTAGGTGTAAATTTCGATTTATTATTTGAGAAATGGAACAATTTAAGGGATTCGTTAATGACATCTTTCATTGGCACGAGAAATCCAACCGCCGTAATCCGGTACGCTTTCTCTGATTTCTGTATTTTGCAGTTTATTTTCGGGTTTTGCGAATGTTGTTAAATTGAGCCGAGTCGAGCCTCGAACTGCCTCCGGGCTCGTTAGCTTGGTAATATAATTGTTATTAAGATTTTGTTATAATTTATTAAATTTTAATATCTCGTTATTATAATATTATGCATTTTTTTGGTTAATGTTAATGGCTATTGGAATATGATGATTTTGGTTGTCTTGTTAAATGTTAATTAATTTTATTAATTATGTAAGTAAGCTGAATTTATGTTAATGCGATTGAATTGAAATTTTGAATTAAGTGAGCTTGGCTTGGCCTGGCTCGATGAAAGCTCGTCTGAGCTAAAAAAGTTTTAGCTCAGGGCTCTGGTCGGCCCATGTACAACTCTAGTGTGAAGTGGGGAAGAGGGTAGATGTTGTTTTATGTTGTTGATGAGTGTTGTTTTGTTTCAAATGTTCTCAAAATCAATTGGATATTGCTTGTGTATAATTACCCAAAAAAGAAAGAGAAAGAAAAAGGAAATTGATATGTGATTGTGCCATTATACTACATATGGTGTTTTCACTCTAATCTTGGGTCAATTAGGAAACAGGCTCCTGGTTATTACAAGGTAAAGTTGCATACCATGCGACCCCTCCCTCCCTTACCCTGTCTAAGCAGGAGCCTCTTTGCATCAGTGGCATGCTAATGTGTTGTGCCATTAAAGCTGTTGATTTTTTAGAAAATGTGTGTGAAGAGTGATGGGAATGTTAATTGTTGAAGTTTGCATTGAGCAATTGATTATGCATTGGTATATTGGCATTGGGTAATGAATGATATATACCCTGTCCATTTCAAAACATTATTCAGTTTCGTCTTTTTTTATTGTTGGCTTTTGTCAATTTGAACTTTAAGTATTTTTATGTAGATTTTATGGTATTTGGTGAAGAATATATCAAATGACATGGTAATTTCATATTTAGTTAAAGTTGTGTATCAGTTGATTATTCAAAGTTCGTTAAATCTAGTGTAATTAGACTGGTGGGTATGGTGAGAAACTTAAACTTACTAAGGCTATTAATTTTGTGGTTCACTGAATTTTTCTCATCAAAAGGTAATTTTTAGTACACATATGGTGTAATTCGCTGGAGAAAATACAGCAAGAATTTGGAAAAGTTAGAATTGGAGAGTCAATCTGTGTGTTCATTGGTGTTACGTTGTAGTTGTATCATCGTAATTTGACATTTGGATGCTGTCATAGGTAGCAACAAGCTGTATGATGGAGCTTTACAACTCTTCCAATGATATAATTTTCAGATCGAAATCTTGAAGCGGTTGCAACGAGAAGCATTTTCGGATATAATGAAACTTAGGGACAGACAAGAAAAAGTGGAAAGGATGCTTACATTTTATAAAACTTCGAAAGGCAATCCGTTTCAGAACTACAGCACCAATGTACGAGGAGAAATTGATGTGGCAGGGGCAATCTTGGTAATGAACAACATTGATCAACAACAATATGACACAGTTCAGAAAGCTGGTCTTAGAACTGGAGTTAATTCTAGGCTTACTTTTGAGACCACCATTAGGCAGAAAGATACACTTGTGACAGAGATCGTTGGAAGGGAAAATGTGCAAGGTGATATCAGTGCCAACTCGCTTTCACTCACAAAGGTTCTTTATGCTGCAAATGTTAGTGAATGGTTTTCAGCAGTTGCAATACCAGTGGGTGCTCAGTTCAGAGATGTTGGGGTTGGTACATGCAATCCTCATCAGGTATTTATATAAGTTCATGCTTTACTATCATCAAACCTGTTGTGGTGAACTTTTTTTTTCTGTATTTTGAAGTTGTCATTTAGGATGTTTTACATAATTTTTCTAGTGTGTTTGTGTGTTGGTATAATGGTACTCTATTTCACAGTACGTGAGGTTTGTTAAGTTTGAAAATGTGCCAGAAATTTTTTATTTGAAGTATCATATGGAAAGTTACTTGGGGTTGTCATCTAGGGATTATAGACCATTTGCACTTTTTGTAGTTTAAATTCCAAAATAATTAGGATTAAAATCTTTTCTCTTCAAGTTTAGAAACCCTGACAGACTAGGCAAAAATTATCGCCATTGATGGATCATATATTAGAACGTGAAACAAAAGAAAAAGTACTGCAAGAAGTCAAGCCTATTGTGGTTTGTGCATTATTGAACTTGATAAAATAAGGTTGAATGTTGCTACTCCGGCAGCCTATTGGATGTCCTATTGAACAATTTTACTAGGTAATCACTATCATGATAATTCTTCTCTTTTCTATTAGTCATTAATTAAACCCATGGGCCATGGCCACTATAAAAAAATTCATAAGCATTTTTTCACTTGCTTGAAACATAAGCCAAGAATGCACCATGCTGGAGTTCTGAGTTGAATGAGTACATGTGTCTGTTTGGCGTTAGTGCACTAAGTTCATGATATGGATAGGCATCCTGCTCTATGCACATTTTTTTTCGGCATGGGAAATAGGCGTTTGCATAAGCATGCAGAGTAATTGTTCTCATGTCTTACTGGACTGTTTTATTTTCGGATTGTGTTTGGATAAATAACTCTCTATGCATATAATTGATTTTCAGTTATTTTATTTCCTTCTTGGTTGTCTTAGGATAGAGGACTTACAGATTATTCTGGGTTTGGGCCTCCACTGCTTAATGAATACAACGATAGTGCATTTGGAATCATGGTGAAGAATAGAAAAATTGTTGCCTCTTTGGGTCAGTTTGTTTCTAGATTGGGAGCGCAGGCTACTAATTCTGGAATAACCCATTGCTTCAGCACTTTAGGGCAAGTAGTCTGCCAAGTTTCTAAGAGTACAAAGCTCTCCGTCTTAGGTGTGCTTAAAGTGCCTAAATTGTCCCCTGGATCAGTAGGTCTTGGACCAATGACCACCTCAATTTGGATATCAAGGCAAAATGAACATACAGAGACCTTTTCAGAGGGGGACAACAGCCCTCAAGCTGCAACATATTGGGGCGGAACTAATCTGGATGGATCGGTTGCATTCACACTGGAATCAGAACTTGATGACAGTTCAAGAATAGGAGGTTGGATTGAGATGAAGAGATCAAATCCCAGCCATGTTCAATGGGCTGTTGGAATATCTGACACTCCTGAAGATGAATTAGGATGGGGATTGAGCTTGGGAGGATTGGTGAAGAATGCTAACCATTTGGATCACTTTCAGGCAGAAGCTTTTCTGAAATATCATCTTGGTAAGAATTTCAGTTTGCAGCCAGCTCTGGTGTATGTATTGGATGGGTCAAACCGAGTTCCAGCTCTTATGTGTCGGTCTAGTTGGTCCATCTAATGTTCTTCTTACTTTTTCTTGGAACCACAATTCTTATCAACATAGCACTACCATACATGTTTGATTGCATTCAGTTTTCTAGTTAAGTGATGCCAATTTTGCAGTCGCTAGTAGATTAATTATGGCCCTTCTCTGTTTGAATGATCATTTGGAATTTTGAATAAAAGGCCGGCTATTAGAAGTACTACTTTTAACAAGGTTTTTATCTCAAAGTCTCCTCGACTTTTTGCCTGTTTTTTCGATTTGCCTTTCTCAATTCCTTTTTTCTAACACTTTCTCTTACTCCATCTTTTTAACCCTTCCATCAAGAATGTTCACGACCTTAACCCTCTAAAGCCTCCTATCAAGTTCATATTGAGATGAGCTCCATTTGATACTCGAGTCACTCGAGCTTGTGGTAAGGCAATCTATCCTCGCCATTTCAATTAATTGACGTTTAATTTTTTATTTAATATTGAGCCTTTAAAAGTCCTCAGATTCCATTATAAAAAAATACCATGATACTTTCTTGATTGAGTTTAAATTAATCATAAAAAATGATGTATACATTTTTATTAAGTAACATGTAAATTGTTTAATACTATTTCAACCGAACACTCATTTATTAGTAGGGGAAATGTCAAGTTCATCATAATGTTTTACATAAATTTGTAACACATTTCGAATTTCTTGCAATACAAATAATTCCACTAGTTTTTTTTTATATAAAGTAGCGATGAGGTGAGGTTCAAATCTAAAATCTTCTAGTCACTGCCAAGAACCTTTCCACTAGACTATTTGATTAACTCAATCCTACTAGCTTTTAAGTAGATATTATGAAATAAATTATGGATACTTTTTTTCTTATAGATAATAGCAGGCCATACAAAATTTAAAGTTCACCAGACAACAAATTCTCAAACATTTGGAGACTTATGTAAAAAATAGTAAACATAAGATAAAGGAAAGATAGGTGGTGACAACAACTAATTGCAGTGTCATCAAGTGCAAGTAGCTTGCTCGGGTCCCAAATACTCCTCAAATGGACTAATTGATTTATTAACTTGTGAGAGAATTGTACTTGTGCCCATGAGCTAAGAAACTGTTTAAGAAAATTATTGTGGTGATTGAGAAACACCAAAAGTAACCAGTTGGATAACCGTTTTAGACATGAGCAGACGAGAGGATGTATCTCGTGGTCGGTGTCCCGGAAAGTCCAACAATTTTAATGTCGATATTTTGATGACACTACAACCGTTTTAGACATAAGATTCCCACTCTTTTTACTCCTTCGACTAATTTATGTGTTAACTCTGTTGATAAAATGGCTTGTGTTTTGGACAATTATAACTGCTTTAAGAAATTATTGATGGTACACTTAATTTTTAGTAATTTTTCTACTAAGAATACTTTTTTCAATCGACTAAAAAAATGATGGATATTAAATGTAAGCTTTAATTGTAACAATCTTTTTCTAGCTAAAAGGTAGGATGATTTATTCTCCCAAGTTTGGTACTTTCAATTCAGTTCTATGTAATTCTACTCCATGTAATGATCATGAAACCACTAGAGATGCTATTTTCGTTTAATTTTATGAATTATTTATAAAAAAAGGTAGGATAATGCTTTACAATTTTAATTCCCTTAATTGTAACAATAATTGTAACAGTCACCAATCGTTTTATTAGTATCCAAAACCAAAATCGAAAAGGAAAGAAAAAAATTGTAATTCAAGGCACCGACCCCCCATCTCCCCCCCTATATATACACCCCAAACCATAGACCAATTCACAAATTTCCTAACCCCCCCTCTCCCCCAAATTATCCCAAAAGCCCCTAGGGTTTGCTCCCCCAATTTCCCAAAAAGATGTCCACTACTGAGAAGAAGATTACCCTCAAGTCTTCCGATGGCGAAGACTTCGAGATCGATGAGTCCGTTGCTCTCCAATCGCAGACAATAAAGCACATGATTGAAGACGATTGCGTCGATAATTCGATCCCGTTGCCTAATGTCACCAGCAAGATCTTGTCCAAGGTTATCGAGTACTGCAAGAAGCACGTCGAGTCGACCGCCTCCGATTCCGCTACTCCTGCAGCTACTACTACTACTACTAATACTGCTGATGATGAGTTGAAGGCCTTTGATACTGATTTCGTTAAAGTTGACCAGGCTACTCTCTTTGACCTTATTTTGGTATGTGATATTCTTTTTTATGTAATACTTACTTCGTACCAAAATTATTGGCCCAATTTCGAGTTCTATTGAGTTGACTTTTTTAATTTGGAACTCAATTTTTATATATTGAACTCGATGCTGATTAGTCAAAGTTGACCAGGTTTCTCCGTTCCTTCTTATCTTGATTGTATGATGATCTCTTTGTGCCAAAAAGTTGTCCAGTGTTGAATTATGATGAGTTGACTTTGTTATTTGGACTCAAATATTTCTTTTAATATGTTAGTATAATATTTAGATAAATATATCTGCTTTAATTTTGTGAAATTCGAAATAAATTGTTCGTTCTTATGTTGTTATTGATGTTTTCTTGGTATGATGTTTCCTGATAACTTTCTAGGATATGACTTCCTATATATATTGGCTAGGGTTCGTTAGAGACTCGAGTATTGGGGAAGTTTGTTGCTTTTGTGCATAGTGTATCTCTATGTTTTACTATGTGAAGCTATGTTTCTGGAATGGTGTTTTACACTCCCCTCCAGTCTTGAAAAGATTGCCGACTTCTGAGTGAGTTTTGATTGTTGAGCTTTGAGAATAAGTATAGGTTAACACATAATTCTAGATTGGCTTATTTTTGGGGTACTTTGTTAGGTATTGGCTATTTGGTAAAGTGATATGAACTTAGTAATGTTAGGACTTGATGGTTTGTTATAATTTGTCATGCTATAGTTTCTTGGTGTTGGCTGAGCTCTTTCAATTCTTGGTGCAGTATACATTCATGCTTTCTAACAATGATCATACACTACTTGAAATTAAAACATGATCTTTAGATTAGCCCACTATATGCTATGAGTAAACAAACGGTCTACCGAATTATGGTTTTATTTATTGATGTTGGTTCTGATTGTGATGGATAACCGTATCCAGTTTAATGGTGAAGCATTTGCTGGAGGTATTTTGGTATAATCTGACCCTTTTTTCCGTCATTGCTAGGCTGCAAACTACTTGAATATCAAGAGTCTTTTGGATCTGACCTGCCAAACAGTTGCTGACATGATCAAAGGAAAAACTCCAGAGGAGATCCGCAAGACATTCAACATCAAGAACGACTTCACAGCCGAGGAGGAAGAGGAGATCCGCAGGGAGAACCAATGGGCCTTCGAATAGTGTAGTTTTAGTTTGCTACCCTTTCATGTTCTCAATGGGAGAGGGTTGCTGACCTTCCGGCCTACTTATTTATAATTAAAGCTCGTCCTCTGTTGTCGATGGTGAACCGAATGGTTGTAGTAATTCTAAATTGGAGTCTTATCCATATAACAATCTATTAGTATATCTTAATGTCTATATCGGTATTTTGCATTTGCGTGTGTTTCGTTGTATTTTCTTGCCTTGCTTATTGGTGTTCCCTTGGTTTAATGAACAATAACTCATCTTCCATGATTATGCATACTGACATTAGAGACTTGTCATCATAAAAGAAATGCTTTTCTTCATTTAGTCACATTAACTTTCGTGAACCTTTTAAATGCCACATATTCATCATTTCAAATAGTCAACTCAAATATATTTTTGACACCATGAATGATTAACGAGATAATTTTCAACCTTTTACTCCACTCCTACCCGTTACTCCGACCCGCACCCCTTATACCCTCCTCCACCATTCCCACCATCTTCGATACCCATAAAAGCAAAAATATAGAGAACTGTTGTGTTTTTGTATCAATATTAAAACATCACCATCTGGTAATTATATTAATAATCTATTGCCAATATTAGCTGACTAATGTTATTTTTAAAGTTCACATAATCAAGTAATACTCACTTTTGGGCCTTCTTGTGTAAGATTTGATGAACTATGTCTGTATGTAAGGGAAACGCCTGCAACTTATTCAACCATACTATCGCTCATAAAAAGATCATTTTTCATAGCCTTGCAATGATATTTAGCCAAGTGCCAACTAGCCTTACGGGCAGGGACGGATGTAGAGGGGTGCACGAGGTAGCACGTGCTCCTCTAGTTTTTGACACCTGAAATTACTATTTTGCCCCTAGTATAAAATTTATACTTTTTCGTTCTTTTTTATTTGTCTTTTTAGCCTTTATTTTTTGTTTGTAAATATTTGTCTTCCTAGCATAATTAATTATAAATTTACATTTTCAATGTATTTTTTGATTATTTTTTCTTATGAAGTTATTAACAAACCAATTATATAGTTTCAATTGATTGTCATTTTACATTTCCAATGTGCTTTTTGGCTACTCTTTATTTTCCTTAATTTATGTTTAAATGGCTAGAAAGACAAAAAAAAAAAGAACGGAGAGAGTAAAACTTTTATACCCTTAATAATCTAAAACATTACATATTGTATTACATATGTTAGTTTGAATTATATAATATAGCAACATGGACTCTTTATTATTAACCCAACTTCCAAGACTTATCTTAACCCTTAGTTACGGGTAGGTTTATCTCCACACCATATCAAATTTTTTTATTAATGCTAATGTTTTGTTCAAATTATGATAAAATTTGTTGTTTTGAATATGTAAGAAAGTTCTATTTAGATTTATATGCATTTATTTTTCAAAAGAAAATGATTTTGTGACTTGGGTTGATCAATTTGAGTTTTCTTTCTTGTGTGTGCCACAATTGTAGTTTTGAATGATCAAGAAAAGTTTAATTGTAGAAATTTATTGATAAATTTGTTATATAAAATGTATTTTTTTTATTTGGTTTTGATCAATTTTGAGTTGCTTCTGAGACCATTGTCGTTCTGATAATCAATATATTCAGTTGTGTCAAATGAAGCTATCATACAGAGGTTTCAAAGCATGACAAAGCGTTGTGGTCAATTATAATTTGAATTTTTTTAATATGCTTGTCGTACTTTTTTGTATTGACTTTTAGATTTTTTTTAATGATTCCACATTTTAATAATTGTGCTACCTCTTATATTATTTTCTGCATCCGTCCCTGCTTACGGGCAGGGCAGGGAGGGGGTAAGTGCCGAGTGGTGATGGTAGGACCGTAGGAGTGGGAGGAGTGTAAGGGTGTGAACGCGATGTTTTTATTTTTTATTTAATACATTAAAACTAATTATTGAAATTGACCAAATGAAATGTTTGTTATTTAAAAAAAGACTCATAAAGTGTAATTTGTACATTTTGTCCTTAGAAAAAAATTACTTGTTTAATTGAAGTTAGGATGGCAAAAATACATTTAAGGTGCATACTTGAAAGGTCGAATATTTTAGGTGGTGATTTGAAAAGTTTGTCATAGTTTAAATGTGAAATAAATTTGTCTTTAAGAGAGTTTGAACTCAAGACCTCTTGCATGAAAGGTTGAGACAGATGTCACTAGGCTATCAAACCACCAACAAAAGATTGAATACATTAGGCGGTGATTTTTGAAAACTGGTCATAGTTCTGGTGCTTAGATTAAAAAAAGTCTAAAAAGAACAAGTGTTAAATCATTAGTCCTCTACTCCTATATAGATCCAAATGGATTATGGAGTAGTTATTAAATACTAAATAGGACGCTGAAATCCATAATTTATCTGTTACTTTCTCACCAATTACCACAAATTTGGTAAACTTTTGTCTTCATTTGTAACAGCTTAAAGTGTTAGATATTTTTTCTATAATAGTGACGGAATTTGATAGATCAATTTATGATTTCTTGAGGAGTATCAGTGTTCTCGATGGTACTTAAAAACATTCATAAGTAGTTAAAAGATGATACAATATAAAATCTTCCATCCTTCCATCTATCGCATGATAGAGGTAGACGTGGCCAACGAACCAGGCATACCGGGCTATTCATGGGCCTGGCCCGGTTGTCTGGCCATGTTCAACCTGGTCCTTCACAGGCTTATTATTCGGCCCCTGCTCGTTTAAGAGGGGACCGAATATGGGCCTAGGTTTCAGCCCCTAGCCCGGTTTAAGCCAACTTGGTCCTTCACAGGCTCATTAAAGACCCGCTACATTGATTTCTAAAATTGTCGGTATATATTAAATGCACCTCATGTTTTATGTTTTCAAGAAAAATTTTTCTATTCGTCTTTAGAGGGAGTGCATTTAGGTGCTACTTAAACCCCACGGGTTGCCCCAGTGGTTAAGGTGTATGCAATTTGCTCCAATTGGCATGGATTCGAACCGCGCCAGCCGCAGTTTAGGAGTTTTATCCTAGGCTAAGTGCGCAGCGTAGACAGGCCTCCATACACTCTGGTCTTGGGGATCGTATCGTGATTTACTCCTTTCAAGCTGTGGGTTCGGCGTGAGGGGGCGCTTAATGTGAGCGAGATCACATTTTGCTCCATTTGCTCCAATTTAGGTGCTACTTATTTAATTAGTTACAGATCCTCAACATTGATTTCTAATAAGACACCATTTGACTTCTCTTTAATAAATCTCCATAGTATGATGAATTGTGTATGTTTGGGAATTTGTGTTATGCTCATAATAAAAAAATCAATGGTGACTAACTTCTTAGGGTTTGCAGTGTGTATTTGTTGACTAATTTGTTAGGAACTTCTTTTTGTTTCTCGCGATGTTAAGTTGTATGCAACACAAATTTTTGTAGTCGCTTGCTACTCCACCGAGTTCCGTAAGTCCTATTTTGGGGGATGTTGCTCCGGTTTGTGAGGATGACATGTAGAGTACGACAACCCCCCAGAAAGGACTGCCCAACCAGATTCGGCTCCTCATAACCACCGAATTCTGGTGATCAATTCCATGTCGAGGAGAAAGGGTCATCCACTGACCAATTTGGCAGCGCTATTTTATCCCGAGCACAAACCAACGAAATAGGTGTTTTTAGTAGTGTTCCAAAAGAGGTTGGATGGGAAAAACGATGAAGAATTCCTTCTACTAATAAATTACAAGATTATAGTACTAATATAGTGAAGACAATGAACCCGTCTCTTCCATCTTGTGCATCTGTTTCAGTTAAAAACTCAAGTACCTCATTTCCTATAACACGTTTTGTGCATTGTAATCGATTGTCTTTTGTGCATCTTATGGGCTAAATTGTACTAATCCTACATTGTAACTTTATATAATGTATGTAGAGTTCGTCATCAATAAAATTCAAAGGCTTAGTTACAATCTTATCAAATTCAATTAGAACTTATGCATATACTTTCATAAATATCTAAAGTAATACAATTATTTTGAACTGTGAATGATGCTTTTCATAAATCTATTTTCTTGTTAGCTATGTTTTATATATTAGTAAATGCTAATTTGTTAATTTCAATGTGTAAATTACCTCCAATAAAAACTTAGCAGATGTCTTTTAGTTTTAGTTGGGCGTCTTCTGTTGCATGGACCAAAAATAAATTATACTTCCCGTTTAATGTAAAGTCGTTGGTATTGGACAAACAATCATTTTAAAAGCAAAACTTTTTTTGTTTGTCTATTTCGCGAAGTTGAGTAAAGCGAAAATAGGATATCTAAGTCTGAAAATGTACTTCCATTGAATAAATTTTTTTGTTATTACCATTGTAGGTTGATTGCAATGGCATCGTTGGAGTATCCCATTCATTTAGTTCAAATCTTTTTAAAAAGCTAACGAAACAAAAAATTATAAATCATTGATGGCACTTTTTTCTAATAAGGAGTTTAAGTTTTGTATTTTCATAATATTTATACAATATTAAGAAGATGTTAATTAAGTAAACTTCCTCCAGTTCAAAGTCTATTTTTTCGGGCGATTCCAAAACTTAAATTAGAGCATTAAAAGGAGTCTTTTTGGATTGAAAGTACATTTAATTGATGTGTACGATCTATACACTTAAATAATACGTAGAATCTTTATTCAAATGATTGTCAGTATTGATTTCTATGGAAATGAGATTTTAGCAACTTGTTGAGGGAAATTGGTCGATCGAAAGTGTTAAGGTCGAATTTTTGAGGAATCCGAACGGAAGACTAATAGCAAAATACGTTTGTGATGGATCATTATTCAATAATCAACACGTATCATACTGTATACACATTCATTAAATATATTAAAAATTTAACATTGTTCAATAAAAACCTCCGGAATAGAAGAATCTTCCATTAATTAAAGCTTCAATTCAGTTTTCATATAATATTTCATACCAATATGTGTGACAATGATCGGTCGAATTTTAGTGTAAATAATATACTATTATAAATAATTTTTCACATAGGATTCCATCTCATTGAAGAGATCTATATCATTGTTGATCCTTTTTGTTTTCATTTTCCTCCTAAGGAATTTTTTGATGCCCAATCATTTATGTATTCAGAGTTAAAAGACTAATTATGGAAATGAATGACATTATACATAACAATTCATTTAGATAATAATATATTAAATAATACTTCAGAATTTAGATATTCATTTATGATTAACTAACCCTATTAATTAATTTGTTAATTTGGTCCTCTTTTCATTTCTCAAAATTTAATTATTACACGTGTATTATTTTATTTTCAATATATGAATGATAAGTTAGGTATCTATTGAAAGATATGACCTTAAAAGAAAATTAATTGGATGTCATTAATGAGATATTAAATATTACTATCCAACCTACTAGTTTTGGACTATAAGACATTAAAGAACAATATAATTGATGTGAAAATATGAATTTATGATAATAAACCAATAAGAACTTATTGATTATTTGGTTGTTTGACCCACATTTAGTCTTGTTCATTTGTTAATTTGGTCCACTTTTTATTTTTCAAAATTTAATTATTACACGTGTAATGACAAATTAGGTATGTATTGAAAGATATCACATTTAGATGAAATTAATCATTAATGAGACATTACATATTACTATCCAACCTACTATTTTTGGACTTTAAGACATTAAATAATAATAAAACTAATGTGAAGATATGAATTTATGATAATAAATCAACCACTTAATTGATCATTTGGTTGTTTGACCCACATTTAGTCTTGTTCATTTCGATAATTTCATATGTATTTTCTTATTTCTAATACATGTAAAATAATTTATTTGTTTTTATATTAAAATGGTCTCATTTATTTGTTTTCATCTGGAAAAAAAGAGAAAGTTTATTTGGACTGACATTGGCTCTATTTTTATGCGATGTTATCATGTCTCTCCTATAAATATTGTCCTTCCATAGTCTAAAAACTCACAAGCAAACATAAAGTTATATTTCCTTCATCAAATAGATCGAGAGAAGCTAGTGTGAAAACCTTTCACCCAACGCCAATAGAATTGCATGAGCCTCATTGACAACCCTATTGCATCAAAAACTATACAAGGTTAGCTTGCTTCCATGGCTTTTTTATTCGGTATTTTTCACCCATTTAAAGACTACTAGTATTATGTTACGTGCGTTGCACGTGATAAATTTTTGAATAAATTATTAACGATATATACTACATATATCAAAATTTATATGGATGTGTAACTTTTCACATTAATCGAGTTCAATGTCAGTTCATGTGCAATTTGTGACTTCCTCGAAGAAAACATCAAAAAAGGGAAATTATACCATTGCACATGATTGATTTATAGTAATCAACAAACATAAGTGTACAACCATTATAATTTATAAATATTTTACCAAATAATAATGAATTTAAAAAGGACATTTACTTATGCATAAAGTAATACTTAAGAGTACTATAGTATTGATATACTTAATTAAAGATATCCATATATGGATAATTGATATACTATATACCAATAAAAATATCTCACAGACTACATGCACTCACGTATACGTTAAAACTTATTATTAAAATTCTTCATATGTAGATAATTCATAGATAACGATTTAATAAAAGAGAATGAAAATTATCTCACATGTTAAACACTTCAAATGTTATAGTTTTTCATCATTAATAGATAACTGAGAAATACTATGAAATATGAGAAATACTATGAAATATTATTACCACTACTGGGTCATCGTTGCAGTAAATATATAAAGTTAAGCAAAAATATCTAAATTTAAAAATATAATAAAGAAATCATTTACATAAGAACCTCTCTTTTAAAAGTGAGTTTGTTACTAACTAAAATAATTAATACTCTTTCAACTATATCTATCTATTTGTAGTATATATAGATGATGATTTTAAATCAAATAATATTATCCATAAAAGATTAAAAAAATTTACATTTTTTGGATTAACTCATATTTGTTACTAAGAATACGCATATGATAGTTCACCATTCTACTTAGTGTATGTATTTTCTACGTAATACTAAATAACTACATTATATTAATATATGTGATGATGCATATGTGCAATATATAAAAATAGTAATTGACTATAATTTCAACGAGCTATACAAAAGTAAGACTATTTTATGGACACATAAAACTAATAATTTGAAGTCAAAGTATTAGAAATGTACAATATATCAAAAATATTTGAATTGAAAATTTTAAAATTGTAGTTCGTTTTTTAAGAAGGAAGTATATTATATACACAACTTTATAAAATCAGTTGAAATACTTACTCCAATTTATTGAAGAACGATTGAATTACTACTAACCAACTTATTATTACTAATTATAATCGAAAAATAGTTGCAACGTGAAACAAAAATACAATAATCCTATTTAACTATATATCACACAATCCTAAAATAAATTTAGGGGTGGACTAGTAGTAGTTTTGTAACATAGGTCTAGTTGATCATCAATTATTTCATTATTTTTATAACTAATATCTGAGCCAATCTTCGTTCTTTTTTCAATTGTCAGTCTACCAAAATACTCGATGACTAATATATCGATGTACTTATACAAACTTCAATAATTAATGAGTCAATACTAATTGATGACATTAATCTTCTAATCATATGGAGTATTTACTATTAGACGTTTTAAAAAATCAAGTTACATTCGATTAGAATGAAATAGAAAAGATATACTACTAAAAGTGCATTGAATTGAAATCATTGAATGATAAAAACTTTATTTGGAATAGATCTAAAATAACAATTAAATAGAAAAAAGAAGTATATATGTAATAATTTTGAGTTAATTTCTCATTTAGTTCTAGACATTAGGACGTAATTTCATTTTAATTCCAAATATATTTGTCCTTGAAAGTAACGTAATTATAGCAATATGGTCCCCGAAAGTAACATATTTTTTAGTATGAATGGGCAATATTTGTCACTTTCGGAGCTATAATGCATCTGTGATTAATAAAGTGCAATTTCGTTCCACTTTCTAGGACTAAATCACTAAATTGACAATTTTTTCTAATATTTTTCTTTAAAATGCTCAAAAACTCCTTAAAAATGGGTAGTATAAAAGGTTCTTGCTAGCAATCAGAATGTCCTCAATTCAAAACTTACCTTACCAAAGAAAAAAATGGGGTAGTGTAAATTTTAGTCTTTTCTTCATAAAAAGTAGGCAAAAGTAATTTGTCTTATTATTTTTTGAACGAATTATTACCATAATCTAATATTCACACAATTAGGTCGATCGATATTATTCCACAATTCTGGAAACATCTTCTATCAATGTATGTGGATAATGTCTCCTCCAAGATAATAGCATAAGGTTTTGTGTTCCACTTGGCTACTCACATGCATGCAAAGATAATAAATTGATAGGTGGATAATGTCTCCTCCAACATAATAGCATATGTTTTGTGTGCCACTTGTCTACTCACATGCATGCAAAGCTAAATTCATTTGCAGTTTAAACTAATTTCATTTGCATGTAAAACACGTACCATACTTCTTGCATGCAAATTCTCCTATAAATACCAACATCTTTAGCATCAAATATCCACAATCACATACTAAACTATCTTCCCTTCCTCTAATCAATTAAGAGCAATTGCAGTGAAAATGGTGATGGAAATCGTTAAGAAGCAAGACGATGAATGGAAAATCGCTCAAGGTATCAATTTCGGCATTGATATCGTCTCGGCAACCAAACAACACCTTCACTTTCTTAGTGTTGTTGATCGTGTCAATTTGTTTTCTGAGGATGGCCCTGCTCTGCAAAGAGCTATCTACAGGTACACTATCATATATAGTCATTTAATAATTGTTCTAATTTAAAATACTTTATTATATGTATTCCTGGTTAGAATAAGTATATAGAATATATTCAATAATATGTTCTCCTCTTATTCGTTGTTTTTGTGAAGTTATGACCAATGGAGTTTTGTTATGTTTTCATAGACAAATAATTTATTGTATCCTTCTCATAGAAGGACCAATAATAATGAAGATGACTATAATATTTTCTGATGTAATAATAAAAGTAATTAATTAGTGTTAAAGCTGACATTATAGAATTCTAATGTGATTTATATATATTTATCATAAAAACCAACAATATTCGGAGAAACATTAATTCAAGACAAACATACGGATCTTGTCATGAAACTCATTATGTGTTAAATTATTGTTGCACACTTGCACTCCCACGACAGAACAAAATGAATTTATTAAAATTGGATTTTAGTTTTGTTCAACAATAAATTATGTATAGTAAGAGAAATAAAAATTGAGGGAGATTAATTAATATATAATTACCTGTGACTTCAAGAAGTTGATATTAATTGGATTCCAGAAATCGACATGAAATGATTGATGAAATGTGTGTACCAAAATATGGTAATGTGGTTTTGGGGGCTAATTCAACTATATTACTGTAAGCTCTTAAGTTGGCTTCATTATTTTTCTACTCATATTCAGATTTAGCGGGATTAAGATTTAGCGGGATTAAGGAATAATACACCAAATAATACATGCTTTATATACTAATTTGTTTGATGTGTTATCGTACTATCAAGTTTAATTAAATTTGTTTAATCTACTCTTTTTATGTTCATACTATCACCTCAAATAGCGGCACAATAGAAATTATTTAAAAAATTGAATTGAATAAAATATATATAGGTACAATAAATGTTGGATACCATTGCTTGCAAAGCATACCGAGTCTCCCTTGTTTGAAGGGCCATTGGTTGTTCCTCTCGACTGTGAATGGATTTGGCATTGTCACAGACTTAACCCGGTATGTTTGTTAAAACTCAATAATAAGGGAGTATTATGTTGTTATATTTTCTTAATTTAATGGTATGTGTAAGTCGTCGTTATTTAAATTCGTTTCTCTTTCAGATTACCTACAACTCTGACTGTCAAGAAACTTATGGCATAATTCTTGACAATAAAAATGTGGTATCGTCTACTCAAGCTCCTTCAGTGAAGGAAACAAAGGCTATCTGGAAGAAATTGTACCCAAATGAACCTTTTGGATTGGACCTCAATGTTATTGCAAATCAGAGTAATGATGAGGAGGTCGCTCAAGTTGGGAAGTTTACTGGATATGACTTGGTTGCAGCTTCTCAAAGACAATCTTCATTTTATCCCGAGGTATCCGATAATATCATCAATGTTATTAGTCGTCTCTTGTTACAAGAATGGATTTAAGGTCGATTTTATATATCGTGTTGGTCTAATAAATGATATGTACAATGAAAATAAAATGATACTATATAAACTCGTCATGTTTGCCTAGTAAAGATAGTATGATAAAATTGAAATGTTAAGATATTAACATACATTATGTAATGCGCTTTTAACAGGTATCACACATGGGTAGCGATGTTTATCTAGAGGACGCAACAGCAAGATACAAAGGATTTTTGCATCTAATAAAGAGAAACCTGGAGAATGACATCGATGACTTCTTAGCCCCAACCTTCGACATTGATCTGATTTGGCATACACATCAACTACATCCAGTCTCATATTGCAATGACACATCAATTGTTCTTGGAATGCTTTTGGGTCATGATGATACTGTCACGGATAGAACCGAAGGAGCGAAGCTCGATGTTGGATTTACAATGACAGTCAACAGTTGGGAAAACATGTATGGTTCTAACATCTCTGATAATCCAAGGAACGGTGAGACTTATACAAGTGCTGCTATTAAGGCAAGAAACAACGAGGTTAATAGCTGCATAATCGAGTTACCTAAGGCAACAAAAAGTGAGGTTAATAGCTGCATAGTCGAGTTACCCAAGGCAAGAAAGAGTGAGGTTAATAGCTGCATAATCGAGTTATCCAAGGCAAGAAAGAATGAGGTTAATAGTTGCATAATCGAGTTACCCAATGCAAGAAAGAGTGAGGTTAATAGCTGCATAATCGAGTTATCGAAGGAAAGAAAGAGTGTGGTTAATAGCTGCATTATCGAGCTACCTAAGTCTGGGGAAAGTAATAAGGCGAGTGCATGCGTCTGCACACAGACCAAGCCTAGCCCATGTGGCAAGCCAAGGGAAAGTAATCACGCGAGTGC
This sequence comes from Echium plantagineum, assembly GCA_003412495.2. NCBI lineage: Eukaryota > Viridiplantae > Streptophyta > Magnoliopsida > Boraginales > Boraginaceae > Echium > Echium plantagineum. Next base: position 15,492,786 of record CM016566.1, on the reverse strand, counting down.
TTGTGTCTGTGTCCAAACTAAGCCAAGCCCATGTGGCAAGCCAGGGGAAATCAACAAAGCGAGCGCTTGTGTCTGCGTACAAACTAAGCCTAGCCCATGTGGTAAGCCAAGGGAAACTAATAAGCCTAGTCCATGTGGCAAGCCAGGGGAAAGTAACAAGGCTAGTGCTTGTGTTTGTGTCCAAACAAAGTCTAGCCCATGTGACAAGCCAAAGAAGAATAACATGTCAAGTGCTTGCGTCTGCGTCCAAAGTAATCCAAGTCCATGTGGCAAGCCAGGGGAAGGTAATAAGCCTAGCCCATGTGGCAAGCCAAATGAGAGTAACAAGGCTAGTGCTTGCGTCTGCGTCCAAACTAAACCTAGCCCATGTGGTAAGCCAGGAGAAAGTATTAAGCCTAGTCCATGTGGCAAGCCAGGGGAGAGTAGCAAGGCAAGTGCTTGTGTCTGCGTCCAAATTAAGCCTAGTCCATGTGGCAAGCCAGGGGAGAGCGTTAAGCCTAGCCCATGTGGCAAGCCAGGGGAGAGCGTTAAGCCTAGCCCATGTGGCAAGCCAGGGGAAAGCAACAAGGCGAGTGCTTGCGTTTGTGTTCAAACCAAGCCAAGCCCATGTGGCAAACCAGGGGAGAGTAACAAGGCGAGTGCTTGCGTGTGTGTTCAAATTAAGCCTAGCCCATGTGGCAAGCCAGGGGAGAGCAACAAGCCCAGCCCATGTGGCAAGCCAGGGGTGAGTAAGAAGGCGAGTGCTTGCGTTTGTGTCCAAACTAAGCCAAGTCCATGTGGGAAACCAGGGGAAAGAGACAAACCTAGCCCATGTGGCAAGCCAGGGGAAAGTAAGAAGGCAAGTGCTTGCGTATGTGTCCAAATCAAGCCAAGCCCATGTGGCAAGCCAAGGGAGAGCGACAAACCTAGCCCATGTGGCAAGCCAGGGGAGAGTAAGATGGCGAGTGCTTGCGTCTGTGTCCAAATCAAGCCAAGCCCATGTGGCAAGCCAGGGGAGAATAACAAGGCGAGTGCTTGCGTGTGTGTTCAAACTAAGTCTAGCCCATGTGGCAAGCCAGGGCAGAGCAACAAGCCTAGCCCATGTGGCAAGCCAGGGATGAGCAACAAGGCGAGTGCTTGTGTCTGCATCCAAACTAAGCCTAGTCCATGTGGTAAGCCAGGGAAGTGTAACAAAGCCAGTGCTTGCGTCTGCGTCCAAGCTAAGCCTAGCCCATGCGGCAAACCAGGAGAAAGTAGGCCTAGTCCATGTGGCAAGCCAAAGAAAAGTAACAAGGCTAGTGCTTGTGTGTGCTTTCAAATCAAGCCAAACAACCTGTGCGGCAATCTATGGGAGAGTATTGAAAATTCTTGCATGGTCCACGAGAGCATTGCTAGTTCTGGTGGTATTTCATGTGCTTAGTTCCTGCTACTCGATTGGTTGTGGCTTCTTAAGGTACCACCGCATTTGTTATGTTCTTGAGTTGCCTTAATCAATGAGTCATGTGTCATTCAGTAATTGCAATTGTCTTTTTCTTCCTCCCATGAATAAAGAGAGCAATGTGCTTTCATTAGCATGTCTTCAAATAAGACATTGTAAGAATGTAAATACGGTAAAAAGTAGTGTGCTTTTTACCAGTATGTGTTGGAATAAGGTGGTGGAAGTATGTAACCAAGTTTATTGTTCATGCTAATCAATGTAATGCTTTCTTGTTGACATGTCTCTTTTACATCTCTTTCATTATTGTAGATTTTTATTATAGTTTTTTATCCTTTTAATCTTTGTCTGGTTAGTTATTTCAAAGTCGATTTTAAAAGATAACTTTGTTCTTTGGTCCTTAAATTAGATTGGGAAAGAAAATGAAGTTAAGTGACAAATTCACACATTTACCTTTTACTTTAACGAAACTTCTCATAGAGAAGGTGTTTCCCACATGAATTTTGAATTTGGATACGGTAAAAGGAGAGTGTTTTTGAATTACATCATCTTCTTTAATTTTTATTATTTTCTAGTTTCCTATGAATACTCGACCGTATCAATATTAAAAGTCATGTTAGCATAGAGTGGATATTGAGAAGGGAAAAAGCAAATATTCAAAAATAATAAAAATATTACGTAGCCTATAAAATAGAATGCAAAAATAAATCTAAACTACATTGTACAATATATTTAGTTATGGGACGTGTTCATGTGAGCCATGTTCATTTTTTATCACGTACAATATAATGCACAAACATAACACTATTTTCGTTTTTCTTTGAGATATAACAGATTCCTGTACCATATAATAATCGTAGACACTTTGAATTAAGTAGAAGAATTTCCCTCATATTCCCAATAAAAAGGAGGAAATTAACAGACACGGCAGGCTAGATTTATGATTGAAATCATAGTAATGGAGAACAAAAAGTTCCATTGCCGGGAATCGAACCCGGGTCACCTGGGTGAAAGCCAGATATCCTAACCGCTGGACGACAATGGATTTGCTGTTACTAAATCTCAAGATAAACATTACATACGGTGTTCAAATTGTGTACTTCTGTTTAAAAAAGTAAGGCTAAATATTTAACCTAGGTAGTAAATATTACCTCCTCCCCTGAAAGATTGTCATATTTTGACTTTTGTTGGTCAAACATGACAAAATTTGATCATGAATTCTCATTAAACGATAAGAAATAATATAGCATTATGAAACCTTGTTGGATTCGTCTCAATATATATTTTTGAAATATCAACTTTTTCATTATTTTTTCGCATGTAAAATAATAGATATTTATGTTTTAAATCGTGTTTTTTTTACCATCAAAAGTCAAAATGTGACAATCATTTAGGGATGGAGAGGGAGTATTATTTGTTAAGATATCTTGTTTTTACGGGAATTTAAATTTTTGAAGAAACACTAATCTAATGGCCACAATTAGGCTCAATGACAAGATAGTAGAACAAGAATTTGTAAATTCATTTAGAACAAAATCACATTAATATTTCATATTTTTCACCAAGTTTAGGGAAAAATGAAACTATGAAGTATGAGGTATGCATCTTGTTGCAGCTAATCAATCTTTACTATCTCATTAGAAAATGTTCATTGTATAAGATTACTGGAAACAAATTACATACATTATGCATATACAAAGACAAACAACTCACTCGAGTTCAAGATCTTCGACAACTTTCTGTCCTTTCGTGTGATAATTATCAATTTATTCGACTTATTTTATAAGCGATAAGGACTGGCGGGGCGTTCCAGTAAAACATAGGAAGCAGTCCACTGCCAAATAATCAGAACTTGAATAGCAAGTTGAGTTAAAAGTTGATTTTACTAGAAAAAGTCTGTCCAAAGCTCCAGTTCGATGGAACAACGTCGTTGAATGTCTTGGTAACACCATCAGTAGTAGTGATTTTGAAGGATATAGATTGACCATCCAGGTACAAATTTGATTGCCAATTGGCTCCCCAATTTCGTGATGTTTGTGACCATGTGTTCGTTTTCGAGCCCTTGATTTGCACTGATTGGATTGATCCTGCTCCTCCTACATTGCTGATCATCACAAGCTCAAAATAGTCCCTTCCATTGATGGTGAATCTAACTCCTCCCTTTTTAGTAACACATGGAACCCTGCACCATGTTATCAAGTTGAGTCAACAATGAAATTCAGAACTGGACGATCTTTTGAGACGTGGATATTATTATTATTATTATTTTGGAGTACTATGTTACCTTTGGTAGATTACTGGGACGATTCCTCCTTTGTAGATACCTATCTTTTCCCAAGCCGGTTGAGCCATATCGAAGTGTTGGCGTGGAGGGTTACACCAGCCTCCGTTGTTGCTTGGGAGAGCATAATTTGGTGGGCAGAAATTGGTAGCTGTAATTGTGACAGACACTCCTTTCTTGCACCATTTGGGGTCTGCACTATAATCACACTTGATCTTGTAACATTGCCCACATGATGCTCCATCATTGAACAATGCTGTGCTCAATGCGGCTGTCCTTGTCCCATAACCGGTCGAATACAAGTTTCCGTAACCACAAGCACCCCCTATGGTAACAATGAAGTACACATTAGTACATCCAAGAAGGAAAACGAAGTGCAACATATTGGTAAGACGCTTATCCACTAACCAAAAGATAAGACGAAAATACATTTATAGATCGAGCGTGGACAAAAAGGCTCAAGGAGGATCCCACTCCCAACGACTTACCCATTGTCCCGGAGGCATCACTACCACCGTAGAATGTAGCAGTTGCTTTCATCCATCCTGTAGCAGTGAAACCATTCACAACGCCAAGAAAGTAGCAGAAAGCGACTGAAATCGCTAGTGTAGAAGTGCCAATTTTGGTCATTTCTCAAAATGTGACAAGAAAACAGAACAATGTGGGATTGAAGATTTAGAAAAATGATTGTGAAGTACCAAGTTTGATTGGTGACTTCAAGAAAGATACCATATAAATAGGAAACAGAGAACTCTGCAATAATCTCACATGGGACTTATTGTAAGAACACAATAAACTTAACATTTTTTAATTGCATTATCTCAGCAGAAACTTGCAATTTTTTATATATTTGATTGAATTATTCCCATGTTAGCTACACACTCACATGGTCCGTCCAAGATTAGAGCCGTGAAATGTCCCAAAATTCATGTCCAGTTTGGATTCGTAACAAGAGAATAACATAAGATATATGCATAATAATTTTAATTGCATATTTTATAAATGAGAAATCATTTTATGCACATGGCTCTTTCTTGCATTATTTGCCTTAATATACATTATTCTCCATTTGTGATGCACATGCTTTTGCTATCAATCAAAACTAAGTCACATACTTGGGATTTTCATATCTTGAAATGAGAAAGCTTGATCGATTTAATATTTAATAGTAGTATATATTTTTATGTTACTACAGTTTTTACATTCAGATTCATCACGAAAATCGAAAAACATCAATTTATATATGGATGTTATGTTCTTAAAATATGTCGTGGATATCTCATTCAGAGCTTTAAAGTCCAGTTATATGGTTGATTTGAAGATATAGACGACTTTCTCATTCTGCCGTACAACATTTTTTGGTAAGTTACGTATGATTTGCTTAATACTTTATATGATGGATGATATTTTGTAACACATGGGAGTGATGGGCTCGGTCAATAGAGTATTGCTAAGAAAAATCGAATTTATGACCTTGCAAATACATCTACTCCACAAAGTTGGACGCCCCTGAAATGAATATTCTAGTATTAGGTAGGGTGTATGGAAAAGTCTTTGAAATCCTAATAATGTGTGAATAATTGAGTAAAGTAATTAATACTCATATGGAGTACTACTTAGTACTATGTCCCAACTAACTGCCTAACCGAAGGGCTAATAATAACTACCCAACTAATAATGTGGTATACAATATTGGTAGTATTATTTATTTATGCACTTTACTTTAATATATCAAAATTAATTATTGTAAGATGGTAGTATAACTTAACAACCAAAATTAAATGTAACAAAATTGTTCCTTGCGCCGAATTAAAATGTATATAAAAATTTGTTGAATAAAGTAATGCGAATTACCTAAAATACAAAAATGAACTTATATATAATGGTCATAAATTGATTTTCTTGAGAAAATGACATGTATTACCTAAACAAAAAACGGTATAACAAGCATTGTTTATTGGCAATAAACCATAAAACAAACAAAAAAGTTTGGGATGCACCATGTCTTCAGGGAAGCGAATAGATCGGCGGATGCACTTGCAAATTTGGGATGCACCTTAAATCATGACTTTTGTGTGTTTAGGAATCCCCTCCGGGGGTGGCTATGTTTGTTGATCTTGATCGCGGTGGGGTTGGATCCACCCGTTTTTGTACTATTAACAATTCTTAAATTTTAATCTCTTTCGGATCAAAAAACAAAAAAGTTGAATCAAGTACTATAACTTTTCACAACAAATATGGCCTTCAAATTATTTGATAAAAAACATTTATTAAGAATATATTTGTAATATGATGGTGAGATTAAAGGTGTCTTTTGAATGATTATCTAATGATTAATATTCATGGGATAGGATAAGAGCTGTAGTTGGCTGGAACCGTACCTATAGGATCATAGAATGTTAACAGCTAACTGTACTACAGACTACTTTACATCGCTTCATGCTTCATCCATATCATTGCTTTTCATCAAATAATTCATCTTATCTTTAATACTCTAAATCACTAAATTATTTTCCTATCGTATTTAAGTATGAACCATACTATATACTCCATTTGTTGTCATCCTGATTTAGTGAACATGTTGGACCGAGGAGAAGTTACATCTTTGCACTTGTCATAAATCATTAGTTATCTTCTTTTGTTCGAAAACTTTGTAGAAGTCCTAAATTAAACGTGCTTAACGTAAGAATTTTTAGGATAAAAACCCTTCAAAAAATTGTTAGAGGGCACGCGAGCAAGGAAAAACAACATACGTCAGATGTTCGCAAGACATTTTGATAATATTGCAACAAGTAACTCATTCCCACATGGAACAACTAGGTTGACGATCCGTACTAAACAGAACAATTATATTAGAATACTAACCCATATCAATCCAAAATAAAAGACTTGAAGATTGGCATGAAGAACGCAAAAGAGAATATATACCACACAGAGCAATTATAGTTGGACAAATTATTTGCATTGTTTAAGCTGTAGTCTAAACAACGTTGTAACTTGTACAACCATAAAATGAAACACCAAAACTTTCTCAACACATAATTAAAAGAATGCACTGCTCAATTTTCCAACTTGCACTTCACCAAGCACCTATATTGTCCTAGAACAAGTAAAAATAACTAGAACAAAAATGCTCAATAAAATATGGCTGTCACGGACAATGACAACAGACTCAACATCCTAAAGCTAGATAGTAAAAGACGATAACCGGTAACATAGAAATGGAGCAGGCATCCGTTCACTTCAACATAATGCAATCCATCAACATCTTGAGCAATTAAGCATCTTCTGCTGCTTGGACCGGTGCATTGGATCTGAAACCACGACCTCTTCCACGACCACGGGATCCCCTTCCGCGCCCACGCCCTGCAAAGAGAAGGTCAGGTAAAAGCAGTCATGAAACGTGACTAGTCATTTGCAAGATATCTCTAAATAATAAGAAGTTGATTTCAATTTTTCAAGAATAATGAACTCTCTCTTTAATTTCCACCACTTTTATCATCTTCATAGATACTAATTACTGGAATGAGAAACACAAGGAGTAGGAACCAAAATTTAACTGCGACATCAAGGGTAGGAACCAAAATAGAAATGAAACAAGGAAGAAAAAACTGAAAATTCATGTTCAAGTTTCTTTCATTCTAAAAGAATTACCATCTATCAACTTTCTCTTTAGATATCATTATCTAACTTCTAATTCACCTAGGACCAAACAGATGTGTTTAACAGAACACAAAGCTTGCTGTCAAACACCACATAAGGGAATAGTGGAACCAAGATTAGATAAATAGTTTATAGATGTAGTTTAAACCAGTACCTCTTCCCCGAGCAGGTTCCTCATTATTGTAACCTCTTCCCCGAGCAGGTTCCTCATTATTGTAACCTCTTCCCCTAGCAGGTTCCTCATTATTGTAACCTCCCGCATCTTGCATGTTATCCACCTGAGGGTTGTCATAACCTCCCCTTCCACGTCCACGGAAATTGCGGCCTCTCCCTCGGCCCCTGCCCCGACCATAACTGCGATTGCGATCATACCCTCCATCTTCATAATCATTAGACATGTACCCGTTTCCTGAACATAAATTCAAGGTCGCTCAAAAATCCTTACAGAAGGCTGCCGACCCTTATAAAAATAAAATAAGTAACAAGCTGATCAGCGATAATATATTTCTCTCACTCAACATTCCCATTTTGAGACTTCTCACTGGACTTTTTTTTCTCATTTTCTTATTTTAGTCAGAACGCATCACAAGAGCTGTAAATTATCTTCCAAGGATTCTATTATCGTTTTCTTCTAAAAATGTGCCCCAAGAGCATCTGTTAGATCTTAATGACCTAAAGTATTTAATATAGATAAAAAATTTGATATGGAGAGCTTAGTTTGATGTATTTCTTGTAGGCCTACAGTAGTTATATTTTATTTGCAAATGAACTTCTTAACATGTACCCGAAAGGGCACAAGATTTCCCTTCTCAAAGTCCTATTGAATTGGCATGTTCACATTTAATAAGTTATTTTACATTTTCTATTTCTCTCTTAGATAAACTAATAATTAGGTGATCTATTATTTAACCAGTAAATAAATGGATGGTTTTATTTCCTAAGAAAGCATTATACTTCAGCTCTGCGATATAATCTATTGCCTGAATAGTCAATGGACAGTTTTTCATAAGAGTGCAAAGATTTAACGTTATCTCTAGGTTTCGAAGTAAAATACTCAAATTTAGTCACTCTTCTTCTTTTCAAGTTACTGAAAAGTTCAGCATCCAAATTGGCCCTGATTCTCAAAACCAATATTTATGTCACTGGGACTACATATTACATATAGTATTATTACCAAAAGAATCCTTCAACGAGGAAAACGTGTGCTCAGGCCTATCCATCTATAATTATGTAGGTAGTTATATACTTCTAAACCAATTACTTATACTCCCTAATTTAATGTGGGAAAAAATGGTTCAAATTAGTATTCATACCAGGTGCACCTCTAGATCTTCCCCGGCCTCTACCACCGCGGCCACCTCTCCGGCCACCAGGTGATCCTTCTGCATGATATAAAAATTTAAGGAACTTCTTTGCTGTATATGATCAATTGATGCGTAAAAGTATTGTCTAAAGAGCATATGGTACCTCCTTCATAGTCAAAATCTACAGAAGGCTTCACTTGGTCTGCTGGTAATGGTGGTTGATAGCTGACATGCATATACAAGAAAATTATTAAACAAAAAGAGATAGTTAATCTAGATAGCCGTACAACATCATAAACTCAAGAAAAACACGTGCTTCTTTACACCTCAGATTTAGAAATAATATATGTCATCAATATGCAAATAAATGACACAGCCTATACAACCAGTCAACTATATAGTGCAACACATAATTATTCAGGATATTTTTTTGTTAACTGACTCCCTAACCTAAGAAACCTAACCCACCCGCATGCTCACCGAATAAAAAGACAAAAAGAGGAGATATATGTGAGTATAACAATCACAAGTTTGAAGCCTCACCCTACAGCTGCCTTGTCAAGTTCATTCTTCGATAAAGTAATGGTGATCATTGAAACATGCCTGGTAGTTTCTAGTCTGCAGGGAGTATCGAACAATACCACTAACGCCGGTTAAAATCAGATGCAAACAGCAAGATAAGGAATATTTTTACTGCCAATTAATAAACCAAAAAAGTTTAGAGAGCTCATACGGCAGAAGGCCTTCCTCTAGGGGCTCCCATGTGTCGGTAATGTCAGTGGATTGAATTGATGTGACCTGGTGAAGACCAACAATTCTCCTCTGCAAAACCAGACATTCAGAAATAGAGGGAGGGATAAAATTTGAGACCAGAAGAGACAGATTTGTAAGGAGGTTAAGACCTTGATCAACTCCACCATCGTCACTGTTTTGTTGATAGCCCTACCCATAGCCTTGAACACAATCTCATCCGAGCCTTTCTCCTACATCAAGTTCAAAAGACAAGATTAACATAAACCCATCATCACCGCTACAGCTGTTGGAAGCCCTTCCCTTCTATTCAGAACTCAGTCCCACATAGGTTGATTTAAGACCTTCCGGCTGTATTAATAATATTCTAGGTTTTATCCATCTATAACCAATTCGTTTTAGTATGCACCTCCAAATTTTTAACTATATTGAGAACCCAGTCACATGGTAATTAATTCATTAACAAATTTTGAGTATATTAATAAAGCACTAGGTTCTATCTTAGCTATAACATAGTATTAGTTATCGTATGAAGCCGATGGATTCTTAACACCTTAAAAGTAGAAAAACATATCACAAGCATTATTGTATATCTCAAGTAATTCAACACGATGGCCTAGATATAGATGTACCATTTAATGCAAGTAACAACACGGGTGACCATTCATTCATCACACAAATTCGATAATAAAATCCAGTAGCCAATGTCTACCAAATCGCCGTGTATCCAATCAAAGATACATTACCAATTATTCAAAACCCGGCATTATTACACTTCCGCTTATAAACAACAACAGACCATACTTACTAACAGGAATAAATTATTCAAAAGTAACGAAATTCAACCTGAAGCAAAGTCAGGGCATAGCTGATATAGCTTCTCATTCGTCCTTGACTCGTAATCCTGATCTCATTGGCGTCAATTGGTGTCTCCACCTTTGGCTTCTCCACTCTCTGGTACCGATCCATCTACAACACACGCACACAGTTCAGTCACTCAATAGAACACCCAATTTAACAAATTAATTATAAATACACAACATGCAAAAACAGATTCACTTCTAAACTAATACTGCCATTTAATTAATCATACTACCCCGTACAAAAAAGACTGTCTAATTTGTTCCTCAATCGTCAAAATTATCAAACTTCTCCTTATTAATCCAATAGCATGTATCTTGGAAATACTATATTTGATATATTTTCCATGAAATATTATACAATATATTCAAACATATTTCAGCTCAATTTTTTTTTTAAAGTCGATCGAAATTTAACAATTAACAATTAAAATTGAAAAGTGGACAACTAAAATTGGACAAATAAATTAGTGAATTAGATCTAACCTGTGAATTGTTGGTTAAAGATAAGATAATGATGCTCCGAAAGCCCTCTTCTCTGGCTGCGTTTGTATTTTCGCCCTAACCGTATTTTTGGGATTCAGGGACTATTTATATTAGCGGTTTTGTTTCGTACCGGTTCGACCGCTTTTTGTTTTGGGATACTTTGGAAGCTCGACCTTATCCAAATCTACGTACTCCCTAGATTGGCCTTATTCGGGTCGAGTTCTTTTTAGTATTTCGTTCGATTTTTTATTTCGAGTAGGGTTCAAATTATATTTTTTAATGTTCGATACCAAAGTTCGGTCAGGTCAACTCGTTCGGAGGCCAAAGACTGCCCCCATGGTATAAGTTTGATTTTTGTTTTCCTTTTACTATTATTTGGAATATAATCATTCCTGAAATGTTCAATTTATTATAAATAGTGAGACGCGCATAAACCGATGGCCTGGACACGAGCAACATACAACGCAAAAACGGGCTAGTAATCTTGTATGAACAAGTTAGAGTAAAATCTTATATGGACAAAACAAAGTTAATTATTAGCAAACCATATTCTGGCATGCGACTCGACTTCACACAAAGGGCAGATCTGCAGCTTAGAAAGGTGCATTATGAAAGGCCGAAATGTTGCAAGGAGAGCTACATTGTTCATAATTTACAGCATCAGATGTGGAATTTCCTCCGCCTCCATGGTTTCTTCATCTACCAGAGGGTCAATGAATTGTCTCCATCCATTATAACTTATAGCAGAACCAGCATCGGGCAAAGGAAAGCCGTTCAGAAAGAAATATGGTGTCCCGTACACTCCCCTTAGGCAGCCATACTGTTATATTGAAAACGAAAGCATGGCTCAGAAACAATGAAAAGGATAAAAACATATCCATATCCCCTCAAAGAGCAAGCGAGCTTAGTGAGTAACAATAGAATCATTTCACAAGCTTCATAAAATAACATTTAGTCCTATTTGTAAAGCATATTACTAAGACAACGAGCATCAGTACCTTGAAGGATACCCTGGTTGCTTGGTCAGTTTTACTGTCACTGAATCCTGCTCTAATATCCGACAAATCAGAGTTCCCAGCTGTTTTGCCCGTGAACGTCACAATTTGTTCGATAACAGATGCTCTAGATTTGTTTAAAGTTGCTGCATTGTAAAAGCTCTCCTGTCCAATTATCCAATAGATTAACAATATGTTCATATACTATACACCAATAAATCAATAGTCGTGATGTTGACTTCACTTAAGCTTGACAATCTAACTCATAACAATCATGTTAGTCTTTTACACACATCTTCTACTACAGGTTATGCTGCAAAAATCATTATTAAACTTCACACATAATATGTCAAGTCCCTATCCCTAAAAGTACAGACTACACTTGCTCCATGACTTACTGCTGTCATTTTTCATTGCTCTCAACCACTACATCACATATGATTTATATGGTATTAATATCTACATATGCAGCTGTAAGAAACAATAGCCTGAACGGATGAAAAGCTTGTATTAGAGGAGAACAAAGCAAGTAAGCCAGTTTGTACTTCATAATAACAGTATACATCTAGAGACTCTTTCAACATGGAGATACACCACGCGGTAGGAAGAACCCCCACACATCCAACTAAAATGACCATCAATGATTTATCAGGACTTTTGACTTTGCGGATGATCAGAGGAAAAGATCAAGTATGAACTGTATGATTAGTATCTACAGACATATCCACTAGACCACTACTAATGGAAGAACACATTAGCTACCTAGTTTTATTCAGAAGATAAGATAGAGCACTGAGTATCTGAGGCAGATAAAACTTTTAAAATGAATACTATAATTGTGATCATGTTCTGCATACTACACGTTATAAACCTCTTGTTAGAAAAATGTCGCCCATAGCCATTAGGATACAAAACTACATATTTATATGGTCTTATCGAACTTCCTCAGCTAGCGAATCAGCAACACCTTATACAACATCACAAAAAGCATAGAATTCTCACCTGATGCTCAAAGAAGGATTCCAGGAGATCATAAGTGGCCGAGGCATTCAGATTGTTGATTACATGCAGAGCCCGGGAAGAAATAAACGCATTGTCATGGTAACTGGGACCTCATAAGATAATAAAATGATAGCTATCAGGAACTAAAGGAATTAGCAATTATCAAAGATAACAAAGATACAGTATCATGCTTTTCATGTCCAAAAATCACTAACAAAAAAAGGACAAAGTTCTATTAATATTTGAAATTTAGCTTAAAACTACGGAAATGATCATTAGTACATGACTTAAGCCTAATTCTTAACTTTTGAAACTAAGTTATTGTGTCTAATGAATCCATCCATCATTAATTATTCAAATAAATTAATCCAAAACAATTTAAACCTTACACTCCTCACTTATTAACACAAATCAATCAGTCAACTAGTCAATGTCCAAATGATCAAGGAAATAAAAACAAACAAACAACGCAATTTAGATTTCAGCTTTATGTAAATAATATCGAACCAATTCTAAATATTCCTTCCATCACATATAATAGTTGAATATGTTTTCCAATTATCAAAATTAACAAACTTCGAAGCTCATTTAACACTAACAACTTTAGTTCGAATCAAACTTATCAAATTAATAATAAAAAGTCAATTATCGAAATTCAAAATTTGACGATAATTATTATAGTGGACTTACGGTAAAGAAAAGGGGTGGACAACTAAGGAGACACGGGAGCCATAGTGATGAAGAGCTTGTTTGAGAGGGGGCCAGGCGTCTCTTGTATCTGGGCAAACCGGGTCGAAGAAGGCTTCGATTAGGATCGAGTTGAGTTTAGCGGGTCGGTTTTTGTACCAGAATCCGTCTTGTTTGGAGGGTATAGCAGCTTCTGATTTATTACAACTCAAGAGTATTAAGGATAGGAGTAAGAGATGTGACAGGTTCATGCTTCGATTTTGTAAAATGTTGAAGCTTAGGCTGCTAAAGATGATGATATTGTGTTCAAACTAAAAGTCTTTTGTATTGTTTATTTCATCATACATTATGCCCATTAGTTCCGTTATGTTCGATCAAATATTCTTCCATTTTAATTGGTGTACCAAAATTTATTATGTGTTTTGTTTCAGTGTTAGGTCATTTTATAGTTCATTATTTGAATTAAATTTTATATTGAGTTCATTCATCCTAGACAGTGGCGAAACTAGGGGGGACGAGAGGGGGCGCTCGTCCCCCCTAAGTTTTTCGGTATCGTTTATTTTATATACGATATTTTTAAATTTTTGTGATATATATAATAACAAATGTTAACAAACCAAGTGTAAGTGTAGCTTAGTTGGTTAGTTCCTTCCTCCCAAAGGTAGAGGTCATGGGTTCAAGCCTTGTTAGCTTCATTTTTAACAATTTTTCGGTACTTTTAACTATTTTTTATTTATTTTCGCCCCCCTTAATTTTTTCCCCAAAATTCGCCCCCCCTTGATTTTCATCCTGGTTTCGCCCCTGATCCTAGATCATATATATTTAGATGATATTTTATGGATATTTAATTATTCAGTACGAAAAAACTAAAATAACATGAAAATCATTAAATTTCTACTGCATGGTTACTAACCACTACAAAAATCAAAAAATATTACTTATTGAGTTTTAATTACTCCAACGGAGCCTTAGCTTACATTTTACACATTATTCTTGTTGGATGATGGGCTACACTATGTGCACACCCAAATAGTGTTACTTTCGGGAGCGAAATTACCATTTTGCCCCTCTGTCAAGTTTCCTCAATCACTACATTTGCAAATAGGGGGGCATAATTGTAATTTCACTCCCGACAAGCACTGTTTGGGTGTGCATATAACATATCAGCCATTTGCACCATGCCACCATCGTGCCGGAGTATTGAAAATATAAAATTTCGATTTTGCAGACTTATAAGTAAGTAAAATATGTGAATCGTTACTAATAAACTTAAAAAATTGATGGTGATCTCACCTTAATCTCATGAAATTAAACGCAATTCAGCTATTGTTATCTATTTAGTAATTAAATGGCTTATTTTCATTTTGGACCTTGAACTATAATGAAAATTTCAAATTGGACCCTAATACTATCCTAAGCCTCATATTGGACCCTATACTACAGTTTGTCTCATTTTACCCCCTAAAACGCCAAATATAATGTAATTTTGTTTTAATAAAGGGCAAAATCGAAATAGCACATATATTAAACTTTTTGGCACAATTCACTAATAACAAAACTTATTAAATTAAAAATAAATCCCATGCTTATTTTCATTTTGGACCCTGAACTATCACGTAAGTTTCAAATTGGACCCTGATACTATCATTAGTTATTTGTAAAAATGCCCCAAAAGTTTGATATATGTGATAATCTGAATTTGCCCTTCTTTTAAAACGAAATTCAATATAAAATTGGCATTTGAGGGGGCAAAATGAGACAAAACGTATTATAAGGGGCAATTTGAGGCTTATGATAGTATTAGGGTCCAATTTGAAACTTACGTGATAGTTCAGGGTCCAAAATGAAAATAAGCCTAATTAAATGTTACTAGATAAGACATCTAGTAACACTTAATTATTAAATAGATGACTATAGCCTAGTGGAAAAGGCGATTGCTAGTGATCAATAGGTTATAGATTCAAAATTCATCTCATCGCTAATTTACAAAAAACAAAAAACAAAAAAAAGTGTTATTAGATAAGACATGAAAAGGGGTATAAAAACCTTTCTTATGCAAAATTACGTACACAAAGACCTTGACCAGTTGGCCAAAATGGCAAGAGAAAAGTAGATTAAGATAATGCGAAGCTACATGAATGTGGACACAAAACAATCATTTACATAATATAGTTATAAACTTTTACATACTGATCTTTGATATATATACACATTTGTTACTTAAATGTCTAAAACCAGACGAACAAATTGTTGGTGAGTTGTTATCCTTTTTCACATTTTAGGAGGATGCAATACAACTGTATTATTCTCATTTCCTTTTCAAGATCCTTGATTACAACTTGATAACTAAAACCTAATCAAGCTAAATGTTAACGAGTTATGTTGATTGTTAAGTGATGAATATAAGTTGCATGTTGGCATTATTGAATATCAAGTATTTTTGAAGTAGTCGTTGAAGGTTGATTTGGACCTCACAAGCTATAAACGTCGGTATGTAACAAGTGTGGGGCAAATGCATGGACGATAGCTTATGATTAACAACCATGAGTTGAGAGTATTATTTAAATTATTTGTCTCATCTTTTTCCATTCTTTTGTCCATATCCTGCCCACTAGACACTAGTGTCGTTTGTTTCTTAATACCTAAGTGCCACCATACATTTTATTTTCTTCCCATTCATTTAATTAATCATCATTTTGGAAGAAAAAAATACTTCCTTCGTCCCTAAAAGATTGTCACATTTTGACTTTTGTTAGTCAAACATTACAAAATTTGATCATAAATTCTCATTAAACGATAAGAAATAAATCAATAATATAGTCTTGTAGGACCTTGTTAGATTCGTCTCAATATATATTTTTGAAATATTAACTTTTTATAAATTTTTCGCATGTAGAATAATAGATATTTAAGTTTTAAATCGTATTTTGTTGACCACCAAAAGTCAAAATGTGACAATCTTGTAGGGACGGAGGGAGTATCGATCATCATTTTGTACTTGAGGTACTTTATATACTAGTAGCATATATATAGGACGTCAAATAAATGTGAAAAATGAGGATATTTTATAAAAATTGCTTATGCTGCTGCTATTATAACAGTCTGTAACCCCCTCCCCCTCATTGGACCCCTCATATAATTGTTAGTAACCGCTAAACATTCTATATTTCGATTGGATAATTATAGGTATATATAAAAATGAAATAATTGGAAAAGTGTATTCAGAATTTCTATTTTGAATAAAATAAATATTATACTGTATTAAATTTTTTGGTCCTTCTTGTACTCACTTGTGTAAAGCTAGGCTTTATAGTAAATTGTGTTCATTAGTGGTTCGTTAATAATAAAATATAAATTATACTACCACTTTATAGTATATTTTATTCTCTTGTTGATATGTTAGGTAATCCGAATCATTTTTTAAAAATAAGTTCATCAATTTTAATTATATAAATTTTTTTTATTTTTTATAAAATTTGTACAAACTTTGATACATTTACTGAATGGGTGTATAAAATAATTTTGGTTAGTTTTTTTATTTGTACCATCTCAACTCATAATGATACAGTTCGAAAAGTGTATCATTTTCACATTAAAATTGCGTGTGTGTCGATTAATAAAAAATAAATGAAATTAACGGGATTGTAGCCGACTC
Source organism: Echium plantagineum (assembly GCA_003412495.2). Classification (NCBI taxonomy): domain Eukaryota; kingdom Viridiplantae; phylum Streptophyta; class Magnoliopsida; order Boraginales; family Boraginaceae; genus Echium; species Echium plantagineum. The sequence continues at coordinate 15,475,689 of CM016566.1, read as the reverse complement.
ACATACTCTTCATATTCAAATCCTTCTCAAACAACTTTTCTCTTCGATAATGATCGATTTGAGTAACTACGTAAGTAATCAAACAGACAATCAATTCTTGGGACAAGTTAAAAGTAATGTCTAAATTTGAAGCAGAAATTTATTGAAATGAGGAGTGGAATTATTAGGCTATTTGCAATGGGGCTGTTGAATAAATAGGTTCAACAGTTGAAGAGGTGCAATGGTTAGTTGAAACACATGTGGCATAAACAAGTGTTGAAACTTTTCAGCTGTTGAAACTCTGCAAAAGTGGAGACAACAATATAGGCGTGGCATGCGTTGAGTGGGTGGAGAACTTTTCCACCGAGATCTTTGCCCAATGTGAGGATATGGTGTAAATATATCCATTTTCATTTATTGTTGTAATTTTTATCTCATTTTTAATTATTTGGGCTCAATTATTTAATATTAAATTATTTCTTTATTTAGTTTTTAATATCTAAATTCACCATTTATTATTTCTTATTTTTTTTATTATTAAATTAGCTCTTAGAGTGAACTTCTTCGTTAATCAACGTCCTTATAATATGACGTATTATCTTGCAGATGGTATCTATCCTTCTTATCCAACGTTTGTAAAATCAATTAGACTACCTCAGACCGAACAAGACAAGTTATTTGCAAAATACCAGGAGGCATGTCGGAAGGACATCGAACGTGCATTTGGGGTGCTCCAGGCTCGATTTCAAATCATTCGTGAACCAGCTAGAATGTGGGACATAAACGACTTGGCTATCATTATGAGGGCATGTATCATATTACATAATATGATTGTGGAGGATGAACGAGATACATATGCTCAGCATTGGACTGACTATGATCAATCTGAGGCAAGTGGGTCTAGTACACCACCACCATTCTCGACCGAGGTACTACCTGCATTTGCAAATCATGTGCGTGCTAGATCCGCAATGCGTGATGCAAGCATACATCACCAATTGCAAGCTGATTTAATCGAGCACATTTGGGCAAAGTTCGGAATGTTTCGTGATTAGAGATCTACTTTAAGTTTTAATGTGTGTTTTAATTGTGGTTGTATGTTCAGTTAGTCGAGTCTATTGTGTTGTGTGCTTATTTCAAGTATGTTAGTTGTACCTCGTACTTTACTTATGTTTCTTTGTTTTAATAATTAATATTGTCATTTCTCGTGTTTATTCATTGCAATTACAACAACTTTTATTTCAGAATATGAGATTAAAAACTCTAACAGCCATTATTTAAATAAAGTTTGTCTTTTCAAAATATCAAAAAAAAATCAAAAATTATATCATCTAAGTGTTAATTGATTTTATTTAATTATAAACAATTATCGTTATTACTATCTAATTATTAAAATAGATTGTTAAAAGTAAATAAGAATAAAAATTAAAAGTAGTAGGGTAGGGTGTTGAATTTTTATAAACAAAACCATTGTAGGGTGAAAAATTGAAGTGGATGTTGAATTATTATGTGGAAGAGAGAGAAGATGAGGTGGAGTGTTGGAAATTGAAAAAGTGGGTGTTTATAAAAAGAACCATTGCACATAGCCTTAGCCGATACAAAGGTAGTTGAGGTGGCATCTTCAATTGACATGTGTAAGACAAATATTGGTTTTAACTTACTAGTTACACGTCTAAGTTCTAACTCATTTAATATTCATTGGGCCCAGTGGGCCTCTTATCTTTAGCTGTCTCACATTTATTGGGCCTTTTCGTCTTCAACGATAACTCTGCTTCAATCTTTTGTCAAATTTAGTCAATTTCCTCATAAAGATTATTCTATATTCGTATATTCTTATGTAACTAATTTTTAATCCTCTTTTCGGAATAACTAAATGAAAACGATACTTAATTCAACCAAGTTTTTGAAAGTCAATATTGTAGTAGTTTTGAAGTCATATTAGCAAAAAAGGAACTACAGTATAATGACATGTTAATTGTAAAGTGTTACTTTAACATCAATATTATTCAATGATTATTATTGAACTATATTAAAGAAGATGTAAAATTTAAACAATGATTGAATTATATCACCTTATTGAATCAGTAAAATGTTATTTGTAGATAAAAAGGCTAACTAATTGGAGCTTAAAGTGGTGTCATTTGAAAAATAGTGAATTGTTTTCGGGTCATAACTCAATTAATAAAAAGCTAGAGTGTTAAGTATTTGTAGTCTCGCCTTTTCAAACACTGTGAGTTTGCTCTTTACGACTCCCATAATGACTAGTTTCCTTTCAGTTGAAACATATCCCGCAATTTATCTCTCTCGTATACTCAAAGGATGCGTGAAGACCATTAACAGTTCCATCTTTTTGAAAAATTATGAGCCAAAATTGAATATTAATTATATGATAAAATATCTCCAATAATGAGATTTTCTATTTGATCTAATACTAATTTCTAGCATGTTGTAGTATGTAACTTCAAGTCAATGGTATTGCTTATTTTTTTAGAACACATTCATTTCACTTTGAACAAATACCTTTTTTCAAAGAAACTCAAATGTTGACCAAGTAGTTGTACAAGTTATTATATTAACGTGAGCATAAAATATAAAAGCATGCTGTAGTTTTCTAATATAATATATTCAATAATATAATATCTTTAAGGTAAGATATTCTAAGATATTTAACAAAAAATGATAATAAGATTAATATTATAATATTTTTGTAAGAAATATTTTTTTTCTGCATGCCATTACTTTTTCATTCACGTCCTGTTAAGTGACCTCTAATGTAAGATTACTACCAAAAAAGAATTAAATCAATGTTTGAACAACACTAATCTCGTCTTCCATTTATTTATTGCCATGAATAATATTGCGCAGATTTTGTTTTCAACATATTCAACTTCTAGATTTCCACATAACTTACCTTCTAATCCTACGTACTTCTACTGATTTAATGCTTTTCATTTATGGGTAAACATTTAGGGACTAAGTCAACTCTTCAATCAATAATATGTTGGACAATTAAGCTTAAGGATGTTAATGAGCTTATATTGTCATTTTTGTACTCATGTACTTGTCTTCGTCCGTTCTTTTTTACTTGTCTTTCTAGTTCCAAATTTTTAATTTTATATATACTTGTCTTTCTAGCATATATACCTAACTACAAATTTATATTTTCAATATACTTTTTGATTAATTTTTACTATGAATTTATCAACCAACCAATTATATGGTTTCAATTAGTTGTCATTTTACATTTTCAATGTACTTTTTAACTATCTTTAGTTTTTTCTTAATCTATGTGTAAATGGCTAGAAATACAAGTAGGGTTTTTCTAAAATGTGCTCTTAGGGCATAGGTTAAGGATTAAATATGACAACAAAATTGGAAAAACATAAACAAACAAGGTAATAGATTTGAAAAAACTTCCTATATTACACTTTGAATGCAAATTGATTATCAAACATTTTCCCTTATTGACTCCTTAACCTGTGCCCTAAGGGCACATTTTAGAAAAATCGATACAAGTAAAAGAGAATGGAGGAAGTATAAATTAGAATATCAAAACTAATTATTTATCACGATTTCACCAAAATTAAAACCATAAGTTAAAAGACAAAAAATTTTAAGCGAAAGTTATCAACATTATATTATTTCGACGAAACGTTTAACGAACATCAAAGTGAATTTTTTCTTTTATAAAAAATATTTTAATTTGAAAAAAAATATTATAAGGCGCATGAATCACATGCTTTAAAATTGTTCTTCATACAAACTTAATCACCTCACTTAATTCACATAAACACCAAATATGGTGGGAAAACTTGTTAGTTTGTGAATTACTTTTCAGTTATTTATTTCCATTTTCAGTTAATATGTTGATATATGCTAAATTTTTCAAAGATGGAAACGAGAAATAATTATCTATTTAATTTAATACTGTCAATTATCCACTAACTGAAACTATAATCAGTTTTGCTAATCACGCACATAAATGTCATATATTCTTCCCCCCTCTCTCTATAATTTCATCACCTATTTATACTACTTCCCTTTATTCAGTTTCTTCATCTCCGACCACCGACAACCTCAGATTCCGGCAGAAACCTCCGACTAGACTCAAGATTGTCTTAGCCTAAAACCCCATAAAGTTGAATTCTTCATAAAAGTTAGTTATTCTTTATTTTTTAAGCAAAATTATATAAAGGGGGGAAAAAGAATAAAAGATTAAAAGTCATCATTTTAGGTTTTTTGTTTATGTATTACGTCTCACCCCTACTCCTTTGTCTCTGATTGCCAAAGATCAAAGCTTTATTAGCAAATTTGAGTAATGTACCATAATCTGTCAGATTTTGTATTTTTTGACTTCTGATAAAAATCCCTTTTTTGTCAGATAAGAAACAGATTATGTTATGACCCTTTTGGATTTTGGCTTAGTATTCTAGTTATTGTTGGTTTAAAGTTCCTGATATGGTTTTGGGTCATACATTGCTTTTCTGAAATAGTGCAGTTATCTTCATTTTTTTTTTGTAGAAATTGAAGAAAATTTAGGTTTTTGCATAGGCTGGTTGGAGAGGTCGTGTTCATATAGCCGACCAACTTAAGGTGGTAAAGATTAGTTTGGTTGGAAAAAGATAGGTTTTTGAGAGTTGGGTTTGGTGGTATTGTGTGGGGGGACTGATATGTGTAGAATAGAACGAGGAATGAGAAGAAAGTGGGGATTGGATTTGATGGGGTTGAAAACAGCAGCTTTTGGAGGGGGTGGAGAAGAGAAGTTAAAGGTTAGCTCTTCATCGAAGTCTAAAATGAAGCTGTGGATCGTAAGGGCAACAACGTCGATTTTGTTGTGGACTTGTGTTGTTCAGTTTACTACACTGGGAGATACTTGGGGGAGTAGAGTTCTTAAAGGGTGGCCATGTTTTAATCATGAAGCAGCTGGTGCTTTGCAAGTTCAGTCTGTCCAGGAGGTTCCTGTCCCTGTTCTTCCTCCAAAGAGTATGTAAATTATGGATTCATTTAAATTGTTTTACACGTTTTTGCCTTTTTTGATTTATTGTTTTGTTGCTTTTACTAAATCTTGAATTCTTTTACCTGCGAAAATTGTCTACTAAATCAAATCGAGGGAAGGAATATATAAGATAAGTGATTTTGCTGATGCCATAAAATGGTGTTATTTCTACTATGTAGTTCTGGAAATTGCGATTCCATTCTTAACAGAGTTGAAGTAGGTTATTGATTGCTGATGTATATATTTCTATCTTGAGTATGTGAACTTAGTTAGGTAGTTGTCATTCTTCAAAGCTATGTTGAATTGCTTTGGTTGAGAATTTGTTGTATAGTGTATGTGGAGCTTCTATCGGCTTTGTCTAATGTTCAGGCATGGGTTCACTTTAGACAACCCCCCTCCCCTAGGGGTGTTCTTTTGCGGGTGCAGCCGTGTAGGTGTTTGAACTTTGAAATAGTGTGGATGTCATGAATTTGCCAAAATCTCGGCTCAGGACACTGATTAACTTACCATAAGAGAAGGGATCTCTTACTGTCAATGTGCTTAATGGCTACGTATAGCACATCTGGGAAGCCTTGTTACATGTGCATACTTTCTCATCACCATCTCTTGTTTGTTATGGCCATTTTATGGATTACACTGTTGATGTTCTCCGATGCTCACTATCATACAAGATTACATTGTATTCTCTTTCCATGCTCGATATTATTGTACTTCTAGCATTAATTTGTTGTTTTTTTATTCAGGGGTCTATAAAAATAATGGATATCTGATGGTGTCGTGCAATGGGGGCCTTAATCAGATGCGATCAGCAGTGAGTATTCTTGCTATTTGATTATCCTTGAATATATTATTATACTTAATGTATCTGTCCTAAAATGTTTGTGCCAACATAGCAGGTCATTGTACCAATTATTTTTATCTTCATTTGATTACTGTTTTTATTCTTTATACAGATCTGTGACATGGTTGCAATAGCAAGATACTTAAATGTGACACTTATAGTTCCAGAGCTTGATAAAACTTCTTTCTGGCGTGACCCCAGGTGAGTTTTATGTTGAAGTATGAAACTCCATTCTGCTTTGTTTAAATTTGTAATTTTTCAGTATAAATTTTGCTGATGATTTGGTTTATTTTGATTATTTTCATTCAAAAATGTTGCAAATGATGCTGCAGTGAATTCCAAGATATATTTGATGTTGATCATTTTATTAAATCTTTGAGAGATGAAGTTCGGATTTTGAAAGAACTACCTCCTCGGCTCAAAAGTAGAGTGGACCTTGGAATGATTTATACGATGCCACCAATTAGTTGGTCTGACATTTCATATTACAGTAATCAGGTAGGTACTTCTTGTCTTGATGTTTTTTCAAATCATTCAGTTGCTATAGTATGAGAGTTGTAATGTTTTCTGTATTTTATTTCTCCAGATTCTTCCTCTCATTAAAAAATACAAAGTTGTGCATTTAAATAGAACTGATTCTCGGCTTGCAAATAATGGCCAACCCATGGAAATTCAGAAACTGCGCTGTCGAGTCAACTTCTCTGCTCTAAAATTCACCCCCCAGATAGAAGAGCTGGGCAGAAAGGTTATCAACCTGCTGCGGAAAAATGGCCCATTCCTAGTTCTCCATTTAAGATATGAAATGGATATGTTAGCCTTTTCTGGCTGCACGCAGGGCTTCAATAGTGAGGAAGTGACAGAATTAACCAGAATGAGGTATGAGATGCATGCCTCTGATTATATTGCTAATTATAAATGATATCTCAGATACTTATTTTGAACCTCTTCTATCTCAGATATGCTTATCCCTGGTGGAAAGAGAAAGTAATAGACTCCGACTTAAAGAGGAAAGATGGGTTATGTCCATTGACGCCCGAGGAAACTGCTCTTACCCTCAAAGCGTTAGAAATTGATCGAAACATACAGGTCTACATTGCTGCTGGAGAGATTTATGGCGGCGATAGAAGAATGGCAAGTCTAGTTGCTGCTTATCCAAATTTGGTTAGTAAATAAAATAAAAAAATTGTTGATCATGTTTGGGAGTTGGGGACTGCTCTTTCATGATTTTATTCAACTCTTTGATTTTTAACAGGTCAGAAAGGAAACCTTACTGGGTCATGAAGACCTCAAGTTCTTCCAGCACCACTCGTCACAGATGGCAGCATTAGATTATCTTGTTTCATTAGAGAGTGATATCTTTATGCCGACTTATGATGGAAATATGGCAAAAGTTGTTGAAGGTCATCGCAGGTACTGTTTTTAGATGTATCTAAAGTTATTACATTTTACTTGAGTCGTTTTTTGTGTCAGGCTATTAGCACTTCATTATCCAAGAGGTATTAAAGGTTGAGAGTTCTTGCTGATTATCATATATCCCTTAATGAATAATATGCACTCTTATTTTGTCATTGTTTTCAGATACCTTGGGTACAAAACGACGATTCTACTAGACAGGAAGCTTTTGGTTGACTTGATAGATCAGTACAACAGTGGCTTAATAACTTGGGATGAGTTTTCTGCAACCGTTAAAGAAGCTCATGCAGAGCGCATGGGAAATCCAATCAAAAGGGTGATCATTCCAGAAAGACCTAAAGAAGAGGATTACTTTTACTCCAACCCATATGAATGCTTGCAACAACCAGAAGAAGATGAACTCTTGAGTAGTATGAGATGATTCTGGATTATAGCATTTGGTTTCAATCATATGGTTCTCTTATCCTACAGGTTCAGAGACCCCAGTTCGCTGACACGGATACATGTGAACCTAGAATTTTGTTTCTCTAGGGGTTCTGTTTGAAGTCTATCGGAGGAGAGGTGCACCCCAATGATGCCCGAGAGAACTCGAGAAAGGATCCCTGATGAGTATATTAAATATGCTTTTCGTTATATAAAATAAGCCAATTATGTATAGAAACCGCCCCGCCATTGCGGGTTTATATGGAACTCAAGTGCAGCTTATACAAGAGGAGCCAATATTAGATTTGTTCAATGGATTACCAAAGTTCTACTTAGATAGAGCATCTTTGCAAGAGTTCATGAATTTCATCAACCATTACTTTCCATTATATGTAAATTATTACAAAGATGTCAGCTTATAAATTTAATCTAATTGTCAAGATTTGGTGATGTGGAACATTCATCTTAATAGTTGACCTCATTTCTTTTACTAAAATGACTAGTTGACAATAGTTTTAAGTGGGCTTAAGAATGGAGGTCAATGGTGAGAATATATCCACCATTAAGTTTTATTGCTTCTTGACTTCTGCTAAATGCTCTTTATAAACAAGTATATAAATGGATGGTTTGGTTGCAGAATTCTTGCAATCAATCAAAGCTGACTTTGAAGAATTAAATTGCTTATGGCAATATATTTTCTGTATACTAGTTTTTGTACATACTAATCCAAGGCTGTTAGCGTAGTGTGATCTTTTGAGAAAAACAAAAGATGATACTACTACCGAATAAAATAAATATATAAATAATTTAAAATTTATGTAGAAATATATAGAGGGAGATATTTTATTGATGATAATCGATATTGTTATATTTCTACAATTTATACTAATAACCTATAAATTAGCGGCACCTTTTTGTTTAGCTTAGAAGGAATATATATTATTGTTCCATGATGTAAAGTTAAGGCGCAAAATGATTACATCAAACACCATATGCCCAAATATTATTCTACTCACATTATCATTCCACAAAAACCCATATGCCCAAAAGTGCGATAGTGCATAATTGAGTCCTCGTTCTCTCTAAATTATTTACTTTTTCCGTCTCTAAATAATTGACACATTTTGACTTTTCGTGATCAAACTTTAAAAGATTTGATCACAAATTCTCATTAAACGGTAAGAAATAATATAATCATACGGGATCTTGTAACATTCGTCTCAATATATATTTTTCAAATGGTCAACCTTTTATCATTTTTTCGTATGTAAAATAAAAGATATTTACGTTTTAAATCATGTTTTCTTGACCATGAAAAGTTAAAATGCATCAATCATCTAGGAACGAAGGGAGTAGTTTTTATAATATAGTACTCCCTCCAATCCAAAAAGAGTGTAGTTTTAGAGATTTCACATAAATTAATAAACATTTAATGCACTCAAAATTTCTATCTCTACCCCTATAAAAGTAATTATTAGTACTCCATTTATCCAATTAAATATGAGGCAATAATTATTTGATTTGAGTCTTTTTATGCAAATAGGGGTATTAAGGGAAAAAAGTTGTATATTTTACATTGATTTATGTAAAACTACACTATTTTTGGATATTTTATAGATATCTAAAACTACACTCTTTTTGGATTGGAGGGAGTAACATTTTTGTAATCTATGGATTTTTTTCAGGCCAATAAATAATGGATATATGTTTCAATTTTTAACATCAAAATTAATATATTTATTTGTTGTAGGTATTTAGAATTGCAACAATCATGAATTCTATGAAATCTTACATCTAATGCATCCCTCAAATTCTTATTGTTTTCTTATTCTTGGTAAACTCCCACAATAATTACTTTGGCATAAAATGAGATTTAGTAGTTGGAAAGTTCTTGGAATGAGGAGCTTTATATAATGGCTACAGAATTCCACAATGATTCGAGAGATCCAAGAACCCTTTTATTTCTCTCTTGAATGCCACATTTGTGATTTGTGTAAATAAACAATTTATATTCAAGTATCTTTTCCACTAATGAACTGCAAATATAGTTGTGGAATAGGTACAGTACAACTAGTTTAGGTTACTTTGAATACGACTGTTTCAACCTTTATTTAGGACTGTTTTCACACTTACAAGTTTTAGTAAACCAAGTCAAAACATTGGCTTGTAACCGGTATGATTGTTATCAAGCCGAGTCGGTTCGGGTTTCCCTATACCTGGACTTGCTGGAATTCGGCTGGGTGGGACCAGACGGTGAATGGAGTGGAATCGCCTCGAAATTGAAAAAACCCGATAAGGACTCGACTCGGGACCGGAGCGACCGAAACGACTCGAAATTGATCCTAGTTGGCGATTCGAATCAAAATCGCATGCTTTATTTTAGTAAGATAAAATAAATAAAAACCAATCCATGTAACGGTCCGGTCGCGGGTCCGAATTTTTCGACTCGGAATCCAAACTAATCATATTTTGAGTCGGTCACCAGTCCGGGTTTCAGTCCGAGTCCTGGGTGACTTGACTTGTGAAGAGCCCTAATAATCGGAATAGAATTGTAAAGGACCGAGCTACTTGATAATCGCTTAGTAAGTTGTTTGAAAGTCGACTTTTTTTTTTCGAATTGATAACGACTTGTTATCTTGACTAGATTTTGTTTTTTGGATTTGCTCTCTAATCTCTCGTTTAATTCAGTTATTGTTCCCTTGATCCATTCATAATTTGAAAACCACATCAATATGATTATTGAGCCTCACGAATAGAGCTGTTAACGAGCCGGTCCAAACTGGTTTTGGACCAAACCCGTTCGGACCGGTAAACAAACTGGTTCACTAGCAAATCGAACTGTTAATATAACTGGTATGAATGTTTGATTCGTAACCTGATCGAATTTAATTAGAAAAAAACTGGTTCGTTAATCGAATCTTAAAAAATTGGTTCGTTAACTGGTTCGAAATAAAAATCATTCGCTCGGTTCGCTAATCGTTTCAATCGTAATTCGTTTTCCACTAGCAAATCAGATAGTCAGGCTATGTTTGCTGTAACTTTTTAAAATAAAAATGAATATTTTAAACATTTTTTACTAAAGATTAACCCGCGGGCGAATGATCAACGAACGATTTGCAATGAATTACGAACAAATTGTTACCAATTAGAGTTAAAATTATATTTAATAAAATAAAATTTATAAAACGAGCTAGTGCAAACGATTTACGAATTGTTGAAACGAATAGCAACTGGTTCAAAATTTAAAGCGAGCAAGCAAACGAGCCGGTTTTAACGAACCGATTTGCGAGTAATTCGGTTCGGTAACAGGACCTACTCACGAATAACCACAACAATGCGATTATTGAGCCTCACGAATATTTCTAAAATGGGCTTGAACCTATTATATCGGCAAAACGAGCAGCCCAGTTAGAACATAAACCAAACTAGAAACAAACGTAGTACTTATACTACTGTTTACTAAACCAGCATACGTATGTAACAAGTAACAATATTACAAAAAATAGGCGCAAAAAACAAACAATCTATTTTCTTGAACTAACAATGGGGATTATTAAAGAAAAGAATAAGGAAGAAGAGAAAAGGTTTTTGATTTCTGTAACAGTGTTAGGAAGTACGGGAGCATTCATGTTGGCTGTCTACGAACATGAAACCGTCGAATCAGTCATCAAGATGGTCTTAAAAGCTTATGATCGTCAAGGTCGGATTCCCAAATTGGGGTTTGATGTTAATGACTTTATGCTCTACGATTGTAGCCATTACGAGGAAGCTTTACGACCCTTCGGAAAAGATATTATTAGTGGTTCAGGCGATGTAAGGAAGTTGACAATGTACAAGAAGACGAATCAAGAAACAGGGGACGGAGAGGAGAAGCATAATGCCAAGGCGTTGGGGACGATCAGGAGAAGTGCTTCGCGGAAAATCAAGCCGATTAAGGACTGGTTCGATAAGTCAATGCACTCCAAGGTTTTATCTTATTGAGGAGATCGGTAGTCTGTTCGTTGGTCTCATAGGAAATCGATTATTGAGGTTAGTGTTTTTGTTCTTTCTTGAACCATGAAGTAGTTTTTGCTTTGTTTAATTTCATAAGTTGTTAGTACAACTGTCCTTCTTGATTTAGATTATTGATAAGAAATAAAATAGAAGAAGGGAAAAATACAAAATAGAAGCATTGATATAACACTGCTCCAGAATTTAATAATTTGTCTAACTCCCTCCGATCCAAAATAATTGTCTTTTGAACATATCGAGAGTTAAATCTTTGACCTTCGATTACTATTTATTGTACTATTCAAATATATAAAAAATTAAGATTGTGAAATTAATTTGAAAGACGAATCCAACTATATGAATTTTATATGTTTTTGAATAATTAATAATTAGTAATTGATGGTCAAAATTCAATTTCAAAAAAGTCAAATGTCAATTATTTTGGATTGGAGGGAGTAGAACATTTGAATGTGGAGCCGAAAAGTAAGTACAAATAGAATAAGTGAAAACTGCACCCTAGTAAAGAACTAGAGTGCAAAGTACCACCAACCTCGTCTCTTCATGCAACATGGGTTTGACTCTCATAAGGAGCGAACCTTGCGTTGATGAAGTGGCTAACATCCAAGCTTTAGTCCTCTGATCAGGTGAAACACATCCCGCGATTTACCCCTTCGTATACTCTAGGACATGGGTGCATAGGGGCCGGCCGTTAGTGTGACGGTTCCACACTTTTTAAAATTAAGTAAGATCTATGCTTTGGAGTTATAGGATTGAAGATAATTATATCACATAACATTTTGAATTGTGTAAGTATAGATATATATAGGCATGAACCGATGAAGTTTGATCTTAGTTTTACCCATTATCGTAAAGATATGAGATTTAGTTTAGTTTCTATAATATAATTTTTTGTATGTGTGGGTGATATTGATGATATATATGATCAATTAGTTACTGTATCAAAATCTAATTTAAAAGTAATTGCACTATGATATGTGGTGATTGTCGTGTATTTTATCAGGAGCAACTATGGGAGGAGTTGAACCATGACCTTATATACATACATATCTTTACTTATCAACTAAGTTAGGTGTATATTTTTCTAAAAAAAAAAAAAAAGTGAACTACTTGGTGGTCTGGTCGTTCGTTGTAAATAAAGTAGTGGTCACTGGTCAGTCTGTGCTTTCGAAGTCGAAGGAGTATAAGCCAAAGGAAGCAAGAACCAAGGGTTTAAAGGGCAATTCATTATTGAAGTTAGTATTTCTGTTCTTGAACCATGAATTAGTAGTGTTTGCTTTGTATAATTTCACATTCTAGAATTAAGTGAGAACTATATTTAGGTGTTAAAGGATTATTGGAGATGATAATATCACATACATTTTGGATTTTGTAGTATATATAGGCATCAAAGAGTGAAGTTTGATCTTATTTTTACCCATTGCTGTGAAGATAGAGGACTTAGTACAGTTTTCAAAACATAATTCTTTGTACGTGTGGATAATATTATGATATGATTAATTAGTTACTATGTCAAAATTCAATTCAGAAGTAATTGCACTATGATATGCGGTGATTGTCATGTATGTTGTCGTGAAATATAGAAATAAATGACCGCGTCAAGTCGGGCAATACGAGGCGTGGCCTAGTTCCTAACACTTTGAGGCAAAAATAAGATACAAATCCATTACTTGACACCCGTTTGTACAATACAATGACAATATCTAAAGAATGTAATAATAAGTCGAGTCATAAGGCGAAAGCCAAACAGGGTTAAAACAAGCACATGTGGCTCTTTGGAACCTTTGAGCCAAAAATAAGCAATAAGGGGACAGGTAAACGTAGTCTTTGAGCCCGTGCCCAAAAGGGATGGAAAAACATTATTCTATATGTCGCAATAATATATGTAATAGTCACGACTAATTGTAGTATGTTTCACTTCCAAGTTGAATATTTAAGCAGTAACCGATTGTTTGTATCATCAACTTCATCCACACATAGAATGAATTATGTTTTAAAAACTGAACTAAACCCCTTTTTTCATGCAAATGGGTGGAAAACAGATCAAACTTCAATTGTCCATGCTTATATCCGTACTTAACGAAATCAAAATGTATGTGATATTATTTTGACTAATAGGGAAATAAATATATGATCATGTGTGTTTTATTGTTTAGAAAAAAAACGTTTTTAACTCCGCCTGTGTAATTGTAATATATGTGGCACAGCCGGTCCCAAGCCCGGAAAAGGAGGAGGGTTTTCTTGTAGCTAGTAGTAATGGTGATTGTGTATTAGTAGTGCCTGTAATGGTAGTGTGATTTGGAAAAAAGAGAAAGAGACATCACCAGAAAAGATATTGTAACACTTAATTGCCTTTCTCCAACTTTTAGTGAGATCATGTCGTTGCAGTTTTTATGTGTGGATATGTTTGTGAAGTAGTTCTGTTTTGTATCTAGCATACAATTCATTTTTGTATCTCAACAAAAATAAAAAATGATGCCTCGTCTCTCTTCTGCTCAGCATGATTCTCGAATCTGCGTTGTAGTTCGTTTATGCAGTTAATGATGATTCAGGACATTGTCCATAACATGTAATATAACAAGTTTGTAGTTGGTGAGACTGAGTTTTTTCTTAGGAGATAACAGAATTCTGTTATCTGGATGATAACACAAATGCTGGCCGTTGAATCATGGTGTTTTTGGCAGTTTTCCATCTTGTGGCTGATATTGAAGGAGGGTGTTTTTGGAAGATGGAAATTGTTGATTTTTAGGCGAAAAAAAAACCTCACTCTCCAACAGGCGCGAGTGTCATACACTCACGCGTTTAATATCCTAATTATATGGGCGGTTGCAATTAATTCAATCATTAATTGCACGATTGTAATTAGTTTGTTTAACTGTTTCCGTTTTTGTTTCCTTATTTTTTGGTAATACAATTGTTGGCATTATTTGAGTCAACATATAAATCAATATAATTAATATACACTAATTATGTATATATTATTTTATACAATTTCGATTTGGTGTTTTTGTTTTAGTACTTTATGTAATTGTAATAGAATTTGATCGTATTATAAGATGTTTGTGATAACTAAATTGTGATCATTCAAATTTTAGTTTTCTTTTAATGAGTTAGTCAATAATATTATTGAAAGAATTTGTACTATTACGATTATCATACATTAATTATAATTTATTTAAAATTATTTTGAAACATGTTCAAACTAGTGCTTTCTGAAGAATTTAATGCAAGTTGTAAGTTCGTGGTGTGCATTGTCATTATAGGTTACAAATGCAATGAACTAGTACGCTTATGTCATCATTTTATTCAAGTGGCATGTTCACAATGGGTATATATAATTCCAAGGCCCTACTTTCCAAGGCCCCAACGAACCAGTGAATTTAAGGTTGGATATTCATTCCAACCAATGAATTCAAGGTTGGAATGAATATCCAACCTTAGATTCACTGGTTCGCTATATAATAATGAAAAATTGAATTGTTGTTTAGAACCGAACCAATGAATCTGAGGTTGAGTATTCATTCCAACCTTGAATTCATTGGTTGGAATGAATATCCAACCTTAGATTCATTGGTTCGTTGGGCCTTGGAAAGTAGGGCCTTGGAATTAGTTTTTACCGTTCACAATGCAATCACACATACATGTAAATGAATTCAAAATACAATTGATTGAAAGTTCCCATCTCACAATCCAAACACAAATCAGATTTAAAGGAATCGGAATACAATTACAAATCAATGTCAATGGATTCTCAATACAATTGAATACAACTAACACATTTACTAATTGTCCTAGATCACAAATACATGTTCAGAGTGCATTCATTCCTAAGCACTTTAATGAATCCAGAATGCATTTTTCACAGAATGTCATACCTAACAAATACATATACACAGCTAACAAATTGCATTACACATTTAATACAAAATGCAATTGATCTCAGAAATATTACTATCAATTAACACATAAGAATTTGCCTTTACATTGAATTGTTATTGAAATCCGAAAATTGCATAACAAATGTATCAATTTAACAAATTCAAACACGAATTTGACTTTACATTACTATCAATCCGAAAACATTACTATCAATTTAACACAGAATGCAAAGATCTCAAATTGCATAACAAATGTATTTTGGAATCCGAAAATTTCAACAAATTCAAACACGAATTGGACTTTTCATTGAATCTACTCTATTCAAAATTCACGACAATACATTGTTCAAAGTATTGAAACCAACTATGATGTGAATTGTTACATAACGCTTACGGTGGAATACGAAAATTCAAATTTTTATTAAATATTTGCCTAAAACAAACCACAATTCAGTTAATTACATACCACATGTCCAGAATTAGAAGAGATTAGTGTATTATTTGTCCAAAAAATCGCAGCAACCAAAACTATAAAATTACTCATATCAAAATTCCATGGATACAATTACAATGCGATAAACAAAAATTACAACTATACCTGGGCTAGAATTTCTTGATGATGATGCCACTGAATTCAATTTACTTCTTTTGACGTGGCGCTCTTTTTGCATCTTCTTGTTAGGGTTTGTAGTGAATTTTGGGTGTTTACTGAAAAATTCAATCATTTGGCTACTATAGAATTCAATCGTTTGGCTTCTTGAAAGGGTTTGTAGTGAAATTTTGGCCGGTAACTATATCGCACGATTGATTTGATATTCCATGATTTTTGCAAGGGGGGGGGGGGGCGATGAAAGGGGGAAGGGGGGAGGTTGAATTTTGGTGAGGCACGTGTGGAATTGGGAGAGGAGGGAAATGGCTTTTTCAAATTTTTTGATTGTCTAAAATAGGTACATAATGATTAATTTTGCTATGAACTATCAAAAAAAAAGAACTAGTAGTGATCAGGAGGCTATAAAGCATTAAAATAGGATGTATAAAAGATATGCTCCAGTTAACGAGAAAAATATGAAGCTAGTGAAGGAAGCACTGGCATGGTCTTCCATTTTGCATCAAAAAGTTCGATTTTTATAGTTTTTTATAAAAATGTTCGATTTTGATAGTTTTACGAAAACCAAATTTTTTGGACAAAACATCTATCAAAATCGAACATTTTTACCAAACCAATTATCAAAGTTGAACTTTTTTGCGAATAGCCTAGTGGAAAAGGTTCCTGCCAGTGATCAAAAGGTCGTGGGTTCGATACTCACTTCATCGCTTATTTACAACAATAACAACAAAAAATTGAACTTTTTTTGCGAAACAACTATCACAATTGAAAAAAATATTAAAAAAATCAAAAAAATAATTAGAAGATAAATAAATAAATAAAAAGATCTTTGAAAAAACAATTTCTTTAAGTTTATAAGGGGATATTTTGCCAAGAAATCTAATTTGTGCTCCAACTTAATAAATTTGTCGAAAGGTTCCATTCTCCAAAATTTCTCGATAATGTAGAACAATTCAACATCAACATGAAAATTTACATATTACAAGCAGATAATGAAATCTCATCCTAGAAGTAGCTACTACGTAGACTATGTGGAACTATCAATTCCCACAAAGCCCTGTGTTCAGGAGACTTCGTGTCTGCCTCAAGCTCTTAGTAAAAGGCTTCCATATGAATAGTCACGTAATGTAATTAATGGTTGTTTAATAGAAAAATTGACCTAATAACTAAGTGAGATTGATTTACGAAAATAAGTGATCATCAATGACGATCTTTTAACATATAGGTGATCAACTAGGTCAATAACACTAGGTGATTCTCTCCACCAGTTATCCTTTTTGTGTATATGATAGTAAGTTAAATTAAAGAGAACTATAAATAAATAAATAAGTTAAAGAGAATTTATCTAGAAATTATTATTGTGATTAACATTGATGGTCCAAAACCATCACTTCAAATAAATTAGAGATAATAGATTTTATAAAATCATAGGCAACTTAAATTATATAACCTTAATGATAGTAAGATAAATGAAAGAGAATCCATCTAAAAGTTACCTCTCCGTTCCTAAGTGATTGGCACATTTTGACTCTTGTAGGCAAACACTATAAAATTAGACGATGAATTTTCATTGCACGATAAGATATAATATAATTGTATGAAATCTTGTTAGATTCGTTTCAATATATATATATATATATATATATATATATTAAAATTATAATTTTTTATAATTTATTCACATGTAAAATAAAAAATAGTTGTGTTTTAAATCATATTTTGTTAACCACAAAAAATCAAAATTATTTAGGGATGAAGAGAGTATTATTCTAAATTAAAAATCTCAACCCACCAATAAAAATAAATTAAAAGTTGGTTTGCTTTTATATCAAAACCTAAGTCAAAGTCCCTATTAACTATCGTTCTACTAGGATTCAAGATTTCTAGTACACCTATTACTACCGCCAATGAGTATAAATATTCTAGAAGGAATAATGTTGTTTTTAGGTTTAAAATGACCTATTTTATCCCTATTTTTAATTTGCTCATTTACTACATTTCAAACTAGAGGATATAATTGTATTTTCACATCTAAGTCCGAGTCCCTATTAACTATCGCTCTACTAGGATATCTAGTACACCTATTACTACCGCCAATGAGTATAAATATTCTAGTAGGAATAGTGTTGCGTTTATGTTGAAAATTACTATTTTATCTTTATTTTTAATTTTCTCAATTACTATATTTGAAAATAGAGGACATAGTTGTATTTTCACACCTAAAAATTACTAGTATTTGGGTGTGTATAACAGACCAGTTCCTACTAGGAGTAGGTAATAGCTACCGCCAATGAGTTTATATATATATGTTGTAGTTTGCTTCTTTAATCAGTAATTTGATTTTATATCTCAAAAAATATTATTAGTATTACTCTCTATTCATTCTCATCAATCGATCCATGGCAAATTCTGGTCAAGTGCAAACTAAGACCCTGTATTCAGATTTATGGTACGCATCTATATATATATATATGCATGACTTTAATTAATTACTTTTCTAATATTAAATTACGATTTATCATGATCAACTTTAATGTGAAGAATGTATTTTCTAATATTTTGATGTAAAATTCAGGTGCAGGTTGATGCAGAGGTCATGCATAAGAGCAGGAATTTATGAACATCTAGATAAGAAAAATAAGGAAGAGGGTTGTCCATGTTCTCCATCCAAAGATCCAGGCGCCTTCAGGTGTCCCCTTCATCGTCCCACCAAACCGAAGCAGCAACCACGACGACCCAGCCGGGGGGCTAAACTCCCACTTTCAAGATTTGGTGTGGAGGCTGCCAATGATGCTGCCATCGCTACCTGGTGGGAAACAGTCGTAAACTACAATGTCGAGCGATACACAAATTATATTAGGGCCAAAACTCCCAGGTTTAAATGTCCATTTTCAAGATTTGGGATGGAGGCTGCGAATGACGAGGCCACCATCGCTGCCTGGTGGGAAAGTGTCGTAAAGTACAATGTCGAACGCTACACAAATTATATTAGGGCCAAATCTCCCAGGTTTAAATTTCCACGTCCATAAGCTACTAGTGTTTTCTTTAAAAAAAAAAAAAAAAACCAAAAAAAGAAAAAAAAGAAAAAAAAGAAAAAAAAAAAAGAACTATTCATGTGTTTGGTGGTCTGGTCGTTTGTTTTGTAAATAAAGTAGTCGTGAGTCCGTGTTCTCAAAGTCGAAGAAGTATGTGCCGAAGGAAGAAAGAACGTAACCAAGGGCTTAAAGGTCAATCCATTATTGAGGTTAGTATTTCTCTTCGTCAACCATGAATAATTAGTCCTTTTGGCTTTGTTTCATTTTACTTTATAGAATTAAGTGAGAACTATATTTCTGAGGTAGAGGATTAAAGATAATATACAATATCGAGAAAACTGATCATATAGTCCCATAGATTAGGTCAAGGTTGTCAACAATTGAAATTTTTGTTTAATTTCTAGGACTAATTTGCAATTATTAAACTTTTGAGAATCAAATGACAACCTTGATTCACTTTCTGGGACAATTTCGACAATTTACTCTAATAATATCACATACATTTTAAATTGTTTAAGTATAGACATACGCATGAACGAGTGAGGTTTAATATAAGTTTTATCCATTGCCGTGAATATAGGGGATTTAGTTCAGTTTCTAAAACATAATTTTTTTGTATGTGTGGATGATATTGATGCTATGATCAGTTAGTTACCGTGTAAAAATCCAATTTAGAAGTAATTGCACTATGATTTGTGGTGATTGTCGTGTATATTGTGGTGAAATATAGAAGTAAATGAGCGCTTCAAGTCGGGCAATACGAGACGCGGCCTAGTCCCTAACACTTTGAGGCAAAAATAAGATACAAATCCATTACTTGGCACCCGTTTGTACAATGACACAATATCTCAAGAATGTACAAATAAAATAAATCGAATCACAAGGCGAAAGCCAGGCGAAAGCCAATCAGGGTTAAAGCAAGCACATGTGGCTCTTTGGAAGCTTTGAGCCAAAATGAAGCAATAAGGGGGCAGGTAAACGTAGTCTTTGAGCTCGTGCCAAAAAGGATGGAAAAACATTCTTCTATATGTAGCAATAGTATATGCAATAGTCGCAACTAATTGTAGTGGTTTCACTTCCAAGTTGAACTTTTACACGGTAACTAACTGATCATATCATCAATATCATCCACACATACAAAGAATTATGTTTTAGAAACTTAACTAAACCCCTATCTTCACGGAAATGGGTGAAAAGTATATCAAACTTAACTCGTTCAAGCTTATATCTATACTTAAACAAGGCAAAATGTATGTGATGTTATTATGAGTAATAGAGAAATAAATATATGATCATGTGTGTTTTATTGTTAGAAAAAAAACGTTTTTAACTCCGCCTGTGTAATTGTAATATATATGGCACAGCCGGTCCCAAGCCCGGAAAAGGAGGAGGGTTTTCTTGTAGCTAGTAGTAATGGTGAATTGGTGATTGTGTATCAGTAGATATCATCCTTACTCTCAGCTCTGTGATTGATTAAGAATCTCCTGACTCACATTCTACTGACTTTTGACATTTGCATCTTGCATTTCAGCTTTAGGAATATTCGTAATGGACATGGACAAATGTAAATTATGCTGATGAATAAATCTTTCTTATCGTTAATCAATTTCTCTACTAATTATGTATACCTTGTGGTAAAAATAGAAGAACCAACTACATAAACAATAGAGATCATCGCAGTGTGGCAAACTCCGAGGACTAAGTATCAAACTTTTATTAAAATCCGGAAACCGTTTGTGCAAGTATCTCGTGAGAAATACATAACAAACCTGTTTTATCCAACCACATGCTCATATTTAGTTACAAGACTTTTCAACCGATCAGCATTACATTATTGATCACACATAACATCCCTTCATATACCAAGTAAAGCTCACATCTCTATCTTTTACTTCGGAATTAAGTTCATTTGTGCAATATACCCAAAATACGAGATGGAATGGTCATCATGACAATAGCGACAACTCCAATTACCCCCATTGCGCAAATATAGTAAACCAGCCAGTGCCCTTCTAGAATCAATGACCTACCGCTGCAATATGCCATGATCATTGATATAACTGACAACTGCAACATTCGCAATGATGCTTTCACGGAAGGCACCTTGATGTCAGCAATTAAGTTCCCCAAGAGGAGCATGGGGAAGACTGAAAGTGAGCTGTAGAATGCAAACGTATTGGTCAGGCAGAACATCGTATGCACCCAACTGCTCTGCTTGGTGACACCTCCTGGAAGTTTGCAACCTGCGAATTGAGTGGCTGCAGCAAATAATATTGCAATAATACCAAGGGTGGAACTTGATGGCAATAGACCGTAACTAGTTGGGTTAGAGCTCTTTCTGCCTTCTTTCAAGCCCGAAGATTCACTCAGGCCAAATTTGCTGTCTTCAAGCTTTTTCGTTTCACCTGGATCCACAGGTCTCTGATATGCATGACCATTTTCTGCTTGTCCAGTGACGCCTTCCATTTCAACACTACAAAAAAGTTAAGGTTTGCTAAGAATCACTCCACATAAACTTAACCCAAGAGCTGGAGAACCAATCAAATAGAATTCGTTTATGCAAGTTCACAACTGAATCTGAAGATGGCATTGATAATCTTGGAAAAGTAAATAGCCATCGCCTATGGATACCATACCACTAATAAGAATTCTTATATGAAAAGTTCTCATTCAACCCCAATACTATAGGAAGTCGGAAAAAAATAGAAGGAAAGACTATATAAATACATTAACATCAAACCAGCAGGGATCATGATAACAAATGAAATCATTCACGTAGTACTCAGAAGAGACAACAAGCAAACACTAGTAATTGGATATTCTATGCCCAGAGCCCAGTTGATGTATTACTAATGATTTTATACCAAGTCGTCTTCAGAAGAACTATATTTATTATTCTCAGACAACTTCAGAAGACAACATTAGACAATATATAAAGCACGTCATGGAAGAGGAAGTCATGGATTAAGAGACCATTAGGATGTACGTGAAGGCATGAAAAATATTACTCCTCTTAATGGGATAAAGTATGTAATTTCGAAGAACGATATTAAAGGGTGTCAGACAATATTAGATTTCAGTACTGCATAGCAGGTCTGAGGAATGGTTTGAAGTTTAGAAAATTGCGATAGCCAAGATACCTAAGGAAGTCTGCTTTAAAACTCAAGTCAATTTAATTTGTAGCGAGAAATTTTTGAAACTGGCTACATACCATTTACATATGAAAGAAAATTGGGCAGTATTACTCTTTAAAGACATTAAATGAATCAGCAGGTCCTCAAATTCGGGATCTTCCGCTGCACGAATGCTGTTGAACTGTCTTAATATTCTAATGACTACTTGCATCACATTCTAGGCCAAGTTTTACAAGATCGAATTAGGAAGAGGGATATGATTGCAGAGTCCAGATGCTATCAAATGTCACTCAGAAACAAATACCGCTACACTAGTTGTCAAATTTTGATATTTGACTGTCGACTATTTAAGTTTTGTACTCAAATCAAACTCGACAATCGAGTTCTTAATTATTACATTACCCCCTTCGACTTCAAAAACATAGTCCAGTTTTCAATTTTGATTAACTTTTTAAATCCTAAACTCATATATTTTTACATATGTTGGATAATATTTACTGAAAATTATATCAAAAGATAGTATCTATAACTTACTTTACAAATCAAACATGGTCCTTTGATCAATTTTGACCATTAAAAAATCAAACTACACAATTTCTATTTTTTTGATCCTTGCTAAAATTAATTGCACAATATCACATAGTTAATCAAATTAAAGCAACTAATCTTTCAAAGAAAACAATTAACGAGTGCAAAAAATCAAATAAAGTTAGTATATCGGGAAATAAATTGACCTAAGTTGAATTTGTTGTATGCAAAACAAAAGAAAATCATATATGGGGAATGGATTATTAGGTAACCGTGAATTGGATTCAACAAAAATACCTGAAATTGAGAATTATTGGTTTATCCTTGAGCAAAAAAATGAAGCGAGTTAGTGTGTGAAAGTTGGTTTAGTAGATTCAACTTGTTAAAGTAGCCTTACAGCAGCTAAAGTAACAGTGGAGCTCCAAAAAGAAGAGAATACAAATGTGTTTTGGTCTGATGCACCTTTTCTTCTTCTAGAAATAGCTTCCACTTCTATTCAAACTACGGCTGGTGTGCCGTAGACCTGATCTGTTATACGCACCCAAATAGTAGAATAGAATAGAGTAACTTGAAATGATAATTTTGTCCTCTCTATTTGGAACTGTAGTAGATGAGGAAGTTAAATGGGAGGACAAAATTATTATTTAATGTAATAGTAACCCATTATTTGGGTGTGTATAGTGGATCCCGCCGTAGACATATCGAATTTATATATTAATATTTTGTTTAGGTAATATTTTTATTTGAAAAATAATAATTGTGATAAATTTGATCAATAATTCATACTATTAAATCAACAACAATGAAATAGTTAAATAAATTTTAATTGATATATTTTTTTATTAGAGTTAAAAAAAAAATATAAGAATAATCTTTTATTTATCTCATATAAATATTTATAATTTATTTTATATAATTAATTTTTATCATTAAATCTTATTAAAGTGACTTCCAATAAAAATAAGTTTAAAGTGAAATATAACTATCAACTCAGTATAAATTTTCTTTTATAAGATATTATAGGACTTTTTTAAACCTTAGCCTAATGCAAATATGAATATAATTTAGGTAAATTGGAGTGTATACTACAAATATGTTGTGTACTATCAAAATTGGCCTTACTTTTACTAGTGCATTTTGAGATAGTATTGGTTCTCGGACGTTAATAGTTCTTATATTATTTTTACATTTGTTTCCGTTTTTTCCTACTTCTTATATTTTCGATTCAACACAATTATACAAAATATATTAGTTATATAGAATTTTGGATATTAGCACTTTTTTTGTGCTAAATTCAATTAACACCAAAAATGTGTTTCCAGGTGGTTATATACCATCAAATTATTGTTATTAAAGAATAAAGGTTGAAAATACTACAACAATCATATATAAAGTTCATTTAAAAATATATGACGTGACTCAACTTAATTTGTGTAGTTAGTGACTGGGATAAGACAAATATTGAGTCTTATGTTACATTTAAAATCAACTCATATTTGAAATTAATATAATATCACCTTTTCAAGTTAATGTCAACGAGATTAACCTATTGCAAATCCTAATTGGTCCTCACTAATCACAACTCATAACTTGCATTACCAAAATAGAGTTGTTTATCGACAAGGTAAACTGATATTCACTTAGTACTAGGGCCGAAAAAACATGATTTGATACCCTTAAGATTATTATCGATCCGGACTAGAAAAAAATATATTAATATATACTTCAAACAACTATATAATTACTCAACTGTAATAAAAAATACAATCAATACATGTGAAAATTGCTAATTCGTACATCTACATACATATAAATAAGGTAATCCATTAGTGCATTGATATGAGAGTACTAATCAAATTATTCAATCTTTGCTCGAACCTGACTCAATAACAACAATAATCCAATCAAGCTTTCAAGCACAAGAGGACCCGCCAAAATCAACTCCTCGATTCATTTCCCGCCATTTCGTCCTTCATTTAACTTCAATCTAATCCCCCCTCGCTCCTCAGCTCCTTCTCCACAGAACCCTACCACCTCATCCTCCCAATCACCACTCGCGCCACCAATGAAGATCCGCACGATCAAGCTCCGCCAAGTCCACAAACCTAACACCTCCTCCTCATCCTCCGCCTCCGGCTACTGCTCCATATTGTATGATCAGAAAGGGGAGTACATCATCACCGCCTCCACCTCCGAACCTTCAATCTTAATCCAAGACGCGCTTCTCCTTTCAAGCCCGCCCAAAATCCTCAATAACCACCTCGATGGCGTTACGGCGTTGGCTATTAGCCCTAATTCCACGTGTCTTGCTTCTGGATCCATTGACCGTTCTGTCAAGCTCTACAAATTTCCGAGTAATTGTTTAGTTACTTTCATTTTTGCTGTGTTAACTGTTAAGTGCTGTTTTTGTTGCAAAAAAAAGATCATCTAGTTTTGAATTTTGATGGTTAATTTTTTGTCTATTTTTGAATTGTGATTTTTAAGTTTTTGGAGTTTGTTGGTTGACTCTATCTCAATATGAATTTTGTTGGTTGACTTTTCATCTAGTTTTGAGTAAGTTAATTATGGTTAGTTCCCGTTAAGTGACCAGCAGAGGAAGCACTTGCATATGTTCATCTTGACTGACTGTAAACTGGAATAGTTTTTTTTTTGTCTTTTTTAAGATTGATATTCTAGTTTATAGAAGGTTGAAATTTAAGTTCATATTTTTGCATTACTATATTAATTTAATTTGACTATTTTTCATCAGGTGGCGAGTTTCAGACAAATGTTACAAGGTTCACATTGCCAATTCGAGCCCTTGCATTTAACAGATCCGGCACTCTGTTGGCAACCGCAGGTGATGGTGACGGAATAAAACTCATAAACACTATTGATGGTTCAATTGCAAGACTTCTCAAAGCACATAAAGGTTCCGTTGATGGGGTATCTTTCGACCCCAAAAGTGAATACATGGCTTCAGTTGACGCATTTGGCTCTGTCATAATTTGGGAGCTCCAGTCTGGGAGAATCGTTCATGATCTTAAAGGCATTGCTCCTGATACTGGATCAGATCCTTCTATTATGAATGTTGTTGAGTGGAGTCCTGATGGGGAGATGTTAGCAGTACCAGGAAGAGAAAATGATGTTGTAATGTATGACAGAGATACTGCCGAGAAGACGGCTTCACTGAGAGGTGACCATATGCAACCTGTTTGTTTCCTTTCCTGGTCACCAAATGGGAGATATATGGCCACTTCTGGTTTAGATAAGCAGGTATTGATATGGGATGTTAAGAAGAGCCAAGATATTGACAGGCATAAGTTCGAGAACACGATAACGAGTATGGCATGGAAGCCACATGGTAATGCACTAGCAATTATTGATTCAATGGGAAAGTTCGGAGTGTGGGAATCAGCTGTACCCTCCTCCATGAAATCTCCTACAGAAGATATTCCTTTGTTAAAAACTGGAAACGGGTTCCAATTATTTGATGAAGAAGAAGAGGAAGAGGGAGAGAAAGAAGAGCCTAGTATCTCTGGTAGTTTCAGTGATCTAGGTGAAGATAGCCACGGGGAATCTGAACCCCTGGGTCATAAAAGATCACGTAAGGAGTCAAAATATCAAGATGAGTGGCAAACTGATGATTTTGACAAGCTTGGCAGGAGTCCCCAGATTGAACGCCGTAAAAGGTCTTCAGACAAGCATGCCCAAGCAAAATTGAAGGATGCCGTGAAAATAAGAACTACTTCAGAACAATGTAAACTGCAGGAAGCTTTTCAGCCAGGAGCAACCCCAGTGCAGCCTGGGAAAAGACGCTTTTTGTGCTATAACATGCTTGGATGTGTAACCTCAATGGACCATGATGGATACTCCCATATAGAGGTAATGTCAGTATCTTGTAGCATTCTATGTTGTATATCAACAGTCAGCAAGTAGTATATCCTAATATTTACTACAGTTTGATCCCAAAATAAGAGAGAAAGGGTGATTGGTAATGATAAGCCTACAGTCTTTGTTGCTGATAAACCTCTAGAGATCCTACGGGGTTCATCTTTTACAGGAAGCCCAATTATTGTTTGATGTATTTGTCATGGTGGCCAACAATCAAGGCTAAGAGACCCTAAATATAAAAAACTTCAGGTTGTTGCATTTTATAATCCTAATTGATTGTTAAGTTGCATGTTGTATTATTATCAATCTGTCTGTATATCGAAGTTATATAAACTTTGATGTGTGAGGTATGTGACTGGTATCTTATGTCCTGATTGCAGGTAGATTTCCATGACACAAGCAGTGGTCCACGTGTTCCTGCTAGGACTGATTATTTTGGTTATACAATGGCTTCTTTAAATAAAGACGGAAGTGTTTTTGCCAATCCCTGCAAGGATGAGAAACATATGAGCACTCTAATGTACTGTCCATTTAGTAGCTGGGCTAGCAATAGTGAGGTGTGTGCCATCATAATCACTCGAATGCTTTAGTAGAGGACTTACAAGTCCTCTGCTTAGCAATTGGTTAAAGTTTGGTAGATAAATCAACTTTTCTTTGTCAATCTAGTGGTCTATGCGATTTGAAGACGAAGAAGTAAGGGCTGTTGCGTTGGGATCTTCTTTTGTGGCTGCAATAACAAATCTTAACCTTCTTCGTATTTTCTCTGGTGGTGGACTGCAGGTTAGTTACATGTAGCATTTGATCATCAATTATTATTTTACTTCTGTATTCCAACTCCCTACTTGTTATTTCTTCAATTTCCAAAAATAGTTTTACTTAAACTATTCTCCCTTATTAGCCTATGCTCTGCAATGTATTTTTTAAGTTTTGGGAAAGAGCTCAGACTTAAATTTGGAAGGAGGGAGTAGAATTTATCCTTCCTTTTGCCGCGTCATGATTTCTACTGATGGCAGCCAAGAACCAGTTATGTTATAAAAATGGAACTCTAATATAAAATATAAAGAAATGTTCTATTGTAGGCTAGCTTTAGGACAATTAACGATTATCTGCAAAAACTATATAGAGGTCAACAATTATCATTCTGGAATTTCACATCATTGCTACCACATACTTAAATTTTTATTTTGCTGGAATTTGCTGACAACGTGTTACATCTGTCTCTGTAAATTGTAGAGACATATTCTTTCCCTTGATGGACCAGTGGTTACTGCAGCAGGCTTTAGTGATCTGCTTGCTGTTGTCACCCATGTTTCTTCTCCTCTTCCTTCTGATGACCAGGTATAAAGCTTAGATTTTAGTTATTATACTTATCTTACTACCTACAATATTAGCATGTTTACTAGCAGAGCTATATATTGTTGGCAGGTAAATGTTGAAGACACTGTTTTAGTAATAACTTTATGATTGAGTAAATAACTTATATCTGCTATACTGCTCGTATAGGTGCTTGAATTTAGGGTATTCAACATCCATGAGGGAACACAACCTGTAAGAGGACGACTTCCTCTGACTCCAGGTTCACATTTATCATGGTTTGGCTATACTGAAGAAGGCCAATTAAGTTCTTTTGACTCTAAGGTGGGTAGTTGTATTCATCACATGGTTTACAATACATACCTAAGAATAGCCGTGCTTCATCTGAGATTGCAACCACATGTATAGGGCATTTTAAGGGTTTTCATGAATCAATTTGGAGGCAGCTGGCTCCCCCTTTTCAGGTAAAAACGCTTTCAAAGTATCCGAGTCTTCATTGCTAAAATTTTGTTCAATGAAAGACATTAGTGATTAAAATCTTCTTGCTAATCAGTGCCAAGAAGTCAAAGAAAGATGAAAACTATTGGGTTGTTGGCTTGAACTCGACAAAACTATTTAGTGTTATGTGCAAATCTCCTGATGTAAATCCACAGGTATCGAGTGTACTGTATTATTTGATTCCCTGCTCAGCGATATGATCCAGCATCTTATAATCCTTTGTCCTCAGGCCACTCCAAAACCAGTGCTCACACTGCTAGATCTTTCATTTCCTCTTGCTGCTTCTGATCTTGGAGCAGAAAGCCTAGAGAATGAATTTATTATGTATAACATGCGTATTAATGAGGTAAGTGTATCTTCAATAGTATTATCCCTGAGATGTGTTTGTTTGGGAACTTTTAAAAATTCAGTAGAATCATTATCAACTGTTTATTTATGCAACATCAGTCTTTGGTTGGTTGAATTGGGACTTTGGGAGATCGATCACTTGCAAAGTTTGATAATATACTTTGATACTCATATAGATACAGAAAAGGATAGAAGAATTGGCAGCTGCTGGGCATGATACTATGTCCCTTGATGATGAGGCTTTCAATACTGAAATTGCCCTTGATAGATGCATCTTGAGGCTGATTGGTTCCTGCTGTAATGGTTAGCTCTTTGAAAGACCCGCTCCTGTTAATATTTTTGTGCTCCTTCTTGTGTTACAATTATTGATCAATGATCTGCTCACTCCTATTGTTTTTACAGGTGATAAGCTAGTCAGAGCAACTGAACTTGTAAAACTACTCGCCCTAGAAAAATCAGTTAGAGGTGCGATAAAGCTTGTCACTGCAATGAAGCTTCCAACTCTGGCTGATCGTTTCAACACCATACTTGAAGTAGGAGTCAAACTTTTTACCTCCTTTTTATAATTAGCTAATACCATTATTCATATTTGTAATTTTCCTGTCACCATAAAATTTTACAGGAAAGACTGAATAGCGAGACAATTGGAAAGGCAGTTCTACAAGAGCCAATTTCAAATGGTAATGCATTTGCTAAACCTGACAGGATGTTTAATAAGTTTATTGCCCCACCAGAAAGTAGTAAAGCTGCTGAGACCTCAGTTCCATCTTCCACCTTCATTAAGAATCATATAGTGGATGAGGGAAGCAGAAATGGAAAAAGAAAAGCTGAGGAAACTCAAACAAATAACAAATCAGAAAAGCGTGGTGAGGTCGAGATCACAGAGAAGTTAAAGAATGTTAAAGGAACAAAAAAATTGGAGACTTCTAAGGTTGCAGGGGCGAGCAATGAAACATCTCAGCGCCCATCTAATCCATTCGCAAAGCCATCAAGTAACCAAGGAGATTCTTCTCTGTTTGATACTTTAAAAAAAATGAAGAGTTGAAAGATGTTAGTAGAAAGTAGATGGCTTGCCTCAATGTGCTGACCAACTTCAAAAAAAGCTGCCATGTATCGTCCAGTATCTATCTATAGAGGATCCGAACAAAATAGTAATGTACAATTTCTGTAGCTGTATACATGTATAAATAAGCAAGTCAATTAAGTATTTTTCTGATTGAGCTCAATAGGGATACGCGGTGTATTAAATCATACGTATTATAGACTTGCTTCCTATTTGTTTCTCAAGAGTCTTGAGAGAGAGTTTACTCTCTTTTTTCCCTTAAACTCTCCATGTTATGGTAATTCTCTACTTGTGTTCGAATTGTAAGCACTATTGGCTCATCATCACCTGAAACACTCGGATACTGAATGGAATACATACCAGGATAGATGATGCCTGAAGTCTTAATAACAGAAAATGTCATCTATAATGTCAAAATGTAGACTATATCAGTACTACATCTCAATTTACGTTTTACAAAACGCTTAGGCAAGAAAATGAAGCAACCTTTCTAGAAATGAGATCGAATTACAGGGAGATTCCAGGCAAATGGAAATGGCCTTTCTGCAGAATTGACGAAAGATTAGCCAACCGAGATTAGATATGATAGGTATGTCTTCCATGGACAGAACACAGCAAAACACAAAGTGAGGACAGTATGAACAGGTAAACAGTCATGTTCAAGTTTACAAAAGGTAAGCAGGTATCATTGAAACATAACAAATAGTAGCTTATCATAAAGACTCCTCAATACACAGTAACATGAGAGTAACAGAGCCATATGTCTAAACAGTACCGATAACACTAAAAAGACTAGCAGGTATTAAAAGGCTTGGCTTAGTTCAATTACAAAATCGAACCACTCTTAAGCAGACTCAAGCAAGTAAAAGGGGCTTATTTCAGACAAACATCAAGAGCTCAGGCCGGCTGTATACATTGTTAGCTTCATCCTCCATCACCGGATAGGCAGCCACCAATGCATCTTGAGCTCCAATGTACAGTGAGTTGTAGATTTTCCAGTACACTTCCCTGACTTTCCTAGCTGGATGAAACAGGCCTTGAAGACAGTAGTTGAGAATAACAGCTGCTCCCAGTGCCACCCTCATTCCTTCGATGGCTTCCATTACAGCATTAATAACATGAGGGGATGTCTCAAATATGTTTGGCCAGACGTAGTTCAGAAGGTGGACTAGAGCATCTTCACATCCCAAGCCAGCTACTCCAAGTGCCATATGCTTGACTGCTGAAGCTGCAGTCTGCCTATGAACCAAGTCCCTGTCCATCAAAGCATCCTCAAGTAATGGGGTCACAGCATATATGTAATCCTTGCCCATTTCTCCAATGTACTCAAAGAGGAAGGACATGGATTTTAGAACACCATTTTGAACATTAAGCTCCGGCACACGATACTCATTCATCAAGGCAGGCAACACAGTGAAAGGGGAGCACGTCTCTGCAACAATTGCAATTGCCACAGTGGTACAGACACGGTTCTGACGTTCTTGGACCTTCAGATTATTTAACAATGTTGCTAGCACATCTTGTGGACCAATAGCTTTTGCAATATATCCGAAAGTGTTAACGGTTGCACGACGGATACCCTTCTTGTGAGCTTTGAGCATCTCAAGAAGTTCAAAACAAATTCTCATCCACTCCCTGGCTGGGACAAATTCAGCACCACGATCTGCAATTCTTCCAACAAGATCTATACAGTTCTCCTGCACTTTCTCATGCCGATTCTTCAGAATTGGGGTTAATCGAGGAAGCAAATCTTTGATTGGAGGAGTCATTTTAGTCATACCAATGACGTTAACAATTGATTTGAGAGCCCCAAGAATAGACCCCAGAACTTCGGGGTATTCCTCACCCAGGTATTCATATAAGACAACACCAAGATGGCCCATTAATTGTTCTTCCCCGCATTGCTTCATAACAACAGCAATCCTGGATATGAGATCTGCTGCTTGCTGCCTCACCTTTGCACTTTTGTTATTAAGACGCCACTTTATAGTACCACAAATCTGAGGAAGGTACGGTTTTACTCTCTGTCCAAGTGAGTTCACAACAGCACCAAATCCATTAAGCATTACATTAGCATCATCACTAGTCTGTTCTTGAAAGGCATAGAGGATTCCATCAATCAAGAGTTCTTCCAAGCGCGCATCTATATCAGAAGCACCCAAATTTGTGACCACCTTCTCGATGGTCTCCATGACCATCCTTCGATATGGTTCACTCTCATCTTTCAGGTCTTCAACAATTCTGCCCACTATATCAGCCACCCCTACTTTATTCGCAATCTCCTCAGTGGTTTCGACAAGTTGCCGATAATTCCTCCGGTCCAATGCCATCCTCCTTACCCAGAAGTTGCGGAAAAACTCCGGTAAGATGTCAGTTCGGATATAATCAGGCTCAACACCTTCAGTACTTACACATTGCTTAACCACCTTCAATACAATTTTCTTCATCTCTTCATCAGGTGACTGAAACTCACGGATCAGAACGACCATCACTTCCTTGGTATAGTAACTGGCATATATGGCATCCATCAATGGAATAACGAATCCAATGGCCTTCAAGAAAGCAGCCAACACCTTTCCACGGTGTGACCTGATACCCTTCCACAGAGGCTTCAGTACCGAGTCAAAGCTTTCAATACCATAGGGGGCAGCAGCCTCGGCAAGGGCAGCAAGAGAGAGAGCTGTAATAGTACGTACTTTCTGATTCTCATCATTCAGACCATGTTCTATGATCTCAACCAATGACCTCAAGTGGGGAAGAACAGCGCAGCCAATCAAAATAGCTATCTGCTGAACAATTTTAATACCTGTGTGACGAGCTTGCCAAGACTTTTTACTCTGACAAACTGCTTTTAGAAATGGCAATAAGGCAGGAATTCCAAGAGCAGAGGCGACCACGCTGAATGCTCTAGCAGTAGTATTCCTCACATATTCATCGATGTTATCAATATCAGGACGCATTGCAGCGATCATAGTAGCCAAACCTGCAGCCTTGCTGAGATTGGAAATGATCTCTCTTCCCTCCACACGAGCATAATAATCTTCATCAATCAACAGCGGCTCAATGACAACTAAAATTTTGTGGACAAATGGACGAACCAACTCATCCAATTTGTAAAGCACTCTATCTATAACCTTAACAAGCAAGTGTCTTTCCTGATCTTCTAGAGTAGGCTGCATAAGCAATGGGAGAATGCGGTTGAACAACGGCCCTGCCCCAAATTCTCTTGCCTTATCTGTGAGTTGTCTCAGAGCAGTTTTTCTTTGTGGAGGTGTTCCATTCTTGACCTTGAGCAACAATTTCATAATCTTCCTCTCTTTCTGTTGGTCAGGGGACAACTCCTCTTCATCGTCTTCATTAAGCAAAGGAGCAAAGTATTGATAATCTTCTGGCTTCATAAATGGTAATCCGCCAGGCATTTCTTTTGGCACATCAAACTGTTGCCCGCGGGTTTCTTCAGGGATGACATATCCAGGAGTCATCATCGGGGTTGGAGTAGCAAGGAGTTTTCTAGCAGGTGTCCTGATAGGCACATAAGAAGGAGGTGGATCCAAAATCTTATAACCCTCCTGCGGAAATATAGTATCAAGCTCTTCATCAGTTAGCGGGCGGTTTCTCTCCTCGATGTCCTTTTCCCACCTCAACAGATTGTATTGCTCAGGGGTAATTGCCCCACGAAGATTGATGGCACCTGGAGTTGGGGTAGCTAGTTCAGCTCCACCAGCAGGAGTCACACCAGGAGTAGCAGAAGGAGTTGCACCACCCATAGGCGTTGCACTAGTCATTGAAGCTGGTGTTTCATCCCATCTTGACCTCTGCCGCTTAGGTGTTGGAGTAGCAAGTCCACACAGTTTTGGTGTTGCATCCCAAGTCATCCCAGCAGGAGTTGCACCAGGAGTCACCCCTCCTCCAGCAGGAGTAGCATCTGAATCAGCCACTCTTCCTGGGGTAGGAGTTTCATCCCACCTGTTCTTTCGAATTGATGGAGTTGCATCCCCAAGTCTTCCTGGTGTTGGTGTCGCATCCCATCTTCCGATTCCAGGTGTAGAGTCAGGCATATCCCAATCTGAACCAGATTTTGCCTTCTTTGCAGTTCCGTCATCCTGCGACTGATCCCACCGGTTCCTCCTCTTCTGAGCAGGCTTCTCAACCTCACCCTTCTCCTTCTCTTTCTCTTTCAACTCCTCTTCTTCTTTCTTCTTCTTAGCAATTTCTCTCAAAACCTCTTCCTTTTTCTTCTTCAACGATTCCTCTTTCATAACATCAGCATAAGTCCTCACCTCTGGGCCAGGCGTCTTATCCATAAAAGGGTCAACCCTCTCAGGTGATATCACCCTATTCAACCTCCTCCTCCTATAATCATCCTCCCTATCAATAATCTTACTCGGCCTATTGAACCCTAACTGCTCCTCATCGCCACCAGCTCTAGGCATATCATTGAAGTACTGTTTTGGAGCAGTAAAGGAGGCCATCTTCCTTCCAATCTCGCTATTGTCCACAGCATCCATATTATCATCTTCCTCATCCACAGGAATCGAAGTCATGAAACCTCCGAATCGATCAGGGTTATACAAATCAGTATCATATGTTACAGAGTTGAGAGATGCAAGCTCTTGCTCCATCTTCTTCCTCTCTTCTTGCGTTTTCTCGATCTCGCTCTTATCAGAATCCATTTCTTTCAATAACAGGAACCCACTAACAAAAATCCGCAAATAATCAAAAGTTCAAATTACACAACCCTATGCTTCAAATTCACCTGAAAAATAAGATAATAAATCAATACAAACACATAGATAAAAGCAGCATCTTCAACAGTGTATTCATACATGAAAAAGGGAATGTCTTGGAACATCTATACTACTTAATATCACTAAACCCCAATACAAGCACATAGACAAATCAATACAAACACATAAATAAAGCAGTATCTTCAGGAGTGTATTCGAAAATGAAAACGGAAAGTTTTGGAACATCTATACTACTTAATATTCACTCCACCCCCCAATACAAACACATAGATAAAGCAGCATCTTCAACAGTGTATTCAAAAATGAAAAACGGAACGTTTTGGAACATCTATACTACTTACTATTCACTCCACTCCAATACAAACACATGTAGAAATCAATGCATAAGACATAGATAAAGCAGCATCTTCAACAGTGTATTCGAAAATGAAAAACGGAGCATTTTGGAACATCTATACTACTAAATATTCACTCCAAACCCAATACAAACACATAGATAAAGCAGTATCTTCAGGAGTGTATTCGAAAATGAAAACGGAATGTTTTGGAACATCTATACTACTTAATATTCACTCCACCCCCAATACAAACACATAGATAAATCAATACAAACACATAGATAAAGCAGCATCTTCAACAGTGTATTCAAAAAATGGAAAACGGAACGTTTTGGAACATCTATACTACTGAATATTCACTCAATACAAACACATGTATAAATCAATACATAATACATAGATAAAGCAGCATCTTCAACAGTGTATTCGAAAATGAAAATATTCGAACATCTATACTACTAAATATTCACTCCAAACCCAATATAAACACATAGATAAATAAATACAAACACATAGATAAAGCAGCATCTTCAATAGTGTATTAAAAAATGAAAAACGGAACGCTTTGGAACATCTATACTACTTAATATTCACTCCACCCCAATACAAACACATAGATAAATCAATAGAAACACATAGATAAAGTAGCATCTTCAACAGTGTATTCAAAAATGAAAAATGGAACGTTTTGGAACATCTATACTACTTAATATTCGCTCCACCCCAATACAAACACATAGATAAAGCAGCATCTTCAACAGTGTATTCAAAAATGAAAAATGGAACGTTCTGGAATACCTATACTACTTAATATTCACTCCACCCCGAAAAGATTGTCCAATTTTGACTTTAAATGGTCAAAATTAACATAACTTTGAAGCCTTAATTGACATATATAACTTTGATTTGAAACAAAATTATCATATCAATAATACAACTTTTAAATCTACAATCATTCGATATAAATTTTTAACATATATAATCCAACATCATCAGTATACTTGAGCTCATAAAATAAAATGAAAAAAACAACCATCAAAATAATAACTGGACAATCTTTTTGGGATTTTAGAGCAAAAACACAAGAATACCTTATATTAAGCTTAAAAATAAAGGCTTTGAAGCTTGTAATTTGCACAAGAGCTTTTGTAATTTCAGCTCCTTAGAAATCTGAATCTCTATCGTATTTCTTCGAACAAGTTCCAGGTTTAATTCAATAGGCGGAGGGGGAATTAGAAGGTTGATGGCCTGTTATTTTACGAAGCCCATCCGAATAATAACAAGTCGGTTAGCTATCTACCGACTCGATTTTCGATCAAGTAAAAAGTATCGAATTATGCGGTAGAGTTAAATATAAATTTATACATAAAAGTATAAATTACTCAGGTTTTTACTAGTACGACTTGTATATACTTTACCGAGCCGTGGTAATTATCCACTTATTTAAGATATTTTATAAACTTTTCCCTCTAAGTCAGATGTGGTAGTAAATATAATAAGTAATCAAGTCGAGTTTTAGATCGAATAAAAGAATTATCCATTCATTAATTAAGTAATCCCTACTCACTATTATTTTAAGGTTTATGATAAATTTATAATCATATTAAAATCAAGCTGAATAGGAATTGTTCGTGAAAATCGTGAAAAGTTAGATATAAGTTTCTAGTAATCGTTTGTGAATTCTTCTTCCGAATAGATTTGTTAATAAAATTAGTTTTAAAGATACCTAATAAAAATGAACTTTATACAATAAAAATACATTTATACGATACTAATTTCAATTTGATAAATTTGCATCAATCCATCATGAATAATGAGTCTCTTTGAGAACATGATATCAAAAGCAACCAAAACGAAACAAAAATGGAAGAGATAATAAAAAAAATTGTGGAAATCAAACACCAGAATCCAAACTGGTAGAAAATTGTGAAGAGATGGTCTGCTAGAAAACATATGATCACTATTTTTTACATCAAACAGGTGGGAAACACTTGTTTAGACTGTAAGGCAGTTTGTAGAACTCATCACTCCTCACATCTTTGTTGTATTGCAAGAACTTTTCCCACCAGTGTGAACCATTATCTTTCCGGGACTGACCCTTGTCGGAAGGAAGAGTACAATCTAATATTATAGCAACTAGGACAGCCACCACCGCATGAGACATAAATATGACTGACATTATGTCGTTGAACTGCATCATAAAACAAAGAGGCTAAGAAAACGCGAGAAACATATCAGATGCTGACGATGAACTGAACTTTTGACGAGGTGTTTGTTATGTACCCAAATGGCTTTTGTATGAACTGGACCAATGCCTGAAATTAGTTGATGTTCTCTGAAGTATTGAGGTATAGATAGTCCTAGGAAGAAAGAGAAGCCTAATATAGATTTTGTCCTGAAACTATTCAAGTTGCAAAATTGTAGAAACCCCAGGCCTGCTGAAGCTGTAAGAAACGAAATCGCGACTGATTTGTTAATATCTCCGATAACTTCACTATTACACATATAGATGTAATGTATCAGAAAAATGCTATAAACATTTATAAAAATAAACGTACAAGCATATGCAAAGCAAACACAGTAGACGGCTCCCATGATAGTTAAGGGTACTGAAGCAAAAAGCGCTCCTAATTTCCCTGCCAGATGTATCAGATTTATATAAAATACTTATATGAGATTGTTTTTGTTAAATAACGAATGAGCTGTGAAACCAGGCCAACGTCTTTGGAAAGATAACACACCTAAGATAGAGAAAAAAATCATGAATGCAGCTGATATCTGAACCACACGACGACTTCCAGCTTTTGTCAATGCCAAGAGACCAGCATTTTCCCTTTTTGGCAAACATAAAAATCAAATGAGAGAAATATATAACACATTGGCTGAATCTGTTAGAGAAGTTATATTGTAGTGTTACTTACATTGTTGCTGCACAACCAGTTATGCCACCTAGAAGCGCACTCAAGAAACTAGCGATTCCCTATATTGAACAGTTTTTAAATATTTTAGTAAAAAAAAACTAGCAGATCTGGACTGGAATATATTAATTTGAACTAGAAGAGAAAAATGAAAAAATCTCACCATCCAGCCAATGCCACGTCCTATGACAGATGGTGGCACTGGTGTGGCGCTTCCATATCGCCCTGCTACTAGAAAAGCTCCAGTTGACTGCAAGTAGTAAAGTGATGATCAAATTCGACTACCAAATGTTCCTATGTGCCTATTAGTAACACGGTCTATAGAATAAAATAGGTTGAAAGAATATACCTCAGTTGAAGCAACTAAAGCAGCAAAAATCATAGCAAAAACATCTCCAGCATCGAAAGTCGGAGGTCCCCATTGAAATGGCAAAGGAAAATATAACCTATAAGAAGAACAAATATGTGAACAATGATCAAAATTGGTATTAAATCAATGGCATAAACCACTCTACCAAGGTGCTTGAGCAATAAGCCCTGCACGATCTGTGCGACAACTCTCATTTGGAGAACCACTATAAGCACCGCTCCAAGTGAGAATTCCAGCATAAATCCATACTATAGCAATTG
Source organism: Echium plantagineum (assembly GCA_003412495.2). NCBI lineage: Eukaryota > Viridiplantae > Streptophyta > Magnoliopsida > Boraginales > Boraginaceae > Echium > Echium plantagineum. The sequence goes on along the minus strand of CM016566.1, from coordinate 15,437,117 downwards.
AGAAGATGACTCCATATCGGTCACAAATTGGTCTCTTTGATTTCATATAAGCCGGAAGATACTGAAAAGCTCAACAAACTTGCATATATCAGTTAGTGATCTCTATGAATTATATTTGCAACTTAAAAGTTCATTTTTCTTTTTAACAATAATGTACGCAAAGTTATAGCCACTGAAGAATAAACCAATAATGTGGTTAAACTTGCCTGCGAAATGGCAACCACAACTATCAACCCTGGAGCCCCAATCTCGACACATCTGGCAAGCTACAACAACCATTCAGTAAGGACTTAAAGATGAAAAAACAATGAAGCAGAATTTTCAATGAGAACTTGAAGATAACAAACAATGACGCTAGGGCATGCATTACGTTTCTCAATTCAGTTCTGATCATCTTCCAATACTTCAAAAATTTGATACTTAATATGATGGTTTTTGCGTAAATGCCATAAAACCGTCGCTATTTTTTAGGAACTAAAATGTAATGAATGACACATGAATATACTAAATTAATTAAGTTGATAGTTAGGAGTTGTTCTCCTTACAGACGGAAACCCAAGATAATAAAGTCCAAGACCACCCAACGAAATCAGCGGAGCCATTTGAAGTGGAAAAATAAACCTTTGAAATTAGAAGAAAAAGGAGTTAGAACCCAAAATATGCAAACCTTAATTAATGAACATTGTGATGCGAGATTGTAATCTTCTCAATAGAACATACCTGACAAAGTTCCTCCATATACCTAGGAAACCGACAATCAATTGCACACATGACGCAACAATGAGAGCGCCTTGTAGACCCCTCATTGTCATTGCAAACTTCTGAAGAACCAGAATAAGATATTTTGTTCATAATCTGCACCATGTCTTAGTAAAAAAAAACGATCATACTATATTACCTCCGAAGAATCATCTAATGAAGAATATCTTCTTGCTTTGATAACTGATACTATTGGAACCAAATAGGCATATGAGCCACCTATAACCGATGGCAATCTAGTTCCAAAAAAGGATTGCATTAACGTGTTCACTCCTGAGACAAATAGCAATGTCTGGATCACCTTGACCTTATCGCCCTTCGAAACAAGAATATAAAACAATATACATCACATGAGAACAACAAAATACGAAGTTATATTTTGAAAAAATATAACGAAACAACTCAATGATCGTCATATATCAAATGTTACCTGATCACCACCCATTAGAGGAACTACTAAACTTGGGATCAAAACTGTAGTACCAAGAGATAAGATATAATGCTGAAAACCCAAGGCTACGGAGTCAGCTGCATAAAACAATAATCAATCAGCCTTTCAAGAAAAATGCATTGACGAATAATGAATACCTTACTAAACTACAGTTTCAAGTAAAAATGAAACAAAAATGTAAAGAGTACTAACACCAAGGAGGTGGACTGTTGATGCAATATTGAACACCAGGAAGCTGCTCCAAGATAGCATGTGGCTGCGGCCCTTCTTCTACCTTAACCTCGTTTGCGCCTTTTTTCTTTTTGTTATTGTTGTTGTCGTTGTTGGCATTTCCATTATCTGCACTAGGTGAACTTTCCCCTCCTTGCTCATTAGCCATTCTTGAAACTAGAAAATTAACCAAAAAAGTTTGAAGCGTATGTGTTCTTTTTTCTCCAAGTAATGATATATGGAATTTAAAAGTGGGAGTTACACAATATAGAGATTAATGCAAATTGCAAAGATATGACCATATCATGAATTAGCAATAATACAATGCCTTAAATCTGAAAATTAATGGTCATTAATAATATCCTTCAATGTGTTCTTTATTGTAATTTGATACGATTTTTAAAAAGACCCAAAGCAGCTATCTTATGAGGTTATATTGCACAACTTATCTATAGTATAAAATAGTAACAGTAAAAATTGAGAGGTTATATTGCATAAAGAACACTTAAATACAAAAATTTAGTAACAACCTCTCTTTCTTTTTAGAACATAGAGTAACTTACTAGCTACTACTACTAACATAAAAAATAATGAAACAATACTAGCAACTAATGAAATTCAGAGCCTCAAACAAATACATAAGTTGTTCATGATTTCTCCCTTCCCAATAGACATAGAGTTAGCTCATTAGGAGACTTCAGATCGTCTTTGAACGCCTTCTTCGTTTGTTGCATAACCGCACCTAAAGTGTCCAGAAAAGTACAGGGGATGACGAATTTATGTAACGGTTCATCTCTTTTTCCTTGGTGGTAAAGGATTAAGAAGGAATAATAAGAAAAAACACTATAAAGATAGACTTCCACGCCTTCTGCATTTTCTTTGCTAAATATCTGGTTCCATGAACAGCCCCAGCAGTCAGTAGACCAGCCACGGCCTGCCTAGCACTAGACACCATCACCTTTCGACTCACAAGCTTTCGCATGCACTCAGCAGCCTCTGCTTTGGAATTGATCATAACTTCTCGCACTGCCGCACCTAGAAACATTTGCAATATTACCAATTGACGAAGTAAATGTCAGGACAGATTCCTCATCTGATCACAACACAAACCAAAAAGCAAACAGAATGGCCTGAAATTGCTGTAGTTGTTTGGGAACATTTCTACGTTATGAGTTATGACTGGAACATTAGATGGGACATACCTTCTATTCCAGCGTTTATTCCCATCTGGTTCCTAAAAGGCTTGGGAAGAGAAGAAACAAACGCTAAAGAAGCGCTTACCCCACAATCCTAATTTTAAATGGTAAAAAACAAGTTGGTACACTTCAGATGAAGCCGAGACATAACAGACTCCATATTCATGAGATTCATAGAATACTATTAAGTAAAATCTATACCAGTAGTAAAGAGATCATGAATATTTCATTTATATACATGTCAAATGAACTACTTGATAGTTTTATAGTACCCATGCAAAGGTCCTGATAACGTCTAATATGCATAAGATGTGTCTCTAAACCTGGAAGTCCAAGCAAATTCAAATTCCTAGTGTTCAAGAATGTCCTTTATAATAAAAACTCTGTAAAGACGCAAATATAAAGAGTAACACAGACAAACCTGTGTAATCTTCACTTGATTATCATGAGATATTGATATTGTCAGCAGATCTTTAGTAGCATATTCTTCCAGATATGGTCTGTACATCGTTTGGAACAAATCATACTGGGACTGAACTATTTTCTTCACCTGAGTGTTATGGCATACATCTATGAAAACAGTGTGAAAGATAAAGAGAATCTGGTAAAAGCAAATGAAGTGACACCGTATTCATTTGTACAGGCTGCCAATAATATTTGTTAAGGAGTTCATTTTCCAATTTCATAATTGTCTAAAACTTAGATAGTACCTTATCACATATCGTAACCTGGCAACATGAAATAAAACTACCAAAATATAGGCTGGATATTAGTGAATCTTAGCTATTCATAAGCTTCGCAGCTCATAAAATAGTGAAAGGTCGATTGCTGGACATAGAGCATTTAACAAGACAAGATCCAGAAAGTCTGTGGTCTCTGCTTTACCTTGTTTTTATCCTCGGCAAAGTACATCCGCAAGTCACCCATATATGACAAGCTACATATTTTAGCAAACAGGTCCTCCTGCCAGTTACCAATTTAGAATAACTAATTGGAGCATCAGGTCTCAAGAGATCAGAAGCTAGAAGCCAACCTCTGTAAACTTTGATGGCAAAAGGAGGAGAGCAGCTGATATGGCTGACTTCAGGTTGATACTGTTTACACTTTTGAGGTCCAGATTATCCACAATAATATTGACCTAAATGAAGAGGAAGAGGTCATATCCGTTATGAGAACATGAGTACTTACATGAACAATATGCATAGTATAAACTACAGTTTTGCAAACATTTTCTTGTTCTTTACCCAGCAAGACAATGTGGACTAGTGATCTTCTGAAATCTAGAAAGGAGGGCTAACCGGAAAAGTACTTTGATCAATGGCACAGTACGTGATATCATTTTCATTCTTCTACAGTATGTGATATCATAAACACTTTAAAGAAAAAATTTGGACTTCACAAAAAGATGATACCATCATATGCCAATAGGATTCTTTTTGCTAGTGCAACTGGCTCTTATCTTGCTCATGCGACAAAATGCATTTCAAGGAAATGTGGTTACATGCAAGACCTAACTCTTACAGTGTACATGCATCACCAAATCAAATGCGGAGCCCCTCTTGGTTTGCAGACACGATTATTCCTGTGATTACATAATTACACTAAAAGAGAGAACAAAACACAGATCGACATACAGGTTTCTGCAAGCGACCACTGAGATAAAACTTTTCCCATTCTGTAATGTCCTGTATCAAGTCATGCACTCGTACAACTCCATACTTGTACATCTGCAAGAATTAAAAAAAAGGAACATAACTCAACACTCCATGAACTTACTGGCGCAAAAAATCAAGTCTGTAGTGTGTATGTAATCACAAGGTCATGCACTACCTTCTTGTTCCAAGATACAAATGGATTAAAGTGGACACCAACACCAATATGATTGGCCACGCCATTTATCTGCCAATGTGAATTTATGTAAGTAAGATGCCAACTTCACAAGCAACAATCACAAAAACGGAGAACAGAACAAGAGTAAATACCATCCTCTCTCCACCAAGGTGCACCATCCATGATGCATAATGATTCCTGTTCATTTTCAGATTCTTGATCATAGAAAACATCAATTAGAATACAGGCATTATTCAGCTATCAGCACACAGTGCAAAGAGAATTTTCCAGCTCAAACCTTGGCATGCCATTGTACAGGATCAGTTACACCGAGAATGTAATCTACCATCGATGTCTAGTCAGTTCAAGTAACAAAAACCACATCAGAGAGCTTATCTTAAACCAAACTGAAGCAAATCAAACTTCAGCAATAGACCCTAGACAATTTAAAACAACTCTATGCCTATAGCAATAAATATTTAATTCAGCACAAGGAATTACAAAGAGTAATAGAAAAGACCAAAAATGGTATGCACCTCATCTCGGTTGCTCGGGTGAAGTGTGGAACCATAAATGCAGCAAAACTCAACAGGGGGTAGAATTTCCAACAACGTTCCAGACGCACTTTTATCTTCACTCTCCATCTATATACAAAAAGCAGAAGCCATGCAAATGTGTCAATTTCACTACTACTACTACTACTACCATCCAAGATTCCCTTTCAGTAATTTCATCGAACACATAAGGGCTTTCAATGCAAACCCCCAAAACACATGCCCTTATCGCTTTTCCAAACGCTAAACAATCAACAAGACAAAATCTTGTAGTATAAATTTTTTAATACCAATATTAACCATATTATATTAGCCACTAAACGACAAATAAAGAAAAAAAAGTACTCTTAAATATAAACTACCTAGTACAGCACTAGGTAGTACACAACAATGTTGATACTTGTCAACATCAATAATGATCATTTTGAGGGCAAATAAATAGATTCCAATATCATAAAGGAGCAAATTGCAAATTCAACAATTTCCAAAATTATAAATCCAACGAAATAAATTTTCGTACTTCCCAAAGCTATATCCCACACAGACTCTTCTCTAACTCTTTGAGCTAAGCTGCTACAGAGAGGCGACTTGAAGACGATACAAGTAATAGTCTTTAAATAAATTCTTTAATTAATATTTGTGCAATTCAACTTATATTTTGATTGTCGAATTGAGTAAATTTTTATAAATCCAAAAGATTGTATTTTTATTTTGATTGTCGAAACTCGAAAGTAGTAAATTTTATGAAATTAATTGGTAGATAAAACTTTGATTATAGTCCAAGTTATGGTGTTAATACTATCTCCACCTCAAAAAATGATTTGGTTTATCTTTAGATCCTCAAAACTAATAAATTTTATATATTTTAAGTCTTTAACATTCCTTTAAATAATGATTATTATGTTAAGATCAAAATACATTCATGATTCAACACTAGTAGTATTATCTCATGTCACGGAGGAGGTCTTTTGATGGAGTCCTTGTAAATAATAGAGACCTTTTTCTATATAGAAAGTTATTACTCGTATTACCGAATAATCTCGAATAATCTCGTGACATATGTATTCATTATTTATAATATTATTCTACCATGATTAATATATTTTCCTGCCAAATATTACACATTAGGTCGAGTCGAAAAATACAAAAGAGAAAGTAACAAAAATGCATATTAAACTTATTTTCTTGTTATATATTGCCACTAAAGATTATACCATCTGTACAAATATTTGAATTAGATACAACATTTACGGTTGTGCTTATCTGATTTTTCTTATCCTTTTGTATTATTTGATGAAGTTTAGGTTGGTAAAATGGAGCTAAATTTTAATTTTTTGAGTCAAGTATGGCAACTTTTTAATAATGGTGAAAGTCACATTATATCATGAACAAAAACATTAATTGCTTTAATATAATAAAATCAACAATATTATTCATCACAAGAAGCTGTCTTTTGATCTTTCCAATCAGTGTCAAACAACCATTGTTTGGTCAATTCAAGA
>CM016566.1:15328723-15430515 GCA_003412495.2 Echium plantagineum | reverse complement strand
TACATATTTAGAATGTCAACTCATTGTACTATTAGTGGAGAGAGTGTTTGGCTCACAAATTTATACTCCCTCCATCCCTAAATGATGGAGACATTTTGACTTTTTGAGTCAAATTTCGAATATTTTGACCGTAAATTCTCATTAACCGATAACAAATAATATAGTCATATTGGATCTTGTTAGATTCGTCTCGATATATATTTTTCAAATATCATGTTATTGTAATTTTTACACATATAAAATTAAAAATATTTACGTTTTAAGTCGTGTCTCGGAGACCGTGAAAAAGCAAATGACTCTATCAAAAAGGGATGGAGGGAGTACTAATCAGCCATAGTAGTATAGTGCATTATCTATTTTTCATTCAATCTGGTGGTCGACCTTATATTTCAGCTGTTAATAAATCGAGCCCAACCACGAAATCTTCGACTTAGCTGCGAAAGGAAATCCACCTTGCAATTTCGGGTGGAGAAATTTTAGCTCAGCTTGGTAACTAAAGAGCCTAATCTCAATTAAGCAGCCTTGTGAAATAACGCGAAGTAAGGGACAATTTGAAATGTAGATAGTTGAGTCCCTTAACTAAAAGATGAAAAGTATGATCTTCTAATGGGAAGCGTTTTCATGGTTGGGCAGATTCGAGAAAATAAGCCTATTATTTTTTATTTAGTATAATGTATTATGAATATTAAAACGAGCTAGCGAACAGCTCACCAACCCGTTGAGTTTGAGATCTAGGGCGTAGCTCATTTCGTACATACCAAACCGAGCTCGAGCCATAAAGAAGCATGCTCCTCAGGTTGTCGATTATATGAACTCACAGTGAAGCTAATACTGATTGGTCTTTATTGGCAATTCAAGACAGAACAAACATGTTGGTTCATAATTCATTCATGAGTGTGTGGAGTAGTCAGTAGACTACTGTGTGCATATTTTCTACTTTCTTTGTATCTTTATTGGCAATTGAAGACAGAGGAAACATGTTCGAAACTCACTTCACCGCTAATTTACAAAAAAAAAAAAAAAAAAAAAAAGTTGGTTCTCATCTTACAACTACCCTTATTACTCAACTTGAGTAACATATGATTATATGAAGACAGAAAACACAACTGTCTCCAACAATGTCAACTATTCATGTTCAAGTTTGGGGAGAATTGGCCAATATGGCATGCACAAATATTATCTTTGATGGGAAAGGTGAAAACAATCATAAAAATGTTTCCAATCAACATTTGAAGTTATTAGTGATTTGCCCCCACTTGATTTTGATAAATGATAGGCTAGAATAGCAACATCTTGACCTAATGCTACAATTTTCATTACCATCTCTCAAGTCTCTGCCTTAGCTTGTATCACTTACTGTGTTATTTGCATGCCCTTGGACCTACTCTTTTGCTGGTACACCAATTTGTGTTGTTATGTGAAGGTTGATAAAGGTTGGGCATCTTTGGTTACCAATCATGATTATATTATTTCTCGTTGACTAATCTATAGTCAAAATTTTTAAAGTATGATTCTCAAAATAAAAAGTGATCCAAATAATTTAAGATAAACGAAGCAATTATATTGAATATTCTTAATGTGCCTAAAAAATAATTATTGTGAATTGGAGGTAGTGCAACTTAAACCTATGGTACTTACCTTTCTATTTGGTAATGAGTAATGACAGGCAATTTGGGCAGTAGTGTATCTAGGAGTATGAAAGTATCTGTTCAAAACATTTAAATATATTCACATAAAATTTTTAATACTAATTTTTATATTAACTTTTTTTAACACATATATAAAAAAAATTTAAAAAAAAATATCTGTTCGAGTGAATACCAGTTAACGTGTATAGGTCCGCTACTGAATTTGGGGTTACCTCCAATAATCGAAAATTGGCAGGTCTATATTGTAATGTTGAATTAAAGATATGTTTGACTTCTCGAAACTCACGTCGAGTTTCTGATAATCCGTATGATAAAATATGATTGGAGGTTGATTTTGGTGTACCACACAATATAAACAACAGTCTACTCATTTGTCATTTCCCATTTGTTATTTGGTTTCGTACAGTCTGCAAAAGATAAGGGAACAACACCTATATGTCAAGGGTACCTTTGAACATGCCATTATTTTCTCAACTAATTTTATGCAACACTATTTATATCATTTTTTTACTCCTACAGAATTTTGCATTGTAGTGATAATGAAGTCATTTTTGAATGTTCGAATTGTTTTTACTTTCTCCATTCCAAAAACATTGGCATGTTTTGTCAAATCGAGTGACTTATTCAAATGCATAAAGTTCGTTAATCACTTCAAATTACAAATTTATTTTCATTTACAAGTTTTCAATTTTCAAATCAATCCTTTTTGTTGTAAAATTCATTGCAAATTTTCAAAAAGAAAAATGAAATCGACCTTAATGAAAATGGTATATATTTTTCAATATATTCTAGATGGTAGTTGAGGCGGGTAATAAATTGTATTTGTGCATTAAGACTTGTTTAAACCTATAAACAAGTCGGGTTGTAAAACTTAGATTATTCATTCTACAAGTATAGAACTATAGTTCTTCCACTAAAAGATCAAGCAAGTAATGAATTACAAGATCCACTAGTAACTTTTATTTTTATTCTAAATTGTTTTACTTGGATGGTGCTTATGGAGACAACCTACAAAAAGAACCATTTAAGAAGCACTATTCAAGAGCGTCCCATAAGTGCGTAACTTTTTTTTTTCTTAGCGATAAAGTGAGTCTCGAACCCGGGACCTTCTGGTCTCTAGCAAGAGCCTTTCCCACTAGGCTATTCGATTAACTCCTCATAAGTACATAATTTAAGTATGTTTTAGACAACACCTTTTTTAATGACGTGATTAACACGTTTGAATAAGTATTATCTAAGCGCAATTTTTTTAAGGACGAATCAAGCTCGTCTATCATTGTTTAAGTAAGTAATATCTAAAGGCAAAATTGTTTTTTAGTAATTTAATTGATTATGTTACAATAGTGGATTAACTCACATTTTAGTTGACTTTTTTGTATTTAATTAAATATTAATTTTACTTGTATATTTAGTTTACTGATTAATATATAATTAATTCCTTATAGAAAATTAATTCTCCAACTAGTCCCAATAAGAAAATTAATAAAAAGCAAACTAAACATAAAAAGAAACTATTTTCGTTATAGATCCAACAATAATGACTAAAATAAGAGATAAAATAGAACATGGCGGGGCAAAAGATTGTTATGGTGGTGCCATTATTAGAAAGAACCAAAAAGGAAAACGTTGGTTGCCCCATATGCCAGAAGGATCATTTATACCCATCGAAATTGGAACTTTAACAAAGAGATATTCAAGTGATGAGTTATTCATAAATTAATTATTATGTTGAACATATACATAGAACCCCAAAAAGTGAAATAAGGACAGCTTAGGAGATAAGGCAAGCAATGTGTTGGAACTCACATGTAATGATATTGGGAATCATATATATTGATATAGTATTTTGGATTATTGAAAGGTTTTCGATTCTGATATAAGAGCACTCACAGCAGCTCCCTTATATTTTACTCTATAATTCACTCGTAACCGCCATTTTCTTATTTTGGCACTAGCATTATATGTTTGTGCTTTAGCAGCTTCCCTATTATTCACCAAACATTAAAACTAATATTTCAAATATATAAATATTTTTAAAATTTTCAACAATTATATCTTTTAAAGCGCGTATGTGACTCAAATAACTTACGAATAAATTGTAAATTTTCTCAGAAGATGTCAATAAATTTTTGTAAGGTAATTCTTTTATTTTAAATTTAAAAGTAATTTTTAATCTATATTGTAGTTCAATAACTTCAATACTATTACTTACTTGAAAACACAACTTGCCTTTCAACCTTCGAATAAAAAATAAATTGATTTAATTGAAATCGTTAGCAAAGAAAATGGCGGCAGAGTTTTGGAGAGATCGAAAATAGTGGGAAGTGAGCAGATTCTTTGAGGGAAGAAGAGAAAATTGTGGTAACTGCAATATTGGCACTGGTGAATATTTGTACCATTCATTGGTGTGTGAAAAAAAAATTGTGGGCCCAAGTTATTTTAGGGGAGCTGATGTAACACTATTTTTTTGTATTATTAATTTTTCAAGCCCAAAAATAACTTTTGAGGGAGCTGATGTGAGTGCTCTAATAAGTAGAGCTTTCGCAAGTATTTAAAATTTTACAAATAAATTGTGAATGAGTATATCACTATCATCAAATAAAAAAGTTCGTACAAACTTTGTATATTTCGGATGTTATGTGCTGAAAGATTGAGAAAATGTCGAATTTATTTCGGCTTCCCCAATGTTTCAATTTCTTAGAGCTTTGTTTGTTATGCCAAAAAAGAACTCCGAAAATAATACTTATAATTAAAATCTCGTAAGACCTCAAAAGCCTCACTCTTGAACCAACGTATTATTAATAATCAAGTTGTGTCAAGGTTTGATTGTAGGCTGGTTATATACTATTCTTCCAGGCGTAAAAGTTTTGACATAATATTAAAAATAACACACATTACTCAAACTTCGAGACACACTTTTTATAAAATAAATAAATCATTTTTAGGTGAATAATATAAAACATACTACTATATAAAGTAGTACAAATTTTGCATTCACATCACTATATATCAACACATCTAAATTATTAGAAATAAATTGTTTAATTATTTTATCTGTCTCTTTTTCTTTAATTTAAAATAAGGCTTGTGAAGGGAGATTTGAAGGCATATATATGTGAAAAGATTGGGTGCATCAATACTTCCATGCATCAGGTGCATCAGGTACCCATTTAAAGGTTTTACGTGGGTACTGTACCCACTTGAAACTTCATCATTGGTACTTGTACCCAAATTGTACTAAACAATGGTACAATAACACATATTTATCAATCCAAAATAATAAATATGTGATATTGTACCATTGTTATAGTACAATTTTGGTATAATTACCAATGATGAAGTTTCAAGTGGGTACAGTACCCACGTAAAACCTTTAAATGGGTACCTGATGCACCTGATGCACCGAATTATTGATGCACCGAAACCAGAACCATATATATATCCTAAGTTCCAGTTCTAGTAATAAGCATAAAGTGTCTTATTTGTTACCCACACATTAGAATAGTGATATTTTGGTGTGAAATGAAAATTTTGTCTCCTTCTATTTGTAAGTGATGTAACCCTATATCTAAAGGCTTACCCTGGTCCGTGTCCAGTAAGGAGAAACGAGCCAACCCTCTAAAGGGAGTTGGAGTCCAAATCCAGGGGCCCATCCGAGGGCCCAGAAGGGACAAGTGTCACCACCTCATAGGTTCAGGTGATATTGTACTTCTCTCTCTTAAGCCTATAAATAGCCAAGAGGTACTATCATTAAAGCTAATCTACATTTTCATACTTTATTGTACTTAAGCATTAGTTAACCCTTCTTTAGAGAGTACCCGTACTGACTTAGGCATCGGAGTGTCTGTGGCTGAAACCCAGCCACGCTTTCAGGTGTAGCTGAGCATACGGATGACGGACCCTGGCTCCTAAGGCGCGCCCTGCTTCCAAGCGTACCATCTCGACTCGTAGGTTTCAAGTGCAGAAGAGTCCTGAGTTAGATTTGGGGTCGAGAATTATAGGACAGGGAGAAGAAGGAAAAGGCGAGAGTGCATCAGTAAGTATAATAAAAAATAGTTAAGTTGGGATAAAATCATCATTTTACATTCTTAAAAAAATAATATTATGATATTTATAGTGTTGTCCATAAAGTGAACATGGATATTGGTAAAAAAATTCGCATTTAATTACACTAGCAAGATTCTCTAAGGCTAGAAATTAGAATAAGAAAAGATGATGTAACCAATAATAATGGGATCCATACTTATTCGGATCTGAAATTATTTAAAAAGATGAGAATCTGACATTGCGATTGGACAATGGAGACTCTACTCTTATTAAAAAGATGTGTTGTGCTTCTTAATAACAACGGATTGTTCATTCAATTTTGCAGATAAATTTAATACGAGCTAATCGTTAAATTGATTTTAGATTGTAAAATAAGATCGTATTTTAGTCTTAAATTGTTTATTAGTTGTACTTTGATTTTAAATATTGAAAAAAGTGTTACATTTTGGTCCCGATTAACGGTTTCGTTAAATTTGGACATTTTTGGACAAAATTATAATTCTATAATGCTTCCACCCATGTTATTACAATCAATCTTGATTTTGCCTTAATTTCTTAATTTTAATTTCAATTTTAACGATTCAAAATGCATTGAAAAACTCTTTTTGACCCCTTTAATAATATGAGATAGAGTTTAGAAAATTATGATGTTAAAAAATATAATTTTCAGATATAAAATTTCAATAAATATTTTGTAAAATATTACTCTCATTTAAAAATTTCTATCATGATCAAAGAAGTAAGACAATATAAATGTTCAAGTCATAACAAATATTATTCATGAAATAGAACATGCATACAAGTCTTTGATATCTGTTACAAGTATAATTTATAGGATGATTTTTATTAATCTTATCTAATATTATTAGACAATTACCGATTATATATTTGAACCAAAATATAACATTTGTCATGACCTTATCTAAAACTTTATTATTGTAACTCGGATAGAAACTTTGTAATCAGAATTTTGCCCCAAAAATACGTGAAGACGTTAAAGTTTAAGTACACCGCTAGTTGGAGATTAAATTACAACACTTTCAATAATATCTAAGATCAAGATATAATTAATTAACTATTCGGAATTAAAGTATTACTCCTCCTACTATCAGGATCATTTTTACGATTAGCTCAATTTAATACTATCAAGAAATTATGATGACATCGTCATCAGATATTGTTATTTTAAGGAGACTATTAATTGGGAGTAATCTGTGCTCCACAATGTCATCGGAAATAACACCAGTTGCGACTTGCGTAATACTACTACTTATAGCATGATATAATTATGTTAACATGTGCATAAACTTAACATTAACAGTAAAATTTCTGAAATATACAAATTAATTGATAATTGGATTCTACCAAAATGATCCCACATGTTTTGTAACTTTAGCTGCTACTCCATAATTAACATACTAATAAATCCAGAGAGCAAAGAATCAAATGTTCTCGAGGCCATGGTTCTATATCGGGCGACTAGTCGAGAATTTAAATATTTACGAGTATCTTTGTTCCGTTATAGTATAGATTTCCCTCCTCGATAGTATAAGATTTTCTTACTTGTATGATGTGAATTGGTTAAAGAAAAATGTTCAGTGCCTGTAGGGAGTCGAACTCAGGTCTATTGCTTTGTTGGGTGATTTGCCTTAAGCTTTGGAAAAATTAAAATAGGCTAGTGATAATGTCAAAGCAATTTTCATATCGTCATAGCAAAATCATGCTAAATTTTTTTTATACCCTTCTCATCAAATCATATTTTGCTCATAATCTCAATTGGTAATTATAAAATTTATTCATGTTTTCATCATTCAAATAGAAACAAAAGTATTCTATCGTTAACAATAAATATTGTACTTATAAATTATAGAATCAAAGGACATAAAAGAAATTAGACATAATTTTGCTCTAGCAATATGAAAATTGCTCTTGGATTATCATTTTCCATTAAAATATTGTTGCGCAATCAACTTCATGAAGTTAGCTAGCAATAATAATTTAACATTTCGTCAATTGTATGACTATATTACAATAATTGTGTCAATATTAAAAACTACACCAAAAAATAGTAATTAAATAAAAAACCTACTCAACAACGTCAGTCGTATGACTATATAAATAGTAATTGGTTTATTAATTGATTAAGAATACATTATTTAAGAAGACAAGTAAAATATTGAAAGAAGTAAATAATTGGAGACAAAATGAAATTACAATTGAAGTATACAAAATTGGTTATGTATGTGCCGCAAGTTTTGAGTTTCACATACATTAAAACCTCCTCAATCTTCTCGAGTTGCTATCAAGCTAATAAGTCTTATATTACGAGTATTATATATCATCATCTGCTTGATGTTAATAACAATAATAACCTCCTCCACATTATCATTTTATATTAGCAAAAATGTTCAGTACTATAATTTTCAATATACTACATAATACATATGTCTACTTCATTATTTCGATCTATGATCAAATCGTGAATTGTTGATATATATATATATATATTCTTGTGAGTTGAGTACATGTGGACAAATTTAACGGGGGTAGAAATTGAGGGAGTCAACATACAGTAATCAACAATATCACATAATAGACATATTTATTAAACTAATTAATATTCTAGTTTTGCTGCGATTGGACAACAAGATCGATAAAAGTTGAAACTTGTTTTATTGGTTACTAAGAAGTAAGAACAAATATGATTAGGGAATTTTTAATATATGATTCAATTAAAAAACATTATCAGAAACTGTTCAATGAATTTTAAAATTCATCTAGATAACATTGACTAATGCCCAGAAATCGATGTGTTTAAACTAATATAGTGATTAGGTTTTCACTCAAGATATTGTTAACCTATTTTATAATTTTTTAAATGATAATATATAATACATATGATTTCAATTAAAACAATACACTTAAATATCAAAATGTTACACTTCAAAGTAAATTTAGAAATCAATCAAGTAAATTTTAGTGGAGGTAGTAAAATTTAGGAATTGTATTAGGGCTTGTGACCTAATGATTGTTAATGAAATAATTAGCCTAAATTGGTGAATGTATATTTTAAACAAAACATTAAAAAGGAACAGAGAAAGTTCTTAACAAAATCAACGCCAACAATTATAGTTACAGTGTAAATAAGTATATAATTACATTATTGAGTAAAAGTAAAATAGTTTAGTTAAAATAATGCCGATTAGATCAATAAAAGAAAGAGGAGGGAGGTGTGTATGGAGTGGTGATAATTAAAGGGAGAAGACGGTGGATAAAGGTTGATGACAGGAGCATAGAGGTCAAAAGTTGATCAATTAATTAATTCTAAATTTATATCAAAATCAATTGTCAATTAGAAGTATGCACTAATACTCAGTTATATGTCAGAAATGTTTAATATATTAGGGATGATTCAATTGCACATTTGGTATGAGAAAGTGGGATGAAGTTATGCTTTGGTCTTAGATAGTTACAATATTGAAGATTAATCCTTGAAAGTACAATAATTATCACTTTTAATAAATTATATGGAAACACCCGAGCCATTTTCGTAGATTAATTAGCAACAACGTAATTTTCAGGGAGCAAAGTATAACTTCTACCTACTATCTCGGACCAAATCAACAATTATCTGGATTAGGGCTTGTGACGTAATGACTATTAATTAATTAGTCTAAATTGTTGAATATCTTGAAAACATTAAAAAGGGGTTCGAGGGAGTTGGGGGTTCTTAACAAAACCAACCAAATACTACAAATAAATATATGATAATTATTTAGGATCTTAGTTAAAAAAATGCTAACTAGCTATATCAAGAAAAAAGAGGGAGGGGTTGAGGGGTGGGGGTGAGGGTAGGGGGTGGGGTGGGGGTGGGGGTAGGTGTAGGGAGAAGATAGAAGGGGGATGACAGAAGCCTAGAGAGCACAAAGGAGTGAGATGCAAATAGTAAAAAGCCTCCATATGCTGCACTTCATCATCTGTGCTCTCTATCTTCTGTCAACAACCCTCTTCATTAATTAATATTACCTGATAAATGAATGAATGAATGAATGAATATGAATGAGTACTCAAACCAATAAAGTTCTGCAAAAGAAGAAAAGGTATGTGTATGTGTATGTGTATGTGTATGTGTGAGAATGAGGAAATTTGAGTAGTATTTGAAGATGAAAGAGAAAGGATTAATAATTGGTATTTGTGAGAATTTTGGTACACTAGTACTCAATCAACTTGTCTCTATTTATAGAGAGGAAAGTGAAGGAACCAAAATGGATAAATTAGATTTGAAGAATTCCCATTCTGGACTCAGACTCAGACTCAGGTGTAAAAATATATGCTTGCTAGTACTTTTATATTTATGTACTAACTGACTAGCTGCCTCATGTACTCTTTGCTTCCAAACTTTCTTTAATTTAAAAAGGAAATAAAGATTTAATTCCTCAATGCAATATCTTCCTAACAACCCTAGCCCCACCTCATTCACCAACCATATGATACTACTAAATTATAAACCAACTCACTTTACTTGTGATTATTTCAACAGGTTTAATGATTTCATTTTTATGGTTTGATATTTTAATAATTGACGGAGTAAGAGTGCTCATACTCCGTCAATTCTTAAAATATCATTTAATTTTGATGGATTGACTTTTCGAGTGTTTAGTTTAAGTATAGCAAGTCAAAGTAAGGCAAATTCAGTTCACACTCCAACTACCCAACAACAAGAAGTGATTGACATAACCTTCTTACTTTGAACTATTCAACTATATATTATCTTTGTGATTTATATAGTTCAATGAACTAAGTACATAGGAAAACTCAAATATAGTTTTGGAAGACAATAAGGACCCATGACTTTCATGTGGTAAATCACTATTAGATAACTTTGGTTTACAAAATTTATAATAAACAATTTCACCTTTATACAAAAGGCTAAATCGTATATAGCGATATTAAATCACCAATATATGAGACCATTTCAACGATAGTTTTTTATATTATTTTAACACTAATGAAGCAGGTGAAAGATATCTATACTAATGTAACACAATATTACAAATAGCGAATACAGAAATTTCTAACTTTGTTAATAAAAATATAGGTCGGCTACTATTAGACTACTAAACCATGAGTTACTACCAACTCCAATTTAGTTGTATGATTGTTACTTTATATTGAAAACAATTTTTTTTGTTAATGTATCACCAATCGATAATTGAATATGTCTCTTCGGGAACATCCGATAAATTGAAACGATATAGAGAAGATTAACATGACCCCTGCACAAAAATGACACGCATAAATCGAGAAATGGACCAATCGATAATTGAATATAAGAGATGTGGACTGTCTATCAAGTGGTAAAAACCATGATAAAATGGATGGTTGAGAGAAGTCGCACTAGGAAGAGACGGAGACTCCTCGACAATAAATTGATGAATGTACTCTTGTGGCAGTTGCATGTATGTATCTTCTTGTTAGGATATTGGTGGGTGTACTATTATTAGTCATTCACCACTTGATCGACCTTCTTGATTTAGACCATCAAAGATGCATGTACTCAAACTCTCAAACTAGAGTTGAATAGTTCAATACATAATTTATTTTTACTCCCATCACCACTCTTCTCTATTCATATTCAAGATTTCCAAATATCCTCTGATTTGTACGACGAAACGCATCTTCTTCAAAATCAAGAAAATATATCATATACAATGTTGACAAAAATTATTATCTTTACTGGTATATAATGTCATGAGAATTAAGTGTGTACCACTATTTAGGCATGTGTGTGGTTCGTTTTGGTTTTGGAAAAAAAAAAAAATCGGATCAACCTGATTGGTTCCATGACAGACGGAACATGAATCGATTCGGCACCAGGTCGGTACTGTTCGGCTCGGTTTCAGTTCCGGACCTCATGTTTTAGTCCTAAATTTGAGCCCATACGATCTTGAAATTTTGGATCTATTCGTTTCTAGCTAATATTATTATTTTTGGAGTCAAATCTAAATGCAAGTAGTATTGTTATATGTTAACTATAACTCATAATAAAGTTCCAAATATATATATATATTCTCTATAAATTTAACGAACTCCTTTTAAAACTCATCATTTCGAAATTCTTATACACCTTCGTCACACCAGACCACCATATATTATTAGCTTAAAACTTATTTACTTGTCTATTATCATATCATACCAATAATGAATAATGGTAAATCATATCGTCAATTATCTCTACTAAGCTTAATTTTAATATACACAAAATTAGTCATCGGTTCGATTTTTATCTGTTATCTCATAAGCGGAACCGACATCAGCTCGGTTTCTTCAAAGGCGGAACAAAGATCGCTCCGTTTCAAAAAAAATCTGTTGTTTTCGGATCTGTTGCGGTTTGGTTCGACTCGGTTCTGATTTTCCTCCACACCCCTACAACTAATTAAGGAGATAATTGCTAAAATGATTCAAGATAATATGTGTAAAATACACCTTTTTTTACCAATATCAAGGACAAAAATACAACTTGCATATACTATTGAAGGGACGACTTCGACAATTATTTCACTAATTAAATGGTTATAATTTAAGGAAATACCCATCTATCTCTTTTTCCAAGCTCCTTATCGTGTCACGTGTTCTTTTCATGTGTCACAGAAAATTGCTGAAATGGTTATCGATAGTATGATCGAGTTGCACTTTGGTCCTCAATATTTACACGGTTTCACATTAGTCACCGAAAGTAGCAAAAAAGTGTACTTTAGTCCCCACGTCAAGTTTTTCGTTAACATTTCAGGTTTAGACGTTAAAATTGGGGTAAAAATATAATTGTTAAGACTTAAAGTTGATTTTTTGCTCCTATTGATGTCAAAATGAAACTCCATAACCCTAATTGAGGTGCACCAATTGGGGCAAAAAATCAACTTTAAATCTTAAAAAATAAATTTTTACCCCAATTTTAACGCTTAAACAAGATATGTTAACGGAAGACTTGACGTGGAGACTAAAGTGCAACTTTTTGGCCACTCTCGGGAACTAACATGCAATCGTGTAACTATTGGGAACCGAAGTGCAATTCGATCATACTATCGGAGAATATTTAAGCAATTTGCTCTTATTTTATATCGTCTATTATAAACATCGCATATAGTTATGGACTTATGGCGTAATCATTCAAAAATTAATTTTCAATAAACATACTCATAAAAAGCTAGAAATTAAAATAGCAACCCTGAGGTAGTTGGGCACTTGGACGCCGAATAGGTTAAGCTAAGCACAGTTGAAAGTTGAAACAGATGAATTTGAAGGCACCGGAAAATCATGTGATGTTATATTGGAGAGTGAAACAGACTAACCTGTTTTTTGTGTTTTAAATTTATGATAAAAGTTAGAAGTAGCTATTTTTATATGTTATCTTCCAGACATTCGCAGTGAAAGGTCAACTTCGTGGCCAATGCCTTTTCCTTGCCGCTTTATCATCGCCATATATTTAGTACTACTCTAATTGAGGGTTGTTCCCTACCATCTAACATTTCTAATATTAGACTCATCATCTAATCCCCATCAATTAACTTACCCAATAACATTGATAATAATAACAAACGAAATCGACAAGGTCGTCAAGTCAGTGGAGTAGGTGAGTTTATAATCGCAAGGTTATGAGTTTATTCGAATTCCTTTACCAATTGGTCTTGGCTGACGTAGCTTGTGGATTATCGCATCACCAGCATGTGGTCTACCTAGTGTACACTTTGAGAATAGTTACCGCGTCTAGTGTTTCCTGGATAAACGACCTTGAACTGTATAATGGCAAATAAATCTGACCAATCAAGTAAACTACACTAAACATGTCCGACCAAAAAAGTATATACATATTGACGAATCAAACTCATTACCTAAAATCACTAATTTACATATTTTTCCAATTAATTAAATGGTCAGACACCCTTAGTCCCTTACACATTTCATGCATATATAATATGGTGACGAAAGTACAAGATGAGTAATGTCTTAACTTGTCTCTTTAACCTTGGTAAGGTTTCAGAAATTATAAAAATGTAATTTTAAGGGAAGAGTCAAAAAGCATTGAAAACAAGCCGCAGGGCCGTGACGGAACCGACCGGAACATGTTCATGCGTGTTTGGTCAAGCTCACAGAACATGTTCAACAATTTTGTAGGTCAAAACGGAGAATAATATATAACACTTCCATTTAATTGGACTCCTACCGATGTGGGATAAAAGAAAGGTTTTATGCAATTATTTAGTTCTATTGAAGACACAAATCTTGTTATTAATTAAACTCATTTTTTTAAATTCGAGGTCGTCAAGTTATTCGTTTTTTAGTTGGAGTGGTCTATGTGATTGGTTCACATTATCAATAATTAAAAAAAAAATAACTTGCTCTTTGTTTTGTTTAACTCACTTTTTTTCCTTTCTGAGTTTCAAAAAGGTTCAAGATATTTACATCTACAAACTGAAAGGTCCAGATAATCAATTATGAAATCAATCGTTAGAATCAATTAGGTCTTTAAATTGTTCATTATTAGTGAATAGATGACACAAAAGTATCCAAATTAGTTGCTTATTAATTAGCATTATTGCTTTTACTACTTATAGACAAGACAAAGTTGTCCAAATTAATGTTTGAATCACTAGAAATTTAGAAGAAGAAAATGTAATGTTAGTTTATAGATTGAGACATTGAGCAAAAGCTTATGTCAGCAAATGTAAGTGAAATGTGAGCCAATGAAAATGCAAGTTGCCAAGAAGCATGGAGAAGAAAGAAAGCTATCACTAATTAATAAAAATGAATATTTGAAGCAACAATTCTCAACACACATACCTTATCTAATTGAACACTTGCTTTAATTTGACATATTGATATTGGAGAGGAATAGAAAGTAATAGTGATGGATCAATAAAAAATAGACACCAGATAAAGTGGTGGGCCCGGGGTGCAACACTCAATTGAAAATGATCCTTCCAAACGTGTCAGAACCCGATGGATCACCCTTCAATTTTGATTCCAAAGTGGACCTCTAACTATAATGGTGTCAACCTAATCTTGCTTTCATGCTTAACTTTGATTAGCTTCTTTCATGTTTTTCTTTTCTAATTTTTCATGGATCATTCGGGTAAAAAATATATTTTCCAGATTATTTGTGCGTCGTTAACACTTAATATTTATAAAGACAAAAGTACAATGATGCATCATTTTAACAATTATTTGATCTAACATCAAAATATATTACTCCCCTTTGTTTGTTTAGTTGTCATTTTAGAAACTTTTTCTTGCTTTTCTTTTTTATTGATATAAGTTACAAATAACGTATGAAATACATTTCTAAACTAAGCAAATGGAAGTCTAAGCTCCAAATAAACAGCTTCATCTTCTCTGACCGCTGCTCCAATGAACTTTCGTTCGAACCCGAGACCTCTTCGAAAGAGGTTCAGGTTCGATACCACTAGGCTAGAAACCATGAATTTTCAAAAAAAAATTTGATTTAGTTTTCCTATTATAACCTTAACAATAAATGGGCATAAAACATATTATTGTTTTGAAATTTGAGACAGTGTCGTTTATTCCTATAATAAATGAGAATATAAAAGTAAAAATACAAAATTCTTATTAATGATTGTACCGAAATCTAAAACCACACATAACAAACACAAACAGAAGGAGTAACCATTAATCTCAAAACAACACTAATTTAGAATAGCATAATATATTTCATTATGGCCCCACTCCAGGATTGGGCATAGAATGCTGTTTTAGGAAGATGAGATATGTTTACTGCAAGTTGGAGCCTTGCCTTTTTGGGGTCATATATGATTTATTTGGATGCATTAAGAAATTTATTTATCCCAGCATCTATTTTATTTCTTGTAGATTGATAATTCCATGCTTTTGTAGAATAATTCGATTACTTTTGTTAACTATTGGTCTTTTATGATTCGTTATGAAGGCGATTTAAGAAGGCTTCGATACCAAGCTGATTGGCATCGTTTGAACTTCCCACAATCACTCGTCTACAACAGATTAGTATATCCTCTATTTTGATTTTTGCTATTAATATAGTCCAGACAGAAAGAGAATAAAGTATAGTCTTGTAATAAGAGATAATTGTAGGAAGTCGAAATCATCTTACATGATATATGTAAGTTTCATTTTATCTCTCTAAATGTAATGTCTGTGTAAATGTAAATGGTTTATGATATAAAATGAAGGGGCCAACTTAACTTATTTGATGTAGATATTATTGCCATTGTAGTTTGATCTTAATAAGTGGCATCGATGTCAATGATTCCCATAAGCAGGGCTGTGAGCTAACGTAAAATTACGTTCAACTCGATTCGCATTATTCGGTTTGAAGAGGTTCGGTGTGCATATGCAACGTATACACAAAGAGGAAACTGCTAAAATAGTCCCAGTAAATATGTGTCAGTTGCACTTTGGTCCCCTTTAGTTAGTGGTCTGCCGAAATGGTCCCAGTAATTGATACATTTGGTGCACTTTAGTCCCTAAATTGAGCAGAACGTTAAATTTTAACGGAAAAATCGTGAAAACTGATTGACTTTGGGGCAAAAACATAAATTTAACCCTTATGTTAGGGGGAAAAGGCTATTACAATTTAATTTGGGACTAAAATTAAAAATTGAACACCTAGAAAGAGTATAAAAATTGAACCCTTATTATTCATATATATGATATTTTACCACTACAAAATTCAATTAAAATTCTAGAAATTCCACAAACAAAAAATAAATGCTAAAAATTAGTTAAATCTATCTAGAAAAACAGATCTTTGAAAGCAGAGTATCCCCCAATGTAGGTAGCTGCTGGACAAACATATTTATATTGCTCTTCAAGGTTAAAGCCCAGTAGCCAAAGTTGCAGGTTGACAAGTTGTCAATTGTTTCTTCCTCAAAAACAATCTCATTTCTGTGCTTCCAAATGTACTACAACACACAACCTAACTTATCAAGATTTTCCAAGCACTTATATTGTTGAAATTGCACAGCCATATACTTCCTCCATTCTTTGAACCTTGACCATAACCTCGAAGTCGAACTCAACTCTTCAAACCTTCAAACAAATTAATCGAATAATTAAATAGACAATTTAGCGATTATAACATTATATTGTATAATTAACGATTACTCAATTGAACTGATAGAAATAAACCTTTATTATCACAATAATAGTGAACATCATATACATCATAAATCCATAAATTAAAATTCATATTCATTTTCATATCCAATATCAAAATAGAAAAAATTCAAATTTATATTCAACATCAAAATAACAAAAATTCAGATTCATATTAGATATCAAAATAGCAAAAAATTAGTATCAAGTAACAATCAAATATTAATTGCTTAAAAAAAATAGCATACCTAGTCCGGATTGAAGGTAGAGCTGCCGGAGGTTGCCTGGGGCTGTAGAGTCGTTGAGCAGCGAGGGTGTCGAATTGAAGTAGTCATGGGGTACGATGTTGAGGGGGAGCTGCCGAACATTGTACAACCATAGCTTTTCTCCAATATTTTTCCCAAGGTTTTTCGAGGAAGAAACGTGACAAGATGGAGATGGTGAGGAGGGTTTTGTTGCTCGGTTCCACAAACAATAATGGTGAATGAAGTTTGATGTTTGAGATATTATTAAGTGTAAAGTTTTTATTTTTGCCCCAAATTAATTTGTCATCCACTTTTTACCTAAACTAACGATTAGATTTTCGAATTAGCCCCATAAACCCGATTTTCCGTTAAAATTTAACGTTCCGCTTAATTTAGGGACTAAAGTGCACCAAATGTACCAATTACTGGGACCATTTCGGCAGACCACTAACTAACGGGGACCAAAGTGCAACTGACACATATTTACTGGGACCATTCCAACAATTTTCTCTATACACAAACGTTAAAAATATATGATCGATGGATCGGACCGAACCGTGCGAACGAAATAGTTCGGTCCCATCGTGTCCATATATAATACTCTTATACAGTTATACTCCATGTCTCCATATATATGTACACCCAAATAGTGATTTTTGGGTGTGAAATTATAATTATACCCTACTATTTGTAAATGTAGCAATTGAGGGACTTCACATAAGGGCAAAATAATAAATTCGCCTCTAAAAAAACACTGTTTTGGTGTATGCATATTGTTGCCAATTATTTAATAGGACTTGTTGTTTCAATGTACTTGATGTTAAGGCTTCAATATTTATGTAATTTACGTATTCTAATAAACACATTTAGCTTTAAATTTAAATTACTTAAAATATTTTCTGTTAAATTTATGAGTATATATATATATTACACATATACATTTTTAAAAAATTTAGAGGCCCCAAAGTTCCCACTGCCCACCCCTGGGTGGATGCTCCCTTCAGGCTTCAGGCTTCAATATCAACTTTTTTGTAAAAATGGTCGGGCCTTTTAGTATGAAGGCCACTCGGCCATGTTCATAAAGTATAGTAGTGTAACCACAAATTACAATGGCCGTCCAGAACCACTCCGAGGTAGGACGAGCTATTGACTAGGAAGACAAAATAACTAAAAAGACTACATTTATAGTAAATGTCACAATTGTTATGAAATGAATTTAATTTTTGGGGGTTGAAGTTTCAATTATCACCACATGAATGACACATAACAATTCAAGTATGAGAATGATGTAATATAAATATATATCTCTTGATTCTTGAATTATTTGTAATAATCAATTAATAAAAAACACTTCAAGCATTCAAACAATCTACCCTCTTTGGAAAAGGCTATTGCTAGTAACCAGAAGGTTTTGGGTTCGAAACTCACCTCATCACTAATTTACAAAAAAAAAAAAACATTTGTTCTTACAAAGTTACTTAAAGTTTCTTTAGAAGTCCATCACATTATAGTTCTATATAAATAAAATTTGAGCTTCTAAAGTTAATTGTTGGAATGGTCCCAGAAGTGGGGGTTTGATGCACTTTGGGCTTTGAGAATGACACCGTTACGAAAATGACCCCTGAAAGTGTGTATATTGGTGCAATTTGGTCCCTAATCCGTTAACTCCGTTAAAATTAAGCGTGAATAACAATTTGGCTTATTTTTATTTTGGACCCTGAACTATGATGAAAATTTTAAATTGGACCCTAATACTATCCTAAGCCTCATATTGGACCATATACTATGGTTTGTCTCATTTTACCCCCTAAATGCCAAATATGATGTAATTTCGTTTTAAAATAAGGGCAAAATCGAAATAGCACATATATTATACTTTTGGGCACAATTCACAAATAACAAAACTTATTAAATTAAAAATAAATTCCAATCTTATTTTCATTTTAGACCCTGAACTATCACGTAAGTTTCAAATAGGACACTGATACTATCATTAGTTATTTGTAAAAACGCCCCAAAAGTTTGATATATGTGATAATCCAAATTTTCCCTTCTTTTAAAACGAAATTCAATCTAAAATTGGCATTTAAGGGGGCAAAATGAGACAAAACGTAGTATAGGGGGCAATTTGAGGCTTATGATAGTATCAGGGTCCAATTTGAAACTTGCGTGATAGTTCAGGGTCCAAAATGAAAATAAGCCTAACAATTTTTAGGGTAAAAACAAAACTTTTTATAACTTAATAGCCCCATTTAGGGCCTATAATGTAAATAATAAAAAACTAAAGGTAAAAGTAACAATTAAATACATTAAAATTAAGAGATCAATCTAGTTTAATCATTTTCGACTTCTTTTCCGATTTTTTTCCAATTTCTTTTTGGTTTTTTTATCAACTATTTTCGATTTTCTTTTTGATCTTTTTTTCCGATTTCATTTGCATTTGTTTTCTATTTTCTTTTCTACCTAGTAAAAAGGGTTCGATTTTGATAGTTGTTTTGGCTAAAAGTTTTTTTAACGATTTTTTTTTGTTTTTGTAGTTTTTTTTTTTTTTTGCAAAATGGTTCAATTTTGATAGTTGTTTGTCAAAAAGGTTCGGTTTTGATAGTTGTTTTAGCAAATATGTTCGCTTCTTGACTTTTTTCGAAATAATTACAAAAAACATAACTTTTTTTGCGAAACAACTACCAAATTCAAACATTCTTGGCAAAACAATTATCAAAATCGAACCTTTTGTCAAAAAAGTATGAAAATCGAACCTTTTTGCCAAAACTATGAAAACCAAATTTTTTGCCAAAACCAAAAGTTTTAGCTAAAACAAGTACCAAAAGTGAACCCTTTTTACTAGGAAAAAAGTCACAAAGATTAATCTGTCTCTGTAAAAATAATATGTGCAGGTCAAGTGACCTAATTTTGATTACTTAACAGAATTTTAGGTCAAAATATCAGCTGAGATTGATTTTATAACATAAGTGATCAAGACCTTTTTAAATATAAATAATTGACATGACCACAACCCAATCATCCATGATCATCTCATTCATTTCCCCCAAGTACAAAAGTCCCAATGACAAAATTTATTTTTGATGTTGTTAATATGCTAGAGTTTTACACAAAATACTAAAAGAAAATCTATGACCACTCCTAAGTTAGGAAATATTCAAAAGTGAAAGGATATGAGAGTAATTAAATGAAACATTTGACTGCTTATTCAAATATGCGCAATTTGACCTTCGAAATTCGATAGGTCAATATAATAAATTATATTTTCCATGTAGTTTAATATACATCTAAATCATACTTTAATACTATACTTTACTTATTAAATTAAAACTATCTTAAATATTTCGTTTTGTTAATTCTAAAAATGTAATTTAATATGTAGAGTTAAAATTAAGCTTTCAATTGATTAGTCAAACATTTTAGTTATAGTCAAATACAGGAAGTATTATGTAATTATCATTAAGCGGTATTGCATTTAAACTGGTCAAATCCAGTGTGACAATATATTACTGAATTCGTTGAGGAATATAAAAAAAAAAAAAATAAGTTACTATTATAGTTATTTATATATTAAGGCATCGTAATTATAAAATAAGAAATAAATACAGTCATCTAATTATTAAATATTAGACTTTTACGAGAGATAATTGCAGAATTAGTTTCAAATAATATGTAAGTTGCACTTTAGCCCCTTTAAATGTAAGATTTTCTCAAATGGTTTTCAATATTAATCAAAATGTGTGTTTTAGCCTCTTTTAAGGTGGATATTAAATTTTGATAGAAAATTTTTGGGTCAAAATAGAACTTTTAACACTTAGTAAATACTTGATATTTGTTGAAAAAATTCACTTTAGTCTTCGATATTGTTCAAAATGATGCACCTTAATTCCTCTTTATATCAAAATTGAACGTCTTTGTCTAAGTAGGGACTAAAGTGCACCTTCTCAGCCAATATTTTAGACTAATTGAATAGACATCACATTTAAAGGGACGAAAGAATAATTTGTACATATTATAATTATTATCTATCTGAGATCATTTTGGCAATAAAACGAGATGTATTATTTATCTTGACATACCCTTCCATTCTGCTTTAGAGTGTTAATTCCCTTTTGTGTTTGTGTTTCTTTCCAGAAATTGATCGTCTTCCTTCAGTGTATTAAATCTTAAACATTGCTAATCTATCAAACGATGACGGAGCAAGATGATGGTCCAATGTCCAACAATAGGTCAAGCAAGTCATCAAATATACATATACTATTGGTAGACCATGAAAAAGAATTGCTTATATCTACAACAAGAATGTTAGAGTTATGCTCATACAAAGGTTAGGTTGCTTATTAAATTTTTTATTACCTAACTTAACTTAATAGAATTGATTCCCTTATGACTAATATTTTGAAAGAATTTCTACATGACTTTCTTACTTAGATATATAATCATTTGAGTTGGTAAATATTGAATCTAAATCGATGTAACTTGTCTCATATATTTAGCTATCTATAAGGAAAAAAGTGTAAAATTATTACACTAACGGTCTCCATACACCCCTGTTTTGAAATGCATAGAGGAGAGAAATCGGGAAATATATTTCAACTGATGAGGAGACTAGAGGTTGTATGTTAACCACTTCGAATATTATTAATTATTAGTTATATAACATATCTATTTATTTTGAATATATTTTGTACTACCTTCACAAATTAATAATTTACTTGCATGATAGAACTTGATGAATTTTTGAGTAACATCAGTTTAATTAGTCATATTTTATTAGCATTATCACAAAATGAATTTATTTTTTATTTTCAAATAGAATTGTATTAAGAAAAAACAGAGTTACAACTCTACAGAGCCATACCCAGCTCGACCTTCCAATTACATCAAGACATCAAAATGAATTTATTTAATTAGTTTGGTTGTATAAAATCTTTTTATGTAATATATGAGTTTGTCTTAATTGGGAATTGGATTTTTCTTTCAGTTACAATGGTCGAGTTTGCCTCAACGGCACTGTTGATGCTATCAAAAGAGAATGAAAAGATCGATCTAGTGATGGCAAATATTCAAGCAACGGACATATATGGATATCAATTGCTTAAAGAGGCTGATCGATTATGCGTTCCAATAATATGTTAGTCAATCATTCTTTCATATTTTCGTTCTTACATGTAAAGTTACGATAGTAAATTTCCTTTTCAATTCTGTTATTACAAGTATAAAATCGATGTCATCGGATTTCGTTACATGATCATCTTACCAATGAAAATTTTAAGCGTAAAATAGGGTAAAATAATGCATTGTTCATCACACCGATTCGAGATATTTTTTTTCATCATCATGTTTCAAAAGTTGGCAAAAATAGTCTTGCCGTTACTTTTTTTAATTAAATACTATTTTAAGGGTATTTTTGTCATTTTCTTAAAAAATTAATGTTATTTGTCTTTTTTTTACTTCCAATATTTGATGTTTTAAAATCTCTTTTCATCACTCTTGTTTAAAAATGTCTTTTTTTCATCACTTTTGCTTCAAAATATATGCTTTGAAGCTTCTTAAGATTCAGTTTTTGGCTATTAGATAATATTATAACATCGTTCGCAAAGAGTGTTCATCACTTATGTTTTAAAAGTGGATTAAAATGAGATTGTCGTCATTTTTTTGTTTATTGACTATTTACATTTAACAAGTAGACTACCTAGAGTAGTGGCTAAATTACATGATGTTGAAGTATCTTAAAGTGTTGTGGAACTTGCCCCTCCAAATGTTTTGCTTAAAAAATGTTTAAAGTAAGCAAAGGACGAAAATGCTCCTAAAATTTGAAGAAAACGAAAAAAAATATACCCCGGAAAGGAGTAATTCAATGGGAAATGTGACGGCAAGACAATTATATATTGCTCACTTTTGAAATATGAGTGATGAATAAAAATATTTTGAAACACTATTAATGTACTGAAACTTAGTTGCAAACATCTATAATCGAAGTGTGCCTTTTACCCAATTTTGAATCTAACAAGTGATTTAATTTTGTAAATGAAGTGTTGTCCTCCGATTCAAATCCTGAATTGGCAAAGGTTGCAATAGAAGCTGGAGCTATACTTTTCCTTGAAAGGCCAACAATAACACTAGAGGTTCTCAAGTATCTATGGCAACTTGTGTTGAGTTACAAAATTAAAAAAAAGCCAACTCAATTGCCTATGAATAATGTTAATGAAAGAGGTAAAAAAAGAAGTCTACAAAAAGAAATAAAACCTCCCAATAATAAGCTCAAGAAGAAGGAATGCACCCAGTGGACCAAAGAGCTTCATGCCAAGTTCTTGGATGCTATTTATCAGCTTGGTGATGGAAGTATGTTTTATTGCTCAATTTAATACCATCTAATTTCTTTCTTTTTGCTATGTTAGTTTTTTTGTTTATATACTTCAGTTTAAATAAATGTGATGTTCATTTTAATAGAATGTTATCCTAAGGAAATTTGGCAGCTGATGGGTGTTCCTGGATTGACTAGGATGCAAGTTGCAAGCCACTTGCAGGTTTGTTTGTGAAAGCTATGCTTGCTTGCTTGTTTTGATTTACTTAAATGTGCATATATAGTGTTTAAAAACAACAATTGATGGTTTTTTATGGTAGAAGTTCTTGCATTTAAGTTTGTGTTTGGCATTTAAGGAAGGAGGTAAATGTCAATTTGATCTCAAATAGTGAAATAAGTTGTAGTGTAGTGGGTTAATTGTTGTAATAGTCCCAGTAAGTGGGGTTTGGTGTAGTTTGGTCCTCGAAATTGACATTGTTGCGGAAATGGTCCTGAAAGTGTATACTATGGTGCATTTTGGTCCATGTTCCGTTAATATTGATATACACACTTTAAGGGACCATTTCCGCAACTGTGTCACTTTCGGGGACCAAGGCAAACTGCGGCAGACCCCTACTTACTAGGACCATTCCATCAATTAACTCCAATTTAGTCCTAAATACTTACAGTTTTGCATATTAATTCCTGTAAATAATATAATTATAACACATTCGAAAATATCAAATGTTGCACATAAGATCGGTGTTTTTTGACATTTGTCACTTCGATGACATATTTATAATATTTGTATCACTTTTGAAAACTAATCTGTAGAATTACAATTACGTAAGATCAAACTTCAACTTGATTTCATTGAACCAAATCATCACTAGCTCATTGTCAAAAATGGCATTGATTTTTCTAAAATGTGTCGTAAGATCACATGTTAAGAGCTAAGATGAAAATAAAACGTAACAATTGTAAGTATATATGTAAGACAACATATTTAAAAAATCTTTCCATATCAGTTTAAAATTTAAATTTTCAATTTAATACTTTTTTCTTATTCCCATCTTGACATGTGCCTCAAAGGCATGGGCGGACTTGATGCTGTTCAGAGTGGTTCATTTGAACCACCTGAATTTTCTATAAAAAAAAAATAGTTTTATCGAGTCCGGTTTCGGTGCATCAATAATTCCATGCATCAGGTTCATCAATGTACCCATTTAAAGGTTTCACGTGGGTACTGTACCCACTTGAAACTTCATCATTGGTACAAGAAACAATATTAACATAACTTGTACCCAAATTATACTATAGCAATGGTACAGTACCACATATTTATCAATCCAAAATAAAAGTAGTAAATATATATGTGATTTGTAAATTGATCCACAAATATATAGATAATTGTAGCGTGACATTTAATTACATAGATAATTGCATCATGACCCTTAATTTATAAGATATTATGCCCAAACCCCTTTGATGAACCTGATGCATGGAAGTACTGATTCACCCAATCTTTTCATGTTTTATCATACACAGAGTTAAACCCATCACCTTCTTAACTCTTGAGTCTTCTATTTTAATATACTGCATTCAGATTTATTTTTTATTTTTTGCTTGACCCTACATGGAATATATGGTCATGGGATCCAATATTTATTAATTTCAATGCAAAATTATACTCGAAATGTATAAAAATAATACATAAATCATCATTCATGTTAGTTTATAACATAAGAAATATTCATTATCTTATATAATTACAACGTCATTATATATAGGATGGATCTGACTATATTCATGGCAGTTCAATTGAATTATCTAAAACTATGTTAGCTCAACTGGTTAGTAATGAATTTAATAAGAGCCTCGCAACTTTAAATTTATTAGAAATTTTAAAGGCTATTTTTTTATTACTTTGACTCTCAATTTTACACAACTCACGAATTCACATGACTTTTTATGTTTCTTAAATATTCATCCGAATGTAATATTTTTCATTAAAATCATTGATTTTCTAATTAAATAATGTTCAAAAAATTTAATGTATATTTTGAACCACCTCTTCGATGTGCCTAGATCCGCCCCTGCTCAAAGGCCGTAGAAAAACCGTACATATAAGTTATAATATAATAGTCATATCCTATTTTGCATACATGGACCTTTCTTGATAATCATCATTAACATATTTCCTTATAAGAAATGTCGCAACTGCAATTGGAAAATGCCAAAGGAACGCAGAATCACAACTAGCAATGGTCGAAGCAACTCACAAAACATTATTTATGATGATCATCATCAAATCAAGAACAACTTGATGACAAAAAGATTTGGAGCTCAGCCTCAGTTGCCTTCTACAGAGAAGAATCAAGAACAGAACATGAACGAGAAAGAGGAGGCCTCACTATGGAAAAATAACTATCACCCTCAATCCCCAGAGGTAACTAGTCAATGGCATAATGGAAATAATATTAATATGCCAGGGGGATATAATGAGGCAAATGATGAAGATGAATTTGTTGGTCAAATTATTTCGACTAGTGGAAATAACTATTTGCATCCTGCTGGATCATTAATGGTTGCTCCTACTCAACTTGATGGAACATATGGGAATTTTGGTTCTCAAGTAGATTGTGCCATGCAAAACTACCATTTACAAAGCCAAACTCCAAGTGCTAGACAATGGCTCAATCTCAATGGCCAGGAATTGGAGCAGTCTTCATGTTGATGAGGGGAAATTTCAAGAATATCATACTTGGAGAGGTAATTGTGAAAATAGTCCAGCAGTGATTGTGATCGTTTGTATTTTGGTCCCATGAACGGTAACGATGTGCGAACGTCCCCATAATAAGTTTCTGGTTGTGAAATGCATGGTCTCTTTCTCAATTTGATTTAGGGATTATTTAAGCATGGTTACCACACGGTAAAACCATTTCGACAATTATTATTATCTCACCTTTTCCCATAACATTTTAGTTTGTAACATCTTTTAACGATTCTTAGCTTCTACTTTTTGGATAAAATGCCTTCATAATTAGAAGTTCTATGACTAAGCGATGAACAAATATTTAATATATGAGCTAATATCTAAGATATTTAATTGTTTTCTCAGAGTATGTATATATTTCATTCGTTTATTTTTATTTGTCTAATTTAATTCATCCTAGTCATTTTTAAGGAATTGAAAAGGCAGTAAAAAACACTAAACATAGAGAATGGCAATTAACTAAAATTACATAATTATTAATAAGAAACAGCACATTGGAAAATATAAAAATACAAGCACATTGGAAAATATAAAAATACAATTGACTATGCTAAAATAATAAGTATATTAAAAAAAAAAGAAATTAAGGCAAAATTGTGCAAATCAGTTTGCTCACTTGTTCTACAATTTCTACCTTTAAAGGCAATCTATTGCATCCACTTATGATCTGCTATACACACACCAAAATAGTATTTTTGGAGGAAGTTACTATTTTACCCCTCTATTTGGAAGTGTAATAATTGAAGGAGTTGAGTGGAAGGGGTAAAAATATAATTTCATGTGTCCAACCAGCACTGTTCGGTGCGTGTTACCATCCACTTATTGACTTTAAACCACACAAAGTGGGATGGACCTAAAACCAACCAAATTTCTTCCAATTATTTTACTGACTGAATTTTGCATTCTTGCACATGTTGTTTGTCCTTTCCGGAGCTCAACAGACATTTGCACACGAGATGTTAAGGTTGTAGTAAAAAAAGCTCATGAATCTGAATGAAGCCCATGTACAAATAAATCTTAACTATCCAGGAAAAAAACCAGTCAAACTGTCTGAAGTTGACTTTATACTACAAACTTAAAGCTGTTTTGCTAGATTTTCCAAAGCAGAATCAACCTGTATTGCTTTCCACCTAAATTAACAGAAACAAACAAAAATGCATCTTGAAAACATCAATTTTCATCTTTGACAAGATCCTACAATGGCCACCACCATTTCTAACTCCTTTCTCCCCTTAAAGCTTCAATCTTGTCGTCCTTATTGCTCCGACCCACCAAGGTAATCCCCCCCCCCCTCCCCTAATATCAGCGTAAATTAAGTCTTTATTAGTTTGTGTGATCTTTTTTCATGTCTTAAAGGGTTGAAGATTATATTCTTCGACTCTTGGATGCAATAAAACAAATCGAAAAGATTCATTACACTACCTATGTTTTGTATGTATTGTGAAGTTGTATATAGTATTATCACTTCAATCACTCTTGGGTCAATTCGTAAATTTGTTAAGAGTCTATGGGGTTCCACTCTCGGCTAAGAAGCCTTGGGGCATATTGATGTATGAGTTTGTATGATCAAACAGTAATAACCTCTGCTGCTTTGCCTGTTTCAGGAAACTAAGGATCGTCAGTTGTCTATCTCTAGACCAATCCAAGAATGTCTCATCTGCCACCCCCAGCACCAGCACCACCACCAAGACTCCCAGGGTAATATTCGCCGCAGGTGGTACTGGCGGTCATATATACCCTGCAGTAGCCATAGCGGATGAGCTGAAAGCTTTAAACCCCTTAACTCAAATCCTCTTCATTGGCACAGAAACTGGTATGGAAAGCACAGCAATTCCTTCTGCTGGATACCCTTTTACTGCCATCACTACCTCCTCTTTAGCAAGGCCTATTATCTCTCTCAACAATTTTATCATATTCCCCTTTGTTTTCACTAGTTCTTTACTCAAAAGTTTGAAAATTATTCAAGAAATGGACCCCCATGTAGTTGTAGGCACTGGTGGGTACGTTTCTTTGCCAATTTGCGTTGCTGCTGCATTGAAAGGGGTGAAATTAGTGATCCAGGAGCAGAATTCTGAGCCAGGGATTGCTAATTGGGTGCTTTCTTTATTAGCTGAGAGAGTTTTCGTGGCGTATGATTCAACTGTGGAGAGTTTTTGGCAGAAGGGGAAGTGTGTGGTTTGTGGGAATCCAGTTAGGTCTTCTGTGAGGACGTTTATGTCGAAAGTTGCTGCCTTCAGAGAGTTTTTTCCAAAGTTGGGGGGTGGAGAGGCGCAAAGGAAGATGGTGTTAGTTCTTGGAGGTTCTTTAGGTGCTAATGCGATTAATGTTGAATTGCTGCATTCGTATAGGCAACTGTTGAGGGAAAGGAAGGATTTGTGCATCATTTGGCAGACTGGTGTCGAATCTTTTGATGAAATGGAAAGCCTAGTCAAGAGTCATCCTCGTTTGTTACTTGCTCCGTGAGTACTTTTTGGACTTTGATCAGTGTAGAAATTTCTGTGCATTTATCATTTACTTTTTAAATTTTCTAGCTCTTATTGCAATGTAAAGCTGTTACATTTTATTGATTTGCATAACTTTGGTTCTTTTGGAATGCTTTTAGTTGTGTAGTCTATAGACATAATATGTGATCTTTGTTATCCATTAACTGACGGAACATATTATCCAAGCTTGAGAACAATTTTGGGACAATGCCTGGTTTCTTCAAGTAGTTTGAGTATGACAAAGCAAATTTTGGATTGACCCGAAGTTGAAAGCTCTCAATCAATTCCTTGTACACGCTCTACCCCACTTCGTAGTACGCTGGAGTTCATCTGAATGAGTGTTTCTGACCATTGAGAGTAGTTAGTTAGGTATGTGACTTAGTGAAACCAGTGCTGCTTATATTTAAAACCAATTAAAGACATGTTAGTTTATAACTGTTTACATGTCGCAAATGAATTGTTATTTTTCTTTGTTTTCTTTTTCTGAAAATGCCTACTCGATGTAATTCCCACTGATATCTTCCTAACATCGTGAAGGTTCTTGCATTCTCTGGATTTCGCCTATGCAGCTGCAGACCTTATTGTTTCTAGAGCTGGGGCGATGACTTGCTCTGAGATCTTGGCAACTGGAAAGCCTTGTATTCTGGTAGAGAATTCTCCATGAATTTTCTTATAAGTTACCACTTGCTTACCTATCGATTCAAATCAACTGAAATATGATATACGTGTTATATCGTATGTACTATTTTATTCATGTCGTTAAATTGGCATGTCTGATTGATGTTGCTGAATGTGGCCCTCGATTGGCTCAGTAGACATAACTCGATTTGGTATTGATATCAACATAGTCAAAACACATTTTCAATTGGTAAGACTACAATTGGGTAAATGGGTTGGTTCATAATTGTGTTTGGTCTTCGTAGATACCATCACCTGATGCTGATGAAGGACATCAGCTCAGAAATGCTGGCCTAATGGCTGACTTAGCTGGTGCAAGGGTCATTATGGAAGATGAGTTAGACTCGACAACCCTGAGAACAGCTATCGAAGAAATATTAGGTACGATGTCTCCCTTCATCTGCAGATAACTTCTGACTTCATCCAACTTGAACCTTTCATATTTAATGAGCTCGGAATTGTTTTAGAATACCCCCTGTATATTGCTACTAATTCAATGACAAGGTGTCATGCCATGAGCTAATCTTAAACTAAGATAATATACTCTACCAGTTAATGTTACTTAGAAAAGGGGCTGATGTTGACATAATGTAGATATAAGAGATGCTAGTACTGTGTACACTTCACCATGTTTGTAACTAGTTCCGGAAAATGTTGCAAGAAAAGGAAAAGATATGTATATTGGTGATGTTTGAGATGAGTAATAGCGTGTACAAATAACTGCAAGTGTCAAAAATGTAAGATGGTTGTATTTGATGAAGACATAAAAGTACGATTCATTTCGTGAAAATGTCCACTGCCAGACTAATATATAGGCCTATGAGTTCAAGACTATTGCCTTGAGTTGCAAATGAATATTCTGTAGTATAGAGCTTGCTTGGTTAAGCTCTAATGGGTTTGCTTGATGAACGCTAGAAATTTAAAATGTATTTGCGTCATTGCATGATGTTAGTATTGAGCGAGCATCGTGCTAACATTTATCACTAAACAATCTTTCTGATGTTTTGTAGATAATGAGAAGATTCTCAAAAAGATGTCGGAATTGGCTCTCATGGCTGCTAAACCAAATGCCTCAGGTGAAATCGCTCGACAGATTCTTAACCTTGTTAGCCAATAAACAAAAAAGAAGTACAATCATACTGGTAAACTACTTCTAGATTTGATACACATTTTTCCTAATAAAACTTCCCATCTCATCTGAAAAGCATCCATCTCCATTCTGAACTTGCAATATATCAAGTCGAATTTTATAAAAGTAAATTCAAAGTACTGTATATATCTGAATCCAGGTGCAAAAGAAGCTTTCATTTGTGACAATACCGGCACCGTGGAGTAATTTTGATGTATTAACGATGTATCTAGTATCAGAAGTACAATATAAATTTTGCAGAGCTCCCAATAATGCAGTTTCTTACTACTACTTCATTTTTCTTCATCCACGTCCTTATTCTTTTTGTTCTTCTTGTTCTTTGGTTTTTATGGTGACTATCACCAACGTCGTCAACACCATTCAATATCTGTGAAAAGGCTCCCCCGCTTAAACAGGATAAAAGGGGGTTCGATAGTATGCAACTAACTTTTTCCCTTACAATAACGGGGAGTTTATTTTCTTCCAAGTTGAACCCGAAGTGCAAGATTGGCCAGATAACATAAAACATTCAGTCTGATGTCATACTTCGAAAATTGTTTGGTACCCCCCACCCATGAAAATCCTCCATAGTCCATCCGACCATCACATATTAGATAATTGTGGAGGATGCACCAAGTCAATGTCTTATATTGAGTTTTCACAAATAATTGCTTGACAAATGTATTTCTCTATTATGCAAGATAAAGACATTTTCTCAATTGTTAAGAATGTATAAGAATGTATTTTCTGATTTTATATTTTATGAAAATGTGTAAGTTGATCCAAACAATAATATTTATGAATATAGAAATATGAACTAATATCCAATAAATAAGAACCCCACATCGATAACCATCTTGAATACGAGTTGCTTACAATGATAGATGTTGATTTAAGTTTGAAAAAATTGGATAAAGCTAACACATACATCATTCTTGACAATTCAAATAAATATTGGATAAGAATAATAAGATATATAAATATCATTGACCAAAGTATTTAGATATTATGATATTCTTTCATTGGAATATTATGATACAGCAAGTTTATGCATAAGTGCATATATCTTATATTAAAACTTTAAATAGAAATACCATGCAAAATAATGTTCTCAGTCTTGTTTTATCTTATATCTTATATTAAAACTCAGTTATTGTCATTACTAAAAGCACAAAGAAAATAAATTTTAATCTCAAACTTTAACTGAAAATACCATGCAAAATAATATTTTCGTTCTTGTTTTATTTTTATTTAAACTCAGTTAGTGTTATTATTACTAACGCATAATGAAAAGAAATTTTGATCTCAAACTCTAACTAAAAATAGTGCAAAATAAGTAGTTTTAATTAAAACTTATATATTTGTGAATTAATATAATATTTGTGATCACTACTCACTAGTACACTAAAATCTCTATAAATTAATAATGTCAGGATCGGCAAAATTTAAAATATAGAGAGTTATTAATTTATCGATAAATTAATAATTTATTAATTTAAAGAGTTTTTGCATAAGATATGTAGAGTTTAATGACATAAAGAGTTGAGTGATATTACTAGTACATATTTAACATACTATACATAAGTTATTGAGACATTGAATTCAAATAAGTATATTTGGATACATCTGGGTAAAAATAAAGTATGTTCAGAGGTACAGAATATAGAATAAATTATGTATACTATCATTGGAGAACAATGTTGATGATGAAGATGAAGATGATACTTTGTCTAGTTGTCTCAAGAACTCTTCACAATTTTATGTTGCAATTCGAAAACACAACACCGGAACTAATAGATGCAATAAGAAAAAATGAGATATGAACTCTAAAATGATTTGAACTTAAAGAAAAAACAGACTATAATATTATTTCAATTTCTAAGGATTATTAATTTATAATTTTCGTGGGACCAAATATTATAAAGGAATCTTTATTAAAAAGTATTATCTTATTATTTTATCGATTTATTAATTTATTAATTTTTTTAACTAGCCTAAGTCGGGATTGGATAAATTTATTTTGTTAGAGAGTTTATTAATTTATATATATTTTAGTGTATATTTCAAAGGATTCTTCTCTCACTTATATTTTGCCCCCCTATTTTGAAGTGTAGTAGATGAGGAAGATAAATGGGGGGGGCAAAATGGTCATTTCCAGCAATAGTAAATCACTATTCTGGTGTGTATAGTGTTGCCCGTCACAAACAAAGTTACGTGGACGTATAAAAATGGAGATACTTGCACTACACCACAAAAAATAGGATAAGTACAAATTGATAAGTGGACACTAATTTGGGACACACAAGAATTTATTCAGATTTTTCTTGAAAAAAGACAAAAAGATCACTTCTCTAAATACAAGCCGCTTTTAGAAACACCAAATTACATAAAACAATAGAGTAACAATTCTAAATCACTTTCCATAATGGGGCTAATCTTGCCACCCGCCGGTTTAATCCCGGTCCGGTTCACTAGAATCCTCCACCACCGTAATCCTCCGCTTCTGATCCGTTGTTATGGAGGCTCCGCTGCCCAATCTGGCTGGAAAGCTGCCGAGAAACCGCCTATATGCACAGCCGACGAGCTTCATTACGTCCCCGTACAAAACTCCGAATGGCGCCTTGCTCTCTGGCGTTACTTGCCTTCTTCTCAGGTACACAAATTATTAATGTTCCCTCCATTTATCGAAAATCGAAAATATGGTCTGATT
The DNA here is from genome assembly GCA_003412495.2 of Echium plantagineum. NCBI lineage: Eukaryota > Viridiplantae > Streptophyta > Magnoliopsida > Boraginales > Boraginaceae > Echium > Echium plantagineum. The sequence continues at coordinate 15,397,364 of CM016566.1, read as the reverse complement.
TTGAATTTTGGTGAGATATTAAGAGAGTATTTGAAGAATTTTATAAGTATATGGTAATTTTGATCAAAATTAAAGTTAGCTGTACCAATTATGGTTATTGGGTAAATAAATGGGACACATAGAATTATATATGCATAATGTTTAATGTATAGAACTATACTCATATATGCATGCATGCATGCATGGTTGTTATAATAATGATGCCTCCATTTCAAACATATTGTCCAAAATTTTGTTATTTTAATAGTAATTAGAATTTTTAAATTTTTATCTCATATATTTTTGTATAATATATGGTGAAAGTATTCCATAAGGTCATATTTTTCAACATAACTTACTAATAACATGATGGTTATGATTCCAATTAAGATTACGAGTGTGGATTAAAGACATTTAAGGTTATAGAGTTTGTTAATTTCAACTATTGAAAATGAATCTGAACGATCCTTTTGGGATCAAGTTAGATACTTTTGTATGTATATTGATCGTGATCTGCTAAATGTGGGTTGAAGCAGGGGAAACAGAGGAATCATCCGTTGTTGCTGCTATCTGGGCTTGGTACTAATGCAATTGGCTACGATCTTTCTCCTGATGTAAGTTTATTTATCTGTCCCAAAAAGAATTCTTGAGTAAATATCAGATTGTACGATAAAGTTGTAACATTAATCGTTCTTTAATCATGGTTGCTTTGTCGAAAATATGTATCGGATCTGTACTAGAAAAAAGGGTAGTCTTTTTTCACAAGTCATAGTTTTGATGGAAGAAATATGATTTAGCTTTGAGGAAAAGTGAAGCAATAATAGTTTTAACATTTCAACGAAAGTATGGATGAAAAGTTTGGGGATCTAAATAATGGATGTTAAATGGTTTTAGAGATTAGTATAATTGATTAATTCCTCTTTTCTTTTGTGCAAAATTTGAAAGTTTGACTAGAATATGACAATAACTTGCTTGTAGTATTGATTGGTCATTTTCGAGATCTGGTATAGATGTATAGTTTATCTGGTTGGCGGTAGTTTTGTTGCTTCATTCTGTTACGATGGTGCTACTGCTTTCTTGATCTTATAGTCCCAGCATTGCCTCCTCCAGCTTCAATTATATATATAGACGTGAGATTTCTACAGTTGATTGAACATGAGGAACTTCTGTAGGCTTCTTTTGCACGTTACATGTCTAATGAAGGATTTGATACTTGGATTCTTGAATTGCGTGGTGCTGGCTTGAGTGAAGAACATGGTGGCGGGTGAGTCATGTGCGGCCTTGTGGTGCTGTTTGTATCTCTCTTGTATTTGTTACATGGATAATAAGTCAAGGGATTGTTACAGGGCATCACTGCCTAACATGGGCGAGATCGCCAATGCAAAATCTGACATTTCAAGCATCAGACAACAAGCGAGTAAAAGAAAGTCAGGAACCGGTGATATACAGTTGAAGACTAAATTAACAGAAACTATTAATCAGATATCGAGCCAACTGACGAACTTGATAACTGCAGGTCAGTTTCAATATTTCTTCTCCTCGAGCAATAATTCTATAAAAGACAGAGCTTACAACTTTTTTATGAGTGGGAGATACTCAGTAACTTAACATCTGAAAAGAAGTATTTTTATTTAATAGGTTTCATAGAAGCCAGGCAAAAAACTGCCATTGTTACTCAAGTGAAGAATTTTCAGAAACAACTAGGTTCAACTGAAAAGTATAATTGGGACTTTGACCACTATCTCACAGAAGATTTACCTGCTGCGGTGAGGTGACATCGCCTCTTTATTAAATAGTATTTTACATTCTGTCTGAATTCCAGCTTCCTCGTCATATGTATAGATCATAACGACAAAGTTCAAGAGTCTGTCAGCTACTAATTAAAGGCATAACAGATATTAAGTTACTTGAGTGACATAATGTACAGCAAGGAAAGTAAATCTATTTTTTAGGCATTCTAAATATACATTTACTGAAAAAGGCTTTCCAGTTAAAGATTATTGCTGCCAAAATATAATTCTTTTTATTCTTTATTCTTGTAGATGGAATACATAAAGACTTGTTGCATGCCCAACGATGGCAAGCTGCTTGCTATTGGCCACTCCATGGGGGGCATTTTGTTGTACGCAGCACTGTCCCAAACCAGTAAGATACTTCCTCAAGACCTTTTTTAAAGTGTATAATTGCAATAGTTGAGATTTTATTATTAGTCACATTCTTGATTATAGCATTTTCATGTCATGGAAGGTCACAATGGGAAGCCATCAGGATTAGCATCAATAGTTACATTGGCATCATCACTTGACTACACGACTTCACAATCGTCGTTGAGATATTTGTTACCTATAGTAAGTAGCATCAATGAATCTAATTCTCGCACTCTTCAAAAAAATCATGGAGCAGTGTCAGATGAGAGTATATATTCTGATATCAGAGGGGAATATTATCAAATTAATACATTCAAATACACAGGCCGATCCTGCAAAAACTTTGAATGTTCGTCTTATTCCTTTGGGAGCATTGCTGGCTATGGCATATCCATTTGCAACTCGTCCACCTTTTTTTCTATCGTGGCTTAGCTCTCAGGTATCAGCACAGAGAATAGATTCTGAGATGTTAGAGAGGCTTGTCTTGAACAACTTCTGTAAGTTGATGATCATTTCTGAACATGGTTTTAACCTTTATTATTGTTGTCTATAAACAATAGCAAATATCCTGCATTTGTGTCTACAGATTGTTTCCTGTTTTTCAATCTTTCGAGCATTTGTACTAATTTTCAATGTTGACACAACATAATAATTGGTGATAAACTTCCCCAACCTCGTTTATGTTAAGGGTTGAGTGAATTAATTGCAAAGCCTTTCCTTGAAGGTTAACAATCTAACTTTTCAGGCACCATACCGGCAAAACTTTTATTGCATCTATCAACAACTTTTGAAAATGGTGGTCTAAAGAACAGGGGTGGAACTTTCGTGTACAAGGAGCATCTATGTAAAAGCAATGTACCAACCTTAGCACTAGCTGGTGACAAAGATCTTATCTGCCCTCCTGAAGCTGTATACGGTTAGCTGCCTCCTAAAACGATCTATCTTTAGTCATTTTGTACGAATTCGCTCCATCATTTCTGATAACTTGCTTCTTCATGATATTGTCTCAATGGAGCAGAAACAGTAAAGCATATTCCTGAGGATTTGGTGTCATACAAAGTTCTTGGAGAACCTAGAGGTCCTCACTTTGGCCATTATGACCTCGTTGGAGGTGTTGGGGTAAGTGTTTATTACTACACTGACAAATTCAAGTCATTTATCCTTCTGCCTCATATCTGGGAGTAATAATTTTAACTTCTTTGAAAAAACTGAATTCAAAATGTAGGCATCAGACATCGTCTACCCCCACATAGTCGAGTTCCTATCTCGTCATGATTAACATCAGCTGTTCCTGGAGATTGATCATCGCGTGCATAAAGATAGATGGCGCTCTTTCCACTGGTGCAAGAGTGCAACTTAGTTTTGTAGAGTTGTGTTTGCGTAGTCTTTTGGCACAAAGACGAATACACTTTACACTAGAAATTATAGTATACAACTGCAGAATGGTACGATATTAGAAGTGCTATTTTGGCAACATTATTTACAGAGATCTCTGTAAATGCAAGATTATACCGAATGTAAAGAATTGTTGATACGTCCATTTATTGTCCCAAAGCTATAGAAAAAGACATCTTCATAAAGATTTTTACACAATTTATAGATGAACTTCATCTTCATCAATCTCTGAAGTCTTAGCACCACAACAATGCCAGATTTTCGAAGTCAACATTAGGATGGGGCCTTGTCATCTTATGTTATTTACTAGATACAAATTAGTGTAAAAATTCAACATAACCACAATATTGAACATTACTGAAAATCTAAATACAGGAACAAAATGCCATTGTCCACAAACGTAATACAATTAAAAGATACCTCTTAAATATAGATCAAATCCAGAAATGTAATAGCAGTTTAAAACTTTTAAAATAGATCCAACAACCAGAACTAAACAACTGAGAGAAAAGTTCTAGACGAGCAAATGACCATGTCAACAAGGTTATTCAAAATTGAAGTTCCAAGTAACTGTTCTATAAGAAAAGTACTGGGAAGCTCATCCCATAAATCCTGTATCTTAAACCATCGGGCCCTCAGAGAGAAATGCCCTTCCTGGTTTCCTCTGTGCCAAACGTCCATGACAGTTGAGAAGCTGAGACAAAAAAACAAAAACCAGTTAGCTCTTAGTAAAATATAGACATACAACAATTCAGCATTCACAGTAGCAAGTTTTTTATAAACTACCATGATATTAAATTTATTGGTTATTAGAATACGCTAGAAGAGATACTAACCTTTGCATTAACACCATCAGGTTGAATGCGATTTTCAGACTTAAGCTTAACATATTCACTGCGGTTAAACTTGGTGAAGCCCCTGAAAAATTAAGAAACAAACTGGATGTTATAACCCACTTAATATAAAGCATGACAGCTCACGCAGGAAAAAGGTGGTTAACTGTAAAGCCTGATTGGATTGGCACACTGTTAAGTCTAATTGGTTATGCTTAACATCAATTAAGAGAAAGAACAGTGTGATCTACAGATTGTGGAAGTGACAAACTTGTGACTTTGTCAAATCTGTAATGTAAGTTCTCCATATATAGACTGAAAATAATACCATTTCCTGCTAACAATGATCTTTTGGCGGCCAGGGAACTTGAACTTGGCACGTCGTAGAGCCTCTTGAGCATGGTGAACATTTCCGTCCTTTGTACGGACAGAGAGCAGAACCTGACCAATAGCAACACGTGCACAAGTACCCAAAGGCTTACCAAAAGCACCTCTCATACCAGTCTGGAGTCTATCAGCTCCAGCACACGACAACATCTTGTTGATACGCAGAACATTGAAAGGATGAACCCTGACCCTCAAGTGGAAAGTATCCTTTCCGGCAAACTTAGACATATACTTGTTGCAGGCAATACGAGCAGCTTCCAGAGCCTCACTGGACACATTTTCCTTCTCCCAACTAACAAGATGCACACAGGCAGGGAATTCATCAACACCCTTCTTCTTCATTCCAACATCATAGATCCTGATTTTTGGATCTGGAACACCACGGCAATACCTTGACTTTGGGTATGGCTTCCCCTTAATCTGACGGTAACATCTTGCTGGTCCTGCAAGAAGGAACCAAAACAAATTAAAAGGCCTACACTCAAGACTTTTACAACTTCAAATTTGATTAGGCTCAATTCTTCAGACAGAAATAACATCATACAAAAATATCACAAAGTTTTCAGATTAAATGGAAAACCAACAGCTCATACAAAGATTCAAATGCCCAAAACCTTAACATCAAACATGTAAGTTATTAAAACATGTCAATCTGAAATTACTTTTTGGCTCCAAAAGACAGTTGTTTTATCTCAATCCACACATAACAAAAAAATTGAGTCAACATATCAATATTAATAATAGCGAGCCTCCTAATTATATTTTCAACAAATATTATACAATATATAAGCAAATTTTAGTTAGAAATTCAAAACTGGACAACCATTTTGGGATGGAGGGACTACTCAACATCTCAGATTTATCTGTTATCAGAAAATATTCACTTATCACCTTAAATTCCATAATAATAAGCTACAACTAGAAAAATCAATACAAAAGAAATCAATCCTAATTACATACCTGATACCAAAAACATTTATACATAAAACAAAGCAACAACAAAACAAATAAAAACTTGTAAAATATATTCATAACCTATTTCTTCTAAAATGATTCAATCCTATATATCGATTTTGATTAAGTCAGATATAATACACAAGATTGGATAATGAAATTGCGCAATCATACATCAGATGAAACTTCTATAACATACAAAGAATAGATTTCTTCTATTAATTTCAATTAATTATTAAAAATAAGCAGATAATTGATGAAATTGGTTGAATATGAACATATTGAGGGAGAAATACGTACTTCTACCCATGGTAAGATGCGGCTACGAGCAGAGCAGAAGAGATATGGAACCCTAATATGAGGAGAAGATTGATTCAAAGAAATGATTTTTATTTATAATGTCTACCTATCAGGATTCAGTGGGCTTATCAACTGGTGGCCCATATAGTTTTAGGTTTATCAGGTTAGATGCCGGTTTCAAATATAAATTATTATCAGGTTAGATGCCGGAGTATTACTATAGGGTTTTACCAAATTGATTTTATAATTTCACTTTATAAAATATATGTATAACTTTAAAAATTACTCACTCCGCTCCTAAATAATTTCCTAAATGATTGGTACATTTTGACTTTACATGGTCAAACTTTAAAAATTTTGATCAATAATTTTCATTAACCAATAAGAAATAATATAGTCATATGATATATTGTTAGATTCTTCTCAATACATATTTTTGAACTATCAATTATTTATAATTTTTTCATATGTAGAAAGTAGAATAGGAGATATTTATATTTGAAATCGTGTTTTGTTGAGCATGAAAAATCAAAATGTATCAATTATTTAGGGACGGAGGGAGTATAAATTAAGGAATATTTACTTTTTACAAGTTATGAAATCGAAATTTAAAGAATGGTAGCCAATGTTTTAAGTGTTTCGAAAAACTGAAGTAAAATGGATTTTAAAATGTAGTATGTTATACAGATAGAGTTAGTTAGTTTTTTTTATTAATTTTAGTTGGCTATATTATAATAAGTAACTAACTTATGTTTTTATAATATATATCTTTACGTTTGGTGAAATATTGATTTTATTCATATGTTCAATTTATTTATTAGCTAATTTTATTCAGAATTGATTTCCCAAATTTAATCCCAACATAAACTAGGCCTTAATAATCTAGTTACAACAACACTTTTGTGAAAATTATTAACACTGCAAGTAAATATTTCCTCCAATTTTATATACTCCATTATTCATCAACATGTTAATAAATACTCCCCCTCCATCCTAAATGATTGGTACATTTTGACTTTGTTGGTCAACAAAATACGATTTAAAACGTAAATATCTCTTATTCTACATGGGGACAAATTATAAAAAGTTGATATTTCAAAAATATATGACCACAAAAGTCAAAATATATGACAGAGAGAGTACATCCTCTATTTATATAGATGACGTTTGCTTGTTTTCCAATCCCGTATAAAGAAGTTAGACTTTCATAATATCACAATATCAAGCTCTTTAGCAACTGAGTTATGCGTGAAGACGAATATAATCATTTATAATGATCTTACAATTATGAAAAGAAAAGATGCTAGTCAAAGAGGATGGTTCGATTTTGGACATGTCTCATGAAGCAAAATTTTGATTTTGTCGAACCATATTAAGAATTGAAATCACACTCAAACATTGCATTAACACAATGAAACCCCCATTGCATTAACTCCATGATGAAGCCCATCATACACTTAGATAGTCTTAAGGGACTCCAACAAAATTTTACTCATCCAACTTATTGCATGCCCATAATAAACTAAATATCAAGAAACTCAACTTTCAACTACTAACTCAATTGAACATATGAGTATTTGTGAATCCAACTGGATCCTGGCTCTGTTCCTCCTCTTCTTCATCCTCATTTGATAGCCTTGAAAATATATTAAGATGCTCAAAGCTTTGAGATACATGGTTTTCACCTCCTCCAGCAACTTGGAAGCTAGCAGTATTGAAGCTGTTGATTATGTCAACAAGGTTGTTGGAAGCTGTAGAGGTGATGGAATAAGCTGATCCCGGCTGTATCATAGTCGAGGCGGCGTTTGGTGGTTGCTGGTGGTGGGATGTTTGTAGGACATTTGCCACTGCATATCTGCTGTTCATTAGCTGTGTTTGCACCAGAACAAGCTCTGCTTGAAGAGATGCCACCTACACAACCACTAGTGTAGTTAAAGTTTTAATTGGAGATGGGCTTATGCTTTTCTTGTCTTTTTTTTCTTCTTCTAGATTCTCAGGTTGTACTTTGCATGTTTTTTTATTAGATGGAATGAATAATGGAAGTGTAGTTATTAGATAATAATCTGATCATATAAAATGGCAAGCTAGATTGAACAATGTACTTTGATATCATAGAAAAACTATTTTTTTCATCTCAAACTTAGTTTACCATTATCATGATTTGGACACACTTAATGAAGGTCAAATGACCCTATAGCTCCCGTCAATAATGAACAGAAAATTTAATGGACCGTAACTTTCACGATTTTTCTGATCTTGGACTCGCTATGCAATTTATACATGCATGCATAATTCGAGAGTAGATGAAAGTAAAATTATATGAACAAATAAAGTATTTATCCCATTATCTTATCTCTGGTTGTTATCAATGTGGTTTTAGACGCTAATATTTCGCTTGATATCGGGTATGTATATATAGACTAAACCTGTTGTTGCAATGCAGCAATGGTTGAGACACAACCATAAACCGGATCCGAGAGCCTAGCTTGAGCTTCATAACAAACGGTAACAACCGCATCATGTCGTCGATTTGCTGGAATATGCAACAAGAGCTTCGAAACATTGCTCGCCCCGAACACCTTATGCACCGCGGCAAACCGAGCTGCACCCTGATCCGTGCCAAAGTAGGGTGCAAAAATGCAACCTTGGACACATTTCCTCCTCAAGAACTTGCATGCTCCACATGGAGCACTTGGTTGCGAGGCATCGGGCGTGACATTAGCACGCCTAGCCGCGCCCTTTCGGCCATCATCACCTTGAGGCACATCCATGTTTCTCTAGAAATGGAAATACTCTGTTTGTAGTTATAAGGTGCTAGTGTATTTAAAACAAAATCATTTGGAGATTTGAGTAATGAGTAATGAGATGGTAAGTAAATAGAGAGTTAAGGTTGGTTTATATATGAAAGAAGTAATAAATTGGACATGTAAATGGCATGAATGGTTGGCAAGATGAATGCGGGCAAAGCTTGAGTGAGTGAAAAAAAGAGGGAGAGAAAGAGAGATACGTTATGGTTGGCACATTTATTTGATAGGAAAAAGAAAAAGAAAAAGAAAAAAACAAGAAAATTGTTTTTATTAAGTTGGTGTGGTGTGCACGTGTAAAGAGAGTGTTAGTACACCTTGAGTGGTAATTTACGTTGTTAAATGCTTAATTTGGTGGTGAAGAAATCTGAAAATAATATTATTGCAAGAATTAAAAGTGAAGTTAAATGTGTAATGTAAATGGTTGTCGGTTGTCCTCATGGAAAGGCACAAGGTTTGTGCTGCCCATAAGAATATAAGATGGTGGAAACCAGACGTCTTTTGGGTGTCATTTTATGGGACGAAATCCATAATTATCACCTAATCTTGTTTAGATCACTCTAATCTTCCTATTTTTATTTTATTCTACTTCTAAAAATAGATGGGTTGCTCATCCTTCATACCGAAGATTAGTTCCTAGTTTTACAAATATGTCTCATTCTCTTACACGTGACTATTGACGTCCTACAAAATGGACGATAAAATAATTTTCCATTTACAAATTGTAAGTTGAAAACTTAAGATTAATGTGTCTAGTAACGAGATACATCGAATTCCCAGACTCTAATAAGTTAAACATATTATTTTTAAAATTATTGATTTTATAGAAAAACTGGATGTCTCCAACACACAATAGTAGTTCACACCTTACAATTATTCATTGTCTGTAATATGCTTAGAAGCATTTCAACAAACGACCACTTCAGAATGGGGGGTAGCAAATGAAGATCTGAGCTATAACTTAAAGAATAACAGACTTCTGAAAGCATGTACTTGTAAAACTGGCAAATAAAACTTCATGCGGATGCCTCGCAAGATTTATACCCCAATCTGAACATCGGGATGGAATTCATCAATCCTCCAAGGAAAATGTCTGAAACTCTTCCATGCCTTCTACTTTTCTTGCATCATAAGTTGTACAAAGTCCCCAAATACTGCACAGCCCAAAGAAAACGGTCAGTTAGTCAAATCTAGGATAATCACATCATTTCAGGGTAAAAAATCGCTTGATATAGTGAAGGGTGTTCTGGCAATTGGCAAAGCCACCAGAGCAAAATCATGAGCACCTGTATCTGAATCATGAGGACCAGGAGATGCTTCTGGATGGTATTGTAGTGACATGAGCTTTAGTTTAGGAAAGGCAAGGCCAGCACAGCTTCCATCGTTCAGATTGACATGAGTTACTTTAGCACCTTCTGGTAATGAGGCAGGGTCGACAGCGTAATTATGATTCTGCAAAAATACAAGCAAGAAAAAACATCAGTGATTATGTAAACATTTACCATTAAAGCAAAAAGAGGATACAGAGCACCCAACCCAAACAATTGAAACATAACAAATAGTCACTGTAAGAAGTTAGTTACAATTCTAGTATAACATCAGTGATTATGTAAACATTTACCATTAAAGCAAAAAGAGGATACAGAGCACCCAACCCAAACAATTGAAACATAACAAATAGTCACTGTAAGAAGTTATTTACAATTCTAGTATAACGCAAGCTTAATATTAGTAACATCCTTGTAAAACCAAAACATAAAGACATAGTTGCTATAAAGTATGCAATAAATCTATTATTGACTGTAAACAATGCCTCTTGGGGGATATACCTGAGCACTAATCTCAACACGTCCATTCAGGTTATTCCGAACAGGATGATTTCCACCATGATGACCAAACTTCATTTTGTAAGTCTTGCCACCCAGTGCTTGACCAAGCAACTGATGACCCATGCAAATTCCAAAAACAGGTATCTTGCCTATTATTTCCTTCACTGTTTCAACAGCATAAGGAACTGCCGAAGGATCACCTGGTCCATTGCTAAAGAGAACTCCATCTGGTTTCATTTTCAGTGTTTCGGATGCAGGAAATGTTGATGGAACAACTGTGATTTTACAGCCATAGGATGCCAACCGCCTAAGAATATTATGCTTAATACCAAAATCATATGCAACAACCTTCACAGAACAGATAAGACGGTATGAGTCTTAAGGTTGCAAATTTATCTAAATGGTCCAATGTAATCAGTTTCTAACCTTGAAAGGCTTTCCTTTGCTTCCATTGGTATTGAACTCCCACTCAGAATCTGTTTTATCAACCCATTCATAAGGAGCCTTACAGGAGACAGGACTTATTAAATCCACACCTGAAGAATGATTCGTGATAGCTTAGCATTCGATTCCATGAGTGAATAGCCTAATCCCCTCCACCAAAATTTCCAAAAGAAAACATTATCAACATAAAATGAAGTCTCACCAACGATGTCCCAATTTCGAGACATTTTTAGAAGTTCCTCGTCTGTTTTTACTTCTTCTGTGCTCAATACACCAATAAGACTTCCATCTTCTCTTAACCTTCGAGTAATCGCACGAGTGTCAACATCATCTATTGCAAAGTGAACAAAAGAAGTCAGATATCCTGGTAATGGATAAATGTTAACTTTAGAAACTGGCAATCAGTACTAGTTATACAATTGATGGAAAAATATTTTTTTCATGCCATGACTTACATATCCCCATTATGTTTCTTGCTGCAAGATAGTCACCAAGTGCCTCCTTGCATCTCCAGTTCGAGGTACTGAAATAAGCCAGAGGTAATAAATAACATAACATGCAGCAAACATCTTGCTTATGAAGATATCGATCAAAGCAGATAACCTGAGACTCAAGCTTCTAATTACTAGACCAGCAAGAAAGCATTGCACTGATTCTTCATCGCCTGTTAAATCTCTAGCCAGTCATTAATTAAGTAAGATAGTAATCTGGAGATAGATAAGATATTTCACTCACCAAAATTAACACCAGTATTTCCTATATGTGGATTTGTCATCAAAACAAACTGGCCAGCATAGCTCGGATCTGTGAGGATCTCTTGGTATCTGCAGACCAGGCCACATACGTTAAATTTCATAGAAGTTTCTTCGAGAAAACATGTGCAATACATCAGACATGTGTGGTTCTAATCACAGGAAATAAATATCATCTCACCCTGTCAGAGAAGTATTGAACACCACTTCACCAACTTGAGTCCCCGAAGCACCAAACGACTTTGCTTTCCAGATGGAACCATCCTCTAGGACAAGTCTGGCATCCGATACTTTCCAAGGTTTTTTCGCCAAACCTGTTATCCATCCCAACAATTACCAAAGAGATTATTCGTGGACAAACTTCGTCCAAATAAGAATCTACAAGACTACAAACTAGAGAAAGCATGCACTAATCTCTATCCCCTGTTATGTAGACAAAGTTTCACTACACTGTCTACACACAGGTTATGCTCTAGGCTTACAATATAAAGTTTCGTAATTTAGCATACTGCCTGGAATGCAAATGGTCTAAAGCAGCCAATTTTATATGCATAATACTCCCCCATCCTACTTAAATAAATTTTAATTTCTTCGTAGTAAACAAAATCGCCAAAATAGTGGTCTCCTAAGTAAAATAAACACAGGACACGATTTTAGATTTAAATCAGCCAATTAGTAATGCAGAACAACTATGTGTCTTACTGAATCAGCATAAACCTACACATAATTAAGCTAAAGTTATCATCTTTTAGCATTATTCAACATGCTGAACGCAATTTTCACTAAATTGGACTAATTCAAGAAAGGCCACACGAACTGTAAAAAAATGAAGGATAAAGAATTCTATCTCCAGTTCAATTTAAACGACATTTCACTTTTCATCTCAAGCTTTAACCATCAATTATTTTCAGTCATACCATGAAAATATTACAACGAAGATAATATTATGAAAATAATTTTTTTAACAAATCTAATGGTGTAAAATTTATAAAAAGTAGGCATACTAAAAAAAGTAACTGATAGTTAAAACTTAACACAGGAAAGCGAAAACGTCAATTAAATGAATTGGAGGGAATATTATGTAGGAAAATGAGGGGAGGGGGGGACCTGGAGGAGCGCCGTCAGTGGTGACGGCGGAGCATTTGACGGAGAAGAGCCTAAATGAAGAGTTTGGAGAGTGGCGTGTAGTAGAAGAGAAAAAAGTCAAAGGGGTTTGACCTCTGAGAGCACAATCCATTAGTATTTCTTCAGGCTTTTGATTTGTGGTTTGATGTTTTGGTTGTCTGAAGGTTTAACGTTGCTGAGTGTTGAGAAATGAGAAGTGAGGAAGGTTTAGCTTCTTCAGACAATCACCTAGCTCAGCCTACCAACCCACTACCCACTACCCACTACACAATGGGCCTTTCTATATGTGGAGTTGTGGACCTCCACTATATACTTTTATTTATTTATTTCCAATTCAAAATAATCATTTATGAAAATATATTTTGTGATTAAAATATTAGTAATAATAATTCTAAGAGTATTTCATCGTTTATCATACTTAATAGGAGGATGATGATTAAGAAACAATTATATGACATCACAATAAGATATTTTATTATTATACATTCCTATATTATTCTTTCTCTCTTCTATCGTAAACTTATTTACATAAAATTAAAATTTAATTTTACAATGAAACAATCAAGAACATGGAGTGCCAACCCCTAAAGCAAGGAGCCTACTGGACATTACAATCCCACTTGGCAAATGAGAAAACTGTGTTTCACTAAGTTTCATGTGAGCCTCACACTTCACTTGTTCCTCTTCTTTCTAACTGTCTACTACACTTTGTTCAATCAAACACCACTTTCTTCAAAAACACTTTCTCCTTCTCAGATTCACCAATGTGTATTTGATCAAGATTCACATTTCAGTGTACATCATTACATGGAGTTTTTAGATTGTCTTTTTTATGGTTTATATGACAACCAACAACATATAATCTATTACTTGACAAACTCTCTCATACTATAGTTGTTTCATCAAAATATGAAAAAGATGAAGCCTGAACAACTACCACAATTCACTCTTCCATCAAAAACAGTCACTTCCTGGAGGTACCTTCACACCATTGTTACTTGTTTATTTATATTCGGTTTAGGCGTCGTAGTAGGATTGACATTAAGTTTTTACCTCGATGATCTTTCTTTTAACATCAAAGAAAATTTTGAAAAAGAGAAGTACCCTCTCCAGTCTCGATTACTCCCCGACCGCGCTACTGCCTCTCCAAACCAAGGTGTAAAATTCCCACCACTTTTTACACAACCCCGACAAACACAACCCGATGAACCCGGGCTAAAGCCGGTAGCAGAACACACAACCCTGTCTAAGCAAGAGCCGAAAGAGGTAGTCCAACAGATGCCATTAAACGTTCAAGAACCACAAGCATTTGGACAACAAATGCCTTTATTACCAGTTGGAGATGTAAAGCCAATACAACAAGAGACACCATTAGATGTTGAAGAACCAAAACCGTTTATGAATATTCCTCATATTATGCCATACGTAATGCATAACATGAGTGATGAAGAGTTGCTGGATAGAGCTGCAACGATATCTCAGCTAGATAAATCGCGGACCGATTATGTACCGAAGGTTGCGTTTATGTATTTGTCAAGAGGAGATCTTCCATTGGCGCCTCTTTGGGAGAGGTTTTTTGCAGGGAATGAAGGACGTTTCTCCATATACGTCCATACTCAGCCCTTTTACAATGGAAATGCACCTCCAAACTCTGTTTTCCATAATCGAAGAATTCCAAGTAAGGTGAGTTTTACAATTATTATTCATGCAATCTTTTTTACTGTCCACATATCAAATAACAAAAATCATGATATAAATAATGTTAATTTTTTTTGACATTATTTGTTTAGGTGGTGGAATGGGGAAAATTCAACATGATCGAAGCTGAGCGGCGTTTACTAGCCAATGCATTACTCGATGTGGCAAACCAACGTTTTGTCCTCCTCTCAGAATCATGCATTCCCTTGTACAACTTCTCAACAGTTTACCAATACCTAATGGGATCAGCTCAAACGTTCGTGGAGTCGTACGACGATCCCTCCAACGTGGGCAGAGGGAGGTACAACCGCCACATGTTACCTCATATCGCGCTAAGCCAGTGGCGAAAAGGGTCACAGTGGTTCGAAGTCGATCGGGAGCTAGCAGTCGATATTATTAGAGATGTATTGTACTACAGATTATTCAAGAAGTATTGCAAGCCTGATTGCTACTCGGACGAACATTATTTGCCTACTATGATTACCTTGAAGTTTTATTACAAAAATGGCAATAGGACGTTGACTTGGGTGGATTGGTCAAAGGGTGGACCCCATCCGACAAGGTTTGGGAGGTATGAGGTGACCTTGGAGTTGTTGAAACATTTGAGGACTGGAAATTGTTTGTATAATGGAAAGCATACTCATGTTTGCCATTTGTTTGCGAGGAAGTTTACTTATTTGTCCTTGAGTAGACTATTACTATATTCACAAAAGGCCTTGTATTATTAGGGATTTTGTGACAACAATATTGAGAAATTTTGCATTTCCTATAATGTTTTGTAGATTCATATAACAATTTCTATGTTTAACATTAGTCCTCAGCTAAGGCTTTGTTGATGTATACATATGTGATGGAAGATTGTTTAAGGCCGGGAATCAATATTTTCACTTCAAGACTGTACTAATTTCTAACATGTGTGATGTTTACATATTATTATTGTCGTAATTTTTTTTTATAAGAAAGTTTAATCTTTTTCACTTTTATCAAGGTCTATTTGTCAGTCGAATATATATAAATCGAGGAATGTGTTTTAGTAGTGATAGTCTTAAAAGGAGAAGATTGATAGAATAATGGACGAGTGAGAATAATTCATGATGAATCCGATCTGCATATTAGACAATATTTATTAGTTTTATACGTGTTATTACTTTAAAGAATTCATACATAGGAAGGGGAGAATTGAACTTGTTAAAATGAAGCCCTCGGGAAGATTCCTAATCTGGACCCATCATGTTCAGTCTAGGCAAGGCCCTGAACTAGTGGATCATTAGGCCCGGTCCTGAACTAGTTGTTCATGAGACTACATACAAGTGGATTTCAAAGAATAAAAATTCAATTATTTTTACACTCCACAATAAAAATATTTCAACACAATAATCTCTTTCCTACATATTATTCACATGGACTCCCATTGTCTATAACCTTAAAAGTTTATATAAATAAAGTAAATTGAATTTAAATGTTATAGATCTTATAAAATAATGAAGTATTGATATAATTTTTATATTATATCCTATTATATGCTAAAATAATAAATTAAAAAAATAAACAATTTATTATTACACAAAATTTGGTTTGTACACACTTTCTCTCTCCAAAATAGTAGGGGTGTAATTGAATAACTCTGAAACAAGAATGTTTGTATGATTATATATGTCTGAATTAATTATGTGGTGCTGTAGAAAATTTGGGGTATATTTCAATTGAAATACCTCCTCTTGGTGCTCTATATAAAGTTTGTCATGAGAATCAATATTTTATGAAATATAAGTAGGGATCAATTTTTGGAGGCTTTGATTAGACCACACATTTACATGAATACATGATACACCATCCGGTCCCGCGAGAAATACTTAGAACCTAACTATATATAGAGTTAGGTTTTACTAATCAAAAGGAAAAATTGTCCATCAAAGTACCCATAAAAATAGCATAAAACATAACTACCTATTTAATCTTGATCCAACGGTCCAGATATGAAGTTAGGTTTTACTAACCCGTCTTAAGTTAGGTTGCAAGAAAAAACTCCGGTCCCGCACCATGGCCGGTTCAAATAATTCCAAACAAATTATCAAGTTAGTTGTTAACGTTGTTAGTTTCCCACAACAACAAACTTCTAAGCAGCCACGCCCAATCAGTTAGTGCTTACGCGCTTTAATTCATTAATATTACATCATATCATCGAATATTAAGATATATATATAATATTAATATATATATATGTGTCTCAGTTCCTATTTATCTAGGAGTTTTTTCACTGAGTTAACCTATACATGTTTTAGGGTAAAAGGCTGGAATTATCACCTATATTTTACCCAAGGTCCCTTTCACTCATCCATGATTTAACTGACCTCTTTCACTCACTCATGAAATAAAAGGATCGAGTCGCTCACCATGATGTGCCGTATTCCGTTTTGATCAATTAGGTTTCGAGTTTCATTTGTGGATTTCGGATAACCATTAAATTGATTTGGGCATTTCGATTTTTCCTTCTTTTGTTGTTTATTAAGTCTGAAGGTACCAATTTGCCCCTACTAAATTATTGTGTAACGGCAACATTAATAGTATATAACAGGACAGTATTGAAATAAGCTAACATAGGTGATGGTTCTAGCCGTTTGTCCTATGTTTTAACTAAAAGATTTATTTTACCAAATAGCACACATATACCAAGCTCTCAAAGAATTGAAAGTAAGAATTTTTATTGAGAAAAAGATATATAAACTATAATTATTTACAAAAGAAAATTTATTAATATGATTTTAAACGGTAGACATTATTTTAAATAAATTAATTTGAAATGCCTAAGCATATTTCAGTTGGTTCAAGGACTTGAACCTAGGTATATTTGAGTTAGTGTGAGTTCGATTCTCGACAACGTCTAGAATTTTATCTGGTGAAACAAAGAAACTGAAGGCCAAGATATGGGACCAACTAGGATGAGCATGTCACCTTTGATTTCGGATGAACGGTCTACTTGGGGTGGGGTTTGTATGCTATTTTGGACAACCAAAGAGAAACAAATAAATCTCCTAGTACAAAAATGAATAATTAATTTGGGATAAGTTAGTATGTATGCACTCTTAATAACTACTAGTTTTATACATTCCAGGGGTTAACTCAATTGATAAAAAATTAGAGTGCAAAATACTAGTACTTTCGTCTCTTCATGTAATTCAAGTTTGATTTCAATTGAGAGTAAATTATCTTGTGTTTCAAATAAAGAACATAGGCAAGCTCTAGTCCCTTGATAAGGTAAGACATATCCCGCGATTTAACTCCTTTGTAAATCAAAAGAAAGGGTACTTATAGCCGTATAGGAACCATTTAGTGTGACGATTTCACATGTTTTTTGAGTATACCATTATTACACAAGTGGATTATTATTACTTGAAACGGACATGAAAAAATGGATTATTACTTGAAACGGACATGAAAATGAGTACATAGGATTTCCTAATTCGAAAGAACAAGACTTGATTAGAGTAGTCGAAGACTCCAAGTCATTCATATATATTGTGAGGAAAGTGGGTTTTGGTAGCGACTAATGACTACAAAGACTAATCATCAATTCATCACCATCAATAATTTCCACTGTCACATATTATTAGTTTGGTAACCAAATAATACTCATTAGGCCATAGGCGAGGAAATTCCACATAGTAGTACTAGTGAATTTTTAGTGGTACTATACATCAGTAGTTTCTTTTACTTAATAGATTCTGAGCAATTATTACATTATAAATTTCAATATATGACATTATAGGGAAATTTAGATTAAAACATCTACATACATTTGTTGATTTTCTACCATACATTGCATGCAGTTAACTTATACTTGGCATTTGTCTCTCTTTTTATTAATAATAAGTCCAATGAGTAGTAGGGTAGTGTACCAAAATTGTGATAATGAGTCATAAAGATAAATTATGGAATGATGAACAATATATTTGTTGTACTTATTATTAGTATATAGTCCATTGATGGTGGCCTCCAACAAAAAAGGTTCGACAAAAGAATTATCTCTGTCAAATTAGTGTTGCATCACATACATGTAATAATTATCATCATTCTGAGGTAAAATCCACCAAAATTAGATGCAAGATAACAAGACCTCAAATACATACTTACTTTATTTTTTTTTTGTAACTTAGCGATGAGATGAGTTTCGAACCAGAATCTTCGGACCACTAACAAGAGCTTTTCCACTAGCCTATTTGATTAACTCAAATACATACTTACTTTTAAACAGTTACCTATATATTTACACCTTCAATCATTCAAACTACTCTAATAATATAGTACTAAGTGTTGGAAATTGATGTGTCAATTTCCTCAATTAGTGTCCGTGAACTATATCATCCATATATACGGCTCAACAACCGATAGTTATCTGAACTATCAGTAGTCTCACCCGAGATAATGCCGGGGGTCATCGAATGGCAGACTAGGCTCTCACGATGATCTTCGGGATTCGTGTATACGGTCTTATACGTTGAATCCCGATGCTTTCGTTACTCGGGCTATGAGGTCACACACGTAACAATTACCGAAGATACTTTCGAGTAGTGACCCGAAAGTGAATAAGGGATTTGATCCATATTGAGGAATTTCGGTTCGATAGAGATCGTGTCCCGACCGAACCGATGGTGCGCCCGGAATTGGTTCCGGACACACCATTTGGGGTTTATGTATAAATATATATGTGAGATATATATATATTATCATTTATTGAAATGATTTAATTAATTAATGAATTAAATAAATAAGATATGATTTAATTAATTAATTAAGATTAATTAATTCCATCATCATGAATGGTTGACATCTTGGTGGCTACTTTATGCCTTGGGAAGGCTTTGTAAGACTTGGGAAGAGCTCTTGTAAGAGAATCTTCCATGGACCAAGAGGCATTAACCATATGGATGGTTAATGTGTTTGTTTAGTGTATAATGTGTTTCATCATCCATTCTATATCATAAGATGATATAGAATGGGTAGAGTATCAAGCTAAGTCATCACACAACTCTTGTTAGAGAACAAAACAAACACACACTTCATCTTCAAACCCTCTAGCAAAACTCCAAGTGTTAGAGTATACAAATTGTTCTATAGTTTGCTATAGTAGTTAGACTATATACTCCTCAATAACACACACTAGTCCAAGTGTGTCTTATTGCTATCTAAGGTATTGGTGTGGACTATTTCATAGTAGTTCCATATCACCTTGGTGATAGAAATTTCTTCAAGAAGAAAGCAAGGAGCAAGGTGTAGGAATAAGCATTTGGAGATTACATCGCTTCCGCTCACGCTTCAAAGGTATATCTTTGTAGCACCACTCTACTATATGTTATTTGTAGCATATTCACTATCTTTAAACATATACTTCTATGAGCTAGTTTTATTGTGTAAGTTCTAACGATCAACGAATTAGGGTTTTCTAGACATATGAACTATCGTAGTTCATTGTGTCTTGCAACCCCGGGATATTCCAACACTAAGTATAATCCATTAAATTAATACTCCCTCCATCTGTAAATGATTGGTACATTTTGACTTTCATGTCAACAAAATACAATTTAAAACGTAAATATCTTTTATTCTACATACGAAAAAATTATAAAAAGTTGATATTTCAAAATATATGTTAAGACGAATCAAACAAGATCCCACATGACTACATTATTTTTATCGTTTAATGAGAATTATTGATCAAAATTTTTAAAATTTAACCACAAAAGTTAAAATATACCAATCATTTAGAAACGGATAGAATACAAAATTAAGTAACATGTATGATTTTTCTAATTATTTAGCTTTTTTATTTTCCTCTAAAAATAAAGCTTACATATAGGTCAACGGTCTTATATATAGCTTATTAGTAAGATCTCATGTTATAATAAAGACTAAATGTGTTGAGTTGATCTGACATATACAACAATACAAGATATCTAGCAGTATATATAGTTTAGAACCACCTCATCAAGAATCAACTATATATAATAGCCTCACGAAGAATCAATTATATATATGTAATGGTTAGCGGTATTGGCAGAGTAATTTTCATTCTGCCAGAACAAAATATGAGTATTTACATATTTTAATCTTTCAAGTTTCAAGTCAACTAATATATTTTAGGCTTGTTTTTTTTTGGCCCCTGCACTATCAAGACGCTTTCGATCCGCCCCCTGTGGTATTTTAGTTTTCAAATCAGGGCCTAAAGTATTTTTGTTTTCAATAAACCCCTTATTTTGCGCCTTTTCGCCAAAAAAATGAATTCAGATAAGGGCAAACTGGAAACACATGTACAACTAGATTTTGGGGCAATTTTTTTAATAATCAAAGAAGAGGGTTCACTAATGAAATTCAAAAAATAATTTTAATAATAATTAATTAGAAAATCCCCATCATTCTTCCCCCTCCCACCCCACCCAACCGCCCCGATCTGCCCCCCCCCCCAACCTCGATCTCGATCTGCCCAACCCCCACCCCCCGATCTGCCCCCCCCCCCAAACGTCGATCTCGATCTGCCCACCCCCCACGATCTGCCCCCCCAACGGCGATCTCGATCTGCCCACCCCCAACCTCGATCTCGACCTGCAATATTAGGTTGGTGGACGAAATAAGGGAGAACAGAGACGCGACAATTTCTTAGAAGGGGGGGGGGGACGACGGCTGATGAGTTCCAATGAAGGGGCGTTAGCGTTTTGTTTTGCAGGTTGGGGGGAGGGTGGGGTGGGTGTTTGGAAGAATGAGGGGGTTTTTTAAAAATTATTTTATTAATGAAAATATTTTTTTTATTTTATTAGTGAACCTCCATCTTTAATTATTAAAAAAGTTGCCCCAAAATCTAATTGTACATGCGTTTTCAGTTTTGCCCTTACTTCAATTCATTTTTTTAGCGAAAAAATGCAAATTAGGGGGTGGATTGAAAACAAAAATAGTTTAGACCTTGGTTTAAAAACTAAAATACCACAGCGGGCGGATCGAAAGCGTCTTGATAGTTAAGGGGGCCAAAAGAAAATAGGCCTATATTTTATCATTAGTATTTACTATTTAATACTCCATCCATCCCTAAAAGATTGATACATTTTCACTTTTGGTGGTCAACAAAACATAATTTAAAACATAAATATCTCTTATTCTACATCCGAAAAAATTATAAAAAGTTGATATTTCAAAAATATATATTGAGACGAATCTAACAAGATCCCACATGACTATATTATTCCTTATCATTTAATGAGAATTCTTGATTAAATTTTTAAAGTTTGACCACCAAAATTAAAAATGTATCAATATTTTAGGGACGGAGGGAGTATCTTCTTACAGTTAGAGTTAATTATGAAAATCAGCAATAAATGAACACATTCCATATTTTAAATATATGCATTCTTAACGTTAGTTAATCATTATTAATGAGATGAAACGTTGGATAAGAAAGACGATTCCTCTTGAGACTATTCATTCTCAATGGCGTATAGACTCAAGATCATCAATATTTGACACTGTTTTTGAAGGCAATGAATTTGGAAAATTGATATGTAAGCTCTATGATAGTTATCATCATTGGAAAAGGTAACGTGCTCAAGATAAATTATATGAGATTGTTGACTAGTCAAATTTGATGCTTTATGAATCCAATATTCAACGGAGCAAAGGGCGACCAAAAAAAAAATTCAATCAAAAGAAATCATTTACAATTTGAAATCGTAGAAAAGCTAGGCAAATGTTCTCATCCTCATAGTTGAGAAAATGTTAATTTAAACGTAGTAGTTTTTATTTTAATTTATTTGTCATATGTTCATCTTTTCATTGTTTAATACTGAGTAGTAGTTCTTGTGGATATTGTGTTGGATAAACTTGTCTAACAAAATTCATTGTTTAAGATTACATTTTCTTCTTTCATTGCTGACTCCGTTAAAAAGAAAGTTATAGACTACTAATTTCTATATTTGTTTCTTTTCAATTGATATTGAAGATCTTACATACCGATGTGTATTGCCTTTTATTTTCAATTGAAATAGAAAATATTTTGTAAATTGTTTCCTTTAGTAATAATTAATTTATACTAGTAGTTGACTAAGAGAGCAATAATGATGATTAACTAACGTTAAGGATGTATATATTTAAAATATGAAATGTGTTCATTTATTGCTGATTTTCAAAATTATTCTAATTACAAGAATATATTAAATAGTAAATACTAATGACATAATGTAATAGTTGACTTGAAAGGTTAAATTAGATATATACTCAAGCTTTGCTCTGGCAGAATGAAAATTGCTCTGGCAATATCGCCAGCCATATATAATAGCCCAAACGGCTTTACCAATAAACTATATTTATATAATCTTCCCAATTCATTATCTATGTTCAAAATGTTATTATCAATCACCTATATCCCCAAATATTTCAGTTTATCGTCTATTCTATCAATCTATTGTAATATCATGTGAGAGGCACATGACTTGTCAGTAAAGTTATTTTGGTAATAATTTCATTTAGTAATATTTTGGGGTGAAAAGATTAAAAAGAAAAATCTCAAATAACCCCCCTCGAATTTGGAATTTGGAATTTGGAATAACCCAATCACAATACCCAGTTAACAAAAATGTAATGATGGAGACTAAGTAATTAAGGATATATTTTGAAACATATGTGATTGATTGATAACAAATATTTTAAAACACATATGATGAACTATAAATATTTTGTAAATATGATGATTATATGGATGCTTAATTTTGAATTATTGAGTTACACATCCCACATTATCCCACATTATGTTAAGCAAACATAGCCTTAAGGAGAAATGAAGAAATTATACAACCCTAAGTCGAGGCTGAATTCATACGTCGTAGCTACCTAGCTGTTTCGCCCCCCATTCGAAGAAACTTCACCTAATAATAATCACTCTTCTATTTTTTTGTTTAACAATTTAAATATACCTTTAAACCATAGCCTTTCTTTGTGCTTCCACATTCCTCAAACTCTATATAAACCCCCACTACTCATCTATCACTTCACAACATACGCAAACTAAACATCATACAAGACGAACAATAATCGAATTACGATGGCAACAACAAAACGATTCTTGGACAACCAAGATGATCCAAATCAAAAGCGTTTCAAACCTTTGTTTGCTTCGTAAGTGATCGACTACAGACGAATCGTCGTCTGTTATGTTTTGTAATAATAAGCTAACATGTTCGATTGCTTAAGATCATGATAAGGTATATGTACTTGTCATGATCTTCATCGAACATGTATATGTATACATAAAGAGTGTCGATAACAGAAAACATAACCCGATACTCTTCGAGTTTCTTATGATTTTAATTTCTCATGCAAAGGTAATTGAAGTTCGAATTTGTTTGATTGTTTATAACAGACTAATTGGAAAAGTTGTCGCTGCGAAGCAGTTGGAGAAGTCCTTCGCCATTTTGGAACCAATGATTCGGAGAGTGGTATGTATATATGTTAATAATAACTAGCTTGTATATATATGAATTATGATAGTCGTCTTCGATTATTTCTAAGTTAATTAATAAGTTACATAACTAATTAATTAGGTGAAAGAAGAAGTTGAAGCTGGACTAAAACGTTATTGTTATAATGGGAAAACATTGACAAAATCTTTATCATTCCGAATTCAAGAGCCGGAGCCAACAAGCCTACAATTAACCTTCATAAAAAAACTTCACCTCCCAATATATACCGGCACGAAAGTAAGGGACTTAAATAAAAACCCTCTTGAACTATACCTTGTTGACATAAATGGAGATGGAAAAGTCCCGGTGAGCCTCCCGTATTCACTCAAAATCGAAATCGTCGTTTTAGATGGCGATTTCAGCCCGGAAGGGGAACACTGGACCGAGGAAGAGTTTAACAAGAATATGGTGAAGGAGAGAAATGGAAAGAGGCCATTGCTTACGGGCGATAATTTGAATGTGATTATGAGGGATGGGTATGTTCGGTTAGGAGATATCGAGTTTACGGACAATTCGAGTTGGATAAGGAGCAGGAAATTTAGGGTTGGTGCGAGAGTTGTAGGAGGGGGTGCTTCTCATCAAGGGGCTAAGATTCGTGGAGCCATGACTCAAGCATTCATGGTCAAAGATCAAAGGGGAGAAAGTGAGTTTACCTTCCTCTAAACTTTTTTTAAAATGTAATTATATATTTTGTTTGATACTCCTTAATTCAATTAGTAGGAAATTTGATTGAGCAACTACTAAATGTGGAGAAGATTTTTGCACGTTTTAGTTATTAGCATCATGCTAACTCAAATCTCGACCCTTAAATCCGTAATTCATTTTTCATTTTTTTCGTTACAATACTTAAAATTGGACTATAATCCTTTAGTTAGCACCCTACTAACAATTTATAGTTAATTAGTTATTAGCACGTAAATATTAGGGTAAAGTATTCATTCTAGAATCCAGAACTGATGAATGACAATAGAGGTTAATGCATAACCTAAGTGATCTAACAAAATGAAATTCAGTGAAATAGTACACTTAAACTACTGCTCCATATTTATGATGGTATCTTTTATATTCTCCTGTAATAAAGTTGGTAATGCTTATTGAAATTTTCCTTATAGTAACGGAGTTTACTTGTCTTAGTTCATAGCTTAAAACGTCAATTACTATGATAGAATTGTAAAGACATTTGACGCTAATAAAAATTAAGTAAGTCTTATTATAAAGACTTGACTTGTGATTCTTCGTACGTCTATATCATCAGGTTTTAGTGCGAATTGATTAGAATTTTTTTATTATAAATTTTTTTTAATGACTAAATTACACAATTAATACCTCCAAAATTTGTACAAATTACAAATTAGATCTTTAGAAAACTTAATAATTTTTTTTTAATAAAATCATAACTTTCTACGTTTTAAAGTATCTATCTACTGTATTTGTAAAGTAGGGAACTCATTACTTTACCATACCAAATTACTTTTTGGATTAATGATCACTGTGAACCATAAATTATTATTATGACTTGACCATACAGAATTACTTTTTTTTTAATTAATCATCACCTTCGAACCTTTTAAGTACTTACTATTACTGACCATACACTACTAGAAAACACACTATTTGCTTCAGGGGTGAAATCCGAA
The DNA here is from genome assembly GCA_003412495.2 of Echium plantagineum. Classification (NCBI taxonomy): domain Eukaryota; kingdom Viridiplantae; phylum Streptophyta; class Magnoliopsida; order Boraginales; family Boraginaceae; genus Echium; species Echium plantagineum. The sequence continues at coordinate 15,371,583 of CM016566.1, read as the reverse complement.
GCCATAAAAAGGGCTTGGGATTAGCTTGGGAATGGCTTGGGAATGAAAGTCAACCCATAAAATGTTGAATTCTTTGAAATTGGTATCGAAATTGCTTCAAAATAGCTTCGGACTTCTTAATTTATTTAATTTATTACAAAATAAAATAATAACCGACTCCTTTCCGAAGCCAAACTATAATGAAATCGGAAATATATTTGATAATATTAAATGAAATGAATTAATAATTGAAAATAGTAATAGAATGGAGTCAGAATGGCTTCGGCATCGAATATATTTATTTTATTAAGAAATGAAATTTCAGTCTGACTCCAATCCGAAGCCATAATGGCTTCAGATTGGCTTGGGATGTCGAAAATTTCCAGTCTGACTCCAATCCGAAGCCATGATGGCTTCATATTAGCTTGGGATGTCGAAATTTTTTAATCTGACTCCAATCCGAAGCCACTTATTCTAGAGCATTGAATAAACAATAATTAAATTGAAAATTTTGTAGTCTCCAATAAATATGATATAATCTTTAATAGGCCAATTTAAAGATACATAAATATTTATAAAAACAATAATAAGAAAGTATTAATTCTTGAATAGACCATAATCATTCATAACAATAATTAGTAAACCATACATAATCCGATTCGAATATCACTATATGAAAACGTGATAAAGAATAATTTAATTCAAATACTATTACACAACAAATAACAAATCTAATTAGGTGGAGTATGAATGGTTTATTTCACGCATGCATTCATTAACGTATCAAATTATTTAATTCGTACTATTAAACAAAACGAATAAAAAGAAGAAAAATTTAATTTGGTTGCTTCATAATGGCGTCAGGTAGTTTTAACTAATTGATTATTTAAATAAAGTTGAATTCTGAAGCCATTCCGACTCCCTTTTTACAATTACTACTAAAACCCTTCCTTTTAAATAAAAAATTAATGAAAATGGCTTCGGATTGGCTTCGGATTGAAATGAATCCAAATCCAATCCCAAGCCATTATCATATATGTTAAATCACATGTGACACATGACCAAACTAAATTCCCAACAAAATCAAATCCCGATTAATTCATAAGGATTTTACTGCTCTTCTACTAATAACAATTTTGAGAACTAAATTCAATTCCAAAACCTTTATACAAATCCAGCACTAATTAACTACATGCAAAAGGTAATACTTTTATACTAATATCAACATCACACGAGCAGGAACGTAGTTATTAACAGTTGGAGCGCGAAAATCATTGAGCTAACAAAAACATTGTATAACATTTATATATCTCAAAGAATTGAAAATTTCTTAAATTTCGTAACTTGTTTTTTCGGAATGATTTCGAAATTATTAATAACAATTCAAAATTTACGTTTGAGATTATATAATATCTTCAAGTGACATGGAAAACAAAAACTAATTTACATGAAAAAAATAAATAAAATGGCTTCGGATTTGCTTCGGATTTAAATGAATCCGAATCCAATCCCAAGCCATTATCGTATAATAGCTTCGGATTTGAGTCGGATTCATTTTAATCCGAAGCCAATCCGAAGCCATATAGTATATAGTGTGAAATTGATTCATTTCACAACATATTAATATGCATTTTTTTTTGTAAATTAGCGATAAGGTGAGTGTCGAACCTAGGACGTATGTATATACATAAATAACAACTTGGTAGTATGTTGTTATTGTTATTATTATTTACTTATATTTGAATCTTTATTATGTGTTATGTGATTATTTGTTGTTCTTCGATTTAGGCTCGTAATCCTGAATATAGTACCAAGTTGTTAATACTAATATAATCATTCAAAAAATGAAACATTCGATTGAACTACTATTATAAAATAAGAAACAAATCTAATCAACATGGACGGTGACTAGTTTCGTTGCTCGGTCCAAAGATCTTGATATTAAAGCCATTTATGTAATAAAGATTGAGTAACTATTAAAAACAATTCAAAATTTACGTTTGAGATTATATAATATCTTCAAGTGACATGGAAAACAAAAATTAATTTACATGAAAAAAATAAAGCTAATGGCTTCGGATTGGCTTCGGATTTAAATGAATCCGAATCCAATCCCAAGCCATTATCGTATAATAGCTTCGGATTTGAGTCGGATTCATTTTAATCCGAAGCCAATCCGAAGCCATATGGTATATACTATATAGTGTGAAATAGATTCATTTTACAAATTAATATACATTATTTGAACTATGAATTAGAAATGATCCGAAATTGTAGCTGATGTTATGAAAAGGTAAAATTGATTTATTAGAAATTTATTATTAATAGAAAACGTTAATTATTACACCTTCAAAATCTCTAATTAATTAATTACATAACCCTACCTAGCTACTACATATTATTACCTTGATAATTAGGCTCATCATCTATCTTCTTGCTTCTTTACATCTGCTTAATTAAGTTTATAATTAATTGGCACAATTACAATGTAACGATTATTATTAGAAACGAACTGAACTCAAATTATTTTTAATACATTTTTACAGTAATTATTTCAATACTTACTTGAAGATGACTTTTGACATGAGCAATGCTAAGGCCTTTGATATGCAATGTAGTAAAAACATTGTATTAACATTGAAAAGTGGATTTGGATTGGCTTTGGATTATGAAATATTAGCTTCAGATTGGCTTCGGATTTAGAAACATTAGCTTTAGATTGGCTTCGGATTTAGAAACATTAGCTTCAGATTGGCTTCGGATTTAGAAACATTAGCTTCAGATTGGCTTCGGATTTAGAAACATTAGCTTTCTAAAAAATAAAACTTGGCTTCGGAATGGCTTCGGACAGACCAGGATATTTACCTATTTATGCACCATTCCAATCCATCTCAAGTTTGTTTAATCACATTTCTCCATCTTCTCTCTAAAATCATACTCCATGTACATTTTCTATTTCATTTTTGTTCAATACTAATCTTAAATTCGTTTTCATTTTGTAGGCTAATTCATAAAAAGGTGATAAAGAGGTAACTATTTAACTTTCAATTTGTATTTATCTAACTTTGTCTAACTTTTTTTCCTTCTTATATTATTTGTAGGAAAAATTGTGTTCCTCAAATATTTGAGGAATTTTTATTTTTTTGATAATGTTTATGTTTTATTATATATGTTTCCAAGTTTGATGTATGTGTGTTTTAAATTAATTGGTTTTTCTTTGTGTTTTTTATTTTGTAGGTTGTGTTTAATTGTATTTTCGATGTTTAATTATATTGTGTATGTATTTCGGATATGTAATTTGATTGTTATTGTGTTTCGGGTGTGTTTTGAATGCATTTTGGATGCGTTTCATATACATTGCAGCCTGGAATTTTGCATATATTGCAAAAACCAGGCTGCAATTTTTTTTTTTGGTATGAAGGTTTTAGCTTCGGATTGGCTTCGGACATCAAAGAAACTGGCTTCGGATTGGCTTCGGAATTCAAAGAAAAGGCGTCAGATTGGCTTCGGATGAAAAAACTATCATATATTCTTTAGCTTCAGATTGGCTTGTGGTGTTAGCTACGGATTGGCTTCGGACTATTTAGCTTCAGAAAGGCTTGGGAATGGACTAATTAAGGCTAACAACGTTTATTGTTAATTTAATCATGTCTTCACCTAGATTCAGAATGGCTTCAGATAGTGGCTTCGGATTGACTTCAGATTTAAATTAATGCCAAATTAAATTAATTTTTACTATGGCTTCAGAAAGGCTTCAGGTGTTTGTGGAGTCAGAATGGCTTCGGATTGTAAAATGGCGACAACTTTTTCTCCTCAGATTTTTTCTGAAGCTAATCCGAAGCCATTGCTCTTTTCTCCTCAGATTGGCTTCAGATTTGGGCGAAGCAAAAGGTGTTTTCTCTAGTAGTGATAGAGCATCGCTTTTTTGGATTAATCATCACCTTAAAACCATAAATTATAATTATTACTTAACTAAATACTTTTCTGATTAATAATCATCACCTTATTAAACCATAAATTATACTAGTATATGATTACTACTTGCTTTATTTACACAATCTTTTGAAAATCTTGAAGATAGAAATATGTGAGTCTATGATTCTAGAGGTCAGTCAAATGAAACCATGTTTACCGTTCTCTGTCATGTGAATATCTAGAATCAAATGAAGTGTAAGTGTGCATTGTTCGTTCAACGATTTGAATATTCCCACTTAACTACTTAACAACCACATCGACAATGGACAAAGACATGTGGACCCCCTTGTTTAATTATTACACACTACGAGATACAAATATTGTACAAGTAGGGTATAGAATTAGATGAGACCACCACTTGGATTAAATCTTATTAGCCTTTTCGCTTAATAAAGAAACCTGATGACATTATTATCACTAGATCCTAATGAATAATGATATGCATGATTGCAACACCTTCAATATTAAACAACTGCGTGCTCCAAAGTCAAAATTAGTGTGTTATTTCGTTTTATAAAATTGTTGAAATGGATGATATGTGCAAGTTACACTTTAATTTTAGTAAATAGTTTATCTTTGAAAATGGTCTAGTAATTGATACAAATTAAATAGTTTAATCGCTAATTTAATTTAAAAAATAGAAGAAAAGGGTGATAATGTAAAGCTGATTTGTGAGGTAAAATCAAATAGTTAGTCATTACATTCGGCTATTGTAGGTAGTACAATATTTTTTGTTTATTCAACTCATTATAACTTGTCAACGCTTAGAATTGATTTTGCAGATTGAAACTTGTTCTTGCCTCTATCATTTTTTAATGGCTACATGTTTTTAAATAAATAAGTAATTACAATATGCTGTTTTTGCTTGTCTAGCTAAGTAAACACTGTACTAAAGCTAAGTTTCGAGATGGAACAGATTATATATTATTAATTTGAAACTATTATTATTGTTTTGTAAATTACGAATAAGTATTACAATTAACGAAACGAACGAGAATTATACAATTAACGAATATAGAAATTGGAAAGTATTAAGAATAATATGAAGTTATGATATGTAGAGTACAAGAAGCATTATCCACCAGGATTAGGAGATGCAGTATGGAGACTTGAGAAGATTGGAAAAGATGGTGTTTCCCATAAGAGACTAGATGAATTTGGCATCACAACTGTTCAAGAATTCCTAAAGCTCTCCGTAGTTGACTCTGCTAGACTTCGAAGGGTACGAAATGTTATTATCTTGTCCCAAAATTCTTGTCACATGCTACTATACTATTGAAAAATCACATTTCAATCACCTTCATATATATATTCCAAGAAAGGGGAAGAAAATCCCCTGGAAATGACTTGAAAATGAAATGTTGATTTTTTCAGATTCTGATTAAGATGTCAGACAAGGAATTTGAGGTTACGATTAGGCATGCAAGAACTTGTGTGACGGGTAATAAGTCCTATGTATTTCATGGAAACGACTGTATTCTTACTTTCGATCCAATATGCCGATTAGTCAATGCTCAGATTAATGGTCAAACTTATGCTACATGTGACTTGAAAGGATTCCGCAAGGTATGTATAACTCATTTAACTTGTCTAATTGTTTCCCGATGGCTTAATAGTCCGGTAACATCTGACCATCATTTGTGATATTATACGGTTATGTTTTTAATCACTCTTCTTCGAAATTTCAGGCATATATAGAGTCTCTTGTGAAGGAAGCATATGATAATTGGAATTCTTTGAAAGAAGTTCCTGGCGGATTTGTCAACGATGAGACCTCACTAATAGCCCAAGGTTAACTTGCTCTTTTGGGTCTTCTTTTCCTTATTTTTGATTCTACATATATAGTTCGCCTGCGTCGCTAAATAAATAAATTATGGTCTCATTAATGATTATTATGTAATCAAGTTGCGCTTCAGTCCTAATGAGCACGTACCATTCGTGACAGTTAACTTTATAGTGCAAGGACAGTGAAAACGAACTCAACTGCGATTTTATGTTTTATGTTCGTTTAATCTAATAGTCAAGATTGGAGGAAAAAATAAGAATCTTATTGGTTGAACAATTTGTTTGTAGGTGATTTGATTGGCGAATATAGAACTGAAAGACAAGAACATCATCAAACAATGATGAGAGGTTATGATCATGTGGGGGTGGGATTGTTGACTGATGAGGTGAAGTCATTATCAGGAAATCAAGAACAACAAGTAGGGTGTAGTGATTGGATTATGAATTCTGGAAGCCTTTGTAGTCCTGTCGAAAGTCGCCATCTCTCTGGGTCATCTTCTGATGGTGATCTTCACTAATTTTGTCTCTGCAATTTCCATGGAACTTTTGTCCCAACTAAATGTTGTTGTAAATAAGCAATGTTGGACTTGTATTTGCTTGGCATGTTAGTCAAGCGTAGTACCTGCAATCGAAATATCAATTACCAGTCGAGTTGTATCTGATAAGAGATCATACTAAACTCGATTGACAATAGATGTTGAATAACCATTACGTATATGGCTATATATATCAATGCACCTCGAAGAATTAAGAAAATCATATAGTAATATTACCCTCCCTGTTCTTTATATGTACATGTTCTGTAAGATGTCAATTCAACAAGTTAAAAACAAAATTAAACATTGGCATTACCCTTCCCTGAGTTGTTGCTAGCAGAACATAATTTAGGTGAAGCGATTGTATCATTCTTTACAACCATAAATTCATCTGATAATCGATTATCTATCATGTCCACGGCTTTCGTGATACTACCAGATTCGTTGCTTCTAATTCTCTGTAAAACTTCCAGGATCTCTGCCATAGATGGTCTCATTTCACTCCCTTGCAAGCATCGATATGCTAATTCAGCAACCTCAGTGATCATCGCTTTAACCTTCGAATCTGATTGATATCCAAGACTTGGATCAACAAGCTCAACCAATACATTATTTTGGATCTTTTTAGTAGCCATGTTTGCCAAAGTTATTTCACTCCTGTCTCTAGTGATGTCTACTGCTGGTTTAGACGACATAAGCTCAAATAGTACAATGCCAAAACTATAAACATCACTTCTGTCCGTCAGGTGATAACATTGTTGGTATTCCGGATCAACATACCCTGGAGTTCCTTGTGGAGCAGTAGATACATGTGTAGCTTTGCTCGGAAAGAGGCGTGATAACCCAAAATCAGCAACTTTCACACGAAAATATTCATCTAAAAGGATATTGTTTGTTTTCACATCTCTATGGATCACATCTATGGCATGAAGATATGTCAGAGCACTTGCACTCTCTATAGCGATGTCCAATCTGGTAGTCCAAGATAGTGATCCAGGCCTTGCTCGCTCGCCATGAAGATGATCAGCTACTGTGCCATTTGAAATGTATTCATACACCAGTAGAAGTTCCTGGCCCCGACAAGAAGTGCATCCATAAAGTGTAACAAGATTATGATGGTGCAAACGGGTCAAAATCTCAATTTCATTCAAGAACTGCTCAACTCTCTTGTAATTATGTTCGTACAAGCGTTTGATTGCAACAACACGCCCATCTTTAAGTTTACCTGTTTAAAGACGAGAAAGAAACCTTTTGAACTATGGACTTCTTTGTCTAGAATTTAGCTTCAGTTTCTGCCTCCTTACCTTTGTATACTGTGCTAAAACCACCATCACCGAGAGCATTACTGTCATCAAATTTGTTAGTAGCTTCTTTGAGCTCATCATAATTGAATTCATGTACTCCATAGTAGATACTCGTCTCAGCATTTTCTACCTCTGCAGCAGTAGAACTATAAAAAATGTCTTTCGAGTCCTTTAATGCGGTTTTATGAGTTTTGTGCATACGATGGCAGAAATGGATAATCATGCACATTGCAGCTGCAACCAATATTGCTGCTCCAGATGCTGCAAATATTTATGATAACACAAGTGTTGGATCATACATTGAATACTAAATAGTGTACAGTTTCTCAATATTATCTCCAGCAAAAACTAGTATTACCTATACCAACCTTCAACCTCCAATTAAGCCTATTCCCTGCAACACAAACATAACATGCTCATAGTAATTATCAGAATCCACTGGTTTAGGTACTTCAGCAAAATGTTCAGAAATAACAGTAAACTAAACTTTGGCTCGGGAATACATAAGTAGTATGCGTGCGTTTTTGAAAAAGTTAGGCTCGGAATTATTTGAAATCTAACCACGGACCTCTTTTCTGGCATGTGCTACATTTATAGCTATCAGCATTCCACTGCAGAACAAATCCCTTCTTCAGAATCTCCCTGTAACTCATATTCAGCAATATTTTCAGGCTTTCTGTCAACACAGGTGCCTTAACCGCAGGCAAGCATGAAGCGAGTGAATAGTTGTTATGTTCCACTACTTCAGGATGGAAGTCAGCAAAGGAATAATGAGTAGCACAATCAACAGAAAATGTCACACTCTTATATGGCCTTGAACAATTCAAGAAGAAGTAGAGATCATCAGTTTCAGGACCATAGTTGAATGGACTACCCTCAATACTAAAATTATGCATAGGTAATGGACAATTGTTTTGATCATCAGAGGCCTCAACTCTAGCCAGCGAAACAGAATAATTCGCGTAAACAATATCGTTGACAACATAATCATCCCCGGAGATTTTCAGGATTGGTTTTTTATCATCACAGGTGACGTTGAATCCCGGCAAGCCACAGTTTGATTCTTGCAAGCCCTGAATCCAGAAAGGGTAGCTAATTTTCAATCCATCACTGCAATTTCCAGGCAAACATGGGCCTAAATTCACTTGATCAGAGATAGAATGATTGAAGGCTAAGTTGATCAAGAACATTAGAAAAAAGCTAAGAATATTCATTTAGAAATGAATTTTGAGGATTTAAGGGTAGAAACAAAGAGGTTGATATGGAGGGAAGATTACAACATTTGGGAATAAAATATATTCTCATGTGTTTGATACAATAATGGTTATAGCTTTCACTTCACCTATGTATTTTTCTTGAAAAGGAACAATTGCAATTTTTGAAGATTTTAAGTACTTAACTCAGAAGAGACATATTTCATTCCAAGAAGTCAAGCAAGTGCAATAGCTTTTGTTTATGTTTTTTGCATTCACATCTAGAAAAAAACAAAAATAGACAAGTAGATAAGCTAGGTAATTTTGTCAAACATTCCATACTATGTAATAACGCGAATTAATATTTTATTTAATGAATATTTGATTACCAATATTGATACGATAAGTTTCATCAATGAGTTAAATTAAACAAACGACGAATATTAGGCGGTTAATAAGCGACACTAATATGTAGGCATGAGATGGCCATGCCAAGAAGCAAGGTCGAGTATGAGATTACTAAATTAGGTTTCATATTGAGTGCACGATTTTATTTGCATGAAAATATTGTAGCTTAAACCGAAAGTATAATGAAATTGAAATAATGATTTAGTTTGAGTAATATTTATGTGGTTATGTTTTCAACAAAGAGTTGAAATTTGAATTGATTGCAAAGAAAAAGATGGGGTTTATGGTGGTGGTAGTTGTACTCATAAAAGTGTGCTTTGTATTTTTGACCATATACTATCTTTTGCTTTCATTTTCTTCTTTTACTAGTTTCCTTCTTCATTGCATTTGTTTGAAAATCTAAGTTTGTTTCACAACTCACTCAATTTAAAGGTATGGTTATGGTCTTTTTCATTGGACGCATGTTTATAAGTGGGTGGATGTCACATTCATTTGGAATCTCTCTTCCTAAGTTATCTTGGAATATTGAATGGGACTACTTCATCCATTTTTATTTGAATGAATTAATGACACTAGTAAATCGCTCTTGAGTCGTTAACAATCCGAATCGAATTGATTTTGGTTCGATTCATTAACCAACCTGAATGAAAATCAATTCATAACTCAACCAGATCGGATCTTAAATCCTTACTCTGTTCGAAATAAAATCGCATAAAACTGTCTTATTAGTAATCCGTTCATTATTAATTGAATTTCATAAAGTAGATAGGGTTAGAAGTGAATTAACTCTTTATTAGTGTTAGATATGCTTGGTATTTAATTAGTAGTAGATTAGGAGTTAGGCGATTACGGCACGAATGCAAACGAATTACTAGTCACATTAATGAATTACTAGTCCCGTTAACGAATTGTAACCAATTTGTTAAACAAACTGAACGACTTTAACAAGCCGACTTTTAACGAGCTGCCATTAACTATCTAATGGGTTCCATGATCATCCTAAATAATCTATACAATCGAGAATAAGAACGTGAACAATCTTCCATATGAAACAGAACACATAAGGCTGCTAGAAAATGGACGAAAGTAATTAAATAGATTGGGCAATCAGCATAGGCTTATAAATGTTCTAAGCCGACAGCTCTAAGACCATAAAGATTCATTTGACTTAAACATTGTAATTTCAATTTCTTCTTTGTGATAATGAGAGTAGGAAACTAAGCCTAATAGCTTGGTCAAATCACAAAAGTTATTCATACAATTCATCAAAAAAGTTCCAATATTCAAATTACCTAGCAGTTGAAAACATCAGATATACACATTATGTTCCCTATTGTCAAATTGAACTCAAAATTAGCTTAATTGATATTGTAAGTAATTTACCAAGAACAAGAAAATGGTATCATTATTTGTAAAGTGGCTAAAGTTTTGAAGATATTTGCTTCAACCACATAATTTACTTCAGATTGAGCCGACATGCGTTACGGTAGTTATTCAATTAAAAGATAAAATGAATCTCCGTTTCAGAATCGTACATGAGATTTTCATCGACCACAGCTCCTATAACCAAAAAAAACAAGCTCAATAAGCTAAGATCTTCATATAAAGATGTAGCAAAAATGAAGAAGTTTTGCTCTTAAGACTCACAATACAAACAATATTAACAAATTGGACAACCAACATCACATTTGATCATTTCCAAACAAAAAAAGTTTGTTTTGTAGTAAACAACTTCTCCACAATATTGCTACTTTTTTGCTTTTGTAATACCACACTGAAAGCAGAATAGATATGAGATGTGATAGCAGAGAAATGAGACAAAAAGAAAGAGTGAAAGATATATATATATGATCATTTCTTGCTCTTATTATCTTTACCAAACAAGGATCCAAAACCAAAGAGATTAGGACTGCCCTTTATATTAAGGGTTGGAACATTAAGAATTGGACTAATCCTAACTCCATTAGGATGTGACCCTCCATAGCTCTTCCTCAAAGGAGGCTTCTGTGATAATGATCCTGTTAACTTCTTCGGTTTCTTCACATTTGAGCTCTGTTTCTGCCCTTCTTTAGACCCTTTCGGAATCGAACCGGTTGAGTTGCTTCTTGGTAGTATTGGAAGCGACCAAAATGAGCTCTTTTTATGGCTGTGTACACTGCTACTTCTGCTGATTCTCCAGAAGGGATTTGACTGTTTCTTTGTGTCTACCTCTTCATCATTTGTAGATGGGATGATCTCCTTAAAGGGTTCTTGTTTTGGCCTTTCTTGAGGAAGTGGAAAAAGGGGGGGAGGAGGTTGAGGTTGTGATTGAGGTTTATGAACAGAAAGACTTTTTTGAAGAACAAATTTTTCTTGGAGTTGGAGAGGGAGAATTAGGCCATCTGAGAAGAGTTCATCTGCTGAAGATGTTTCAGATTCTGTTATACTGATGCAGAAATCAAAGTCTGTAGTAAATTGGTCTTCTTCTGAGATTTCTTCATTGGAAAATGGAGTTTTTGGAGTTGAAGTTGAGATGCTCTCTGTCATAAGATCAATTGCCATGTCTGAAAGCTCAAGTTTTGTTTGAAAAATGTTATTATAAGAAGTGATATAGTTTGATAATGTAAGAGATGTAGAGAAGAAGGACAAACTACTAAAGTATTTGTTTTACCAAGTCAAATAAGAGAAAGTATTGATTAATATAATGGTAGTTCAGAAATATGTGGGAGATAAAACTGACAAACTTGGATTTTTTCAATGATGGCTTAAGAATTTAAAGTTTATAGGCACCCATGATTTTCTTGAGCTAATCATCCTGACTTGTGCTGGAAGAGACATCAGAAATGAGACATGGGTGGGGGGTAAAGGTGAACAAGCTTCATCAAACTTACTTCATCAGATGGCAAAGATGAAAAAAGAATGAATACTGGATAGTCATCCTTTTTATTGGGATTCGTCACCTACTCGTGAAATGCGTTCTGAATAAACTTTCATGTAAATTACACTAGATAAGCCTGTGTCGAACATATAAATTTTACGATCACAAATTGACCTGTTTTGACAACTTGACCAACCTTAGGAGCGTTATCTGCTACTTTTTGTTTTTAGTAAGTGAGGGTATATTTTATGGGAGTAGTTTAGTTTTAAATCAATGTCTAATACAGTATTATAACCTTTTCAATTGTTCATTGCTGACAAATGGATGAAAGTGATGTATAATTGAGAAAGACAATATATACCACTCAAACTCTCTATAAATCTTGTTATCTAGTACTATATGCATAATTTTTTATAATCAAATTGATAGATTCCATGAGAGGTGATAATATATTTATCAATGGACATCTAACTTGAGTTACGTGTTAAATTTGTGAATTATGTTGACACATGAGTTAATTTAGACATCTGACCTAAATAAATCATTTTCTATATGATGTCAGTTTAGCAACTAAAAAAAATACACAAAACTTTTGGAAAATATCAATTCCAACCCACCATATTAATTTTAAATATAGAGACAAAAACCAATTATATGAAGTAGCATCAACATGTTGAAAGATTGCTCACCAACTAAAGTAGGAGAATTTATTTGGTCCCACCATCTTCAGGTACTACTCTTACATCCTACTTCGATTTCATATATGTCATCCCTAATAGACAGAATTTGGAAGATTTGTTAAGTAGATCGAGAAGATTTGAAAAGTTTCTTATGGCAGGAAAAAAATGAAAAAAATTATATATAGGGACACTTCTAAACATTTGAAAGGGACCGATATCTATTCAGTATGCACCTTGCGAACAACGATTATCAATTTTAATGCTAAGGTAGAATGTAGATTATTACCATTACAATTGATATTGTTTCTTGAAATGATTAAGTATTTTGTTTCGATTAACTAAAAATGTACATGGAGTCCACTATCCTCGTGATAGCCAATAGCATGGAAAGGACTAAATTAGAAGATTGATCAACGTTACAGATAAAACTAACCAAAATATATAATAATATAATCATTACAATAAACTTGCAGGTACATGTTGCCACGAAACTGATGCATTTGCATAAAAAATGTCTGCCAACACTTCTAGAATTTGGTCAAGGAGGTGTTGTCTTAGCTTAGCTCTATTGTGGTAAAAGCTAATATTATTACTTTCTATGTACACGCGTACTTTTTCTATGTACACAACCTCCATCCGATAATAATGTTCGATATATATTTCTTTTATAAATGAAAGATCAACGCGCGGGACATGTCTTGGCCTCTTAAAAATATCCACGCCCCTTTATTGTTTACCTATGAAGTATAATAGCCAATTATTACTCAACTCAAGCTAGTACTAAGGTCTAAGAGTGTAATAAAAGAGGAAGAGGTCATAAGTGACATTATGAATGTATTGTTCTCCCTAAAACTCATACCAAACAAATTAGGGCAGATGACATATATTGATGCCAAAGAAAGTAAGTTATTGCAATGATCTGGTTTGATTGTTTGAGTTGGTATCTAGTATAGTAAAGAAATGTTATGGCATGGTAAAAGGGGGACCATGAACAGCATGATGACCCTCACCATTCAACATTTTCTGTCAATTTTTGAAATTTTGTCTGCTGTTATATATGTAACTGTTACTACTGCTGACCATGTAGCAAACTGGTCCAGTCCATTCAAGGCATCTTAATCTTCTACAAATATTACTAACAAGGTTGTCCTCTCCTCACCTTCCAGGACTGTTGATTCTCCTCAAGGATTTTTTTGGAAAGAAGGATATTACCTATAACCTATGACAGTGGCTCTTCGATCAACCGGATAGTAAATCGATGAATGTGACCCAGTAGCATGCAGTTTTGCAAGGCATTTATCTTTTTATATATGGATGCGAGCCCACAACGTCAATGTTTCTCCATCTCAATCACGTTTTCAGTTACCACCAGACTATGCCCTTAGGCGCTCTAAAAAGCCGTTGTTGATTCAATCCGTATTCCATGCAACAAAATGATTCCCTTAGTACTGTATATTGTCATGTTTATGCAGGGATGGACCATCGATGAGCCTCATGCCATGCAACGCCTGACATTGGAACAGGGATTTTACAGTTTAGCCATATCATGTGATGAAAGAACTGGTCCATTCCAGGAAATAAACATTGTGAACAATGTGTTTGCATCATCTCAAGATGCTCTGTCATTATCAAGTACTTAACATTTTGTTCTTTTGATAATTAGCGATGAGGAAACAAAGTTTCGAAACCAGGACATTCGGGTCACTAGCAAGAGCCTTTTCCACTAACTATTCGATTAAGTCATCAACAGATAAACACTTAATGCAAGAATGATAAAGTTATAGATCGAGAACTAACGTGGAGGCAGAATATCAAACTCATCGAGGGATGCCCACCGTATGGGTCCTTATGTTCTAATAATTTGATGAACGTTTACTTTATTTATAGTTGCCATTCTTGAAATGCTTATCAATTACTCAATTGCAATAGATTAGGTTGCTGTGCCTTAATCAAACTCACATAAATGATTTAATACTTCAAATTTATTTTAATTCCTTCGATGTTGGTATAAAAAATTTGGCCATACACTAGTTTTTTTCTAACACATGGTTATACATAAATAGTACTGTATTTCAATTTTACATGATAGGTCAAGGTTTGACCACGCACATGTCCATACATATCACACCTAGTCCCTAAATGTAAATAATGCCGAATGGTTACGATTCTATTAAGAATTTTTTTATTAAAATTTCTCCTAATACATTAACTACACAATTTGATTTCTATATTTTATATAAATTACTCCTTACTCCATCAGTCCTTAAAAGATTGGTACATTTTGACTTTTAGTGATTAATAAAACGCAATTTAAAACATAAATATCTCTTATTCTACATCAAAAAAAATTATAAAAATTTGATATTTCAAAAATATATATTGAGACGAATCTAATAAGATCTCACATGACTATATTATTCCTTATCGTTTAATGAGAATTCTTGATCAATTTTTTTAAAATTTAACCACCAAAAATCAAAATGTACCAATCTTTTAGAGACGGAAGGAGTACATGATAGTCCTCTACAGAAATCTTAGAATGATAAATCTTAGTAAAACCATAATTTTCTACCCTCAGCAACCTCATGATGTGTGATAGTGGACGCAAGTTCATGCAAGGAGGATACATGTTACATGATATGCACCTTTTTCATAGTACATAGACTTCCACAAATACACACTTGTTGAAAATTACGATTCATTGAGTTTTTCACGTTGTACTAATTTAAAATATATTTTCTTATTTTTAAGTACATTTTATGTAATATGTACCATTTTATCGAAAAAAATCATTATTGTCAATTATGTAAGCATTATGAAACCTAATACAATATATTATTGGATGTCTAGCTATTAATGGTCGTAACGGCCTTAGAGATTTTCATGATTAATGATCATGCTAGACTTATCAAAAAAAAAATAGTTTGAAACAAAATTATCATATATTATTGATCAAATATGTTAGTGATGTGAATAAGAATCCTTACCTATGAAGACAAGGGACTTTGGAAAGGGTTAATGAAAGTACTCACCTCACTTTGATCTTCATGGAAAGACCAAATGAGCAATCATACAATTTCACAACATTAGTGAATTATTCCAATACTTCACTTGCTATGAGAAAATGTTAACTTTCAAATGGGCATCAAAACTTGCAAGTAAGCAGCTATTATGGTACAATGTTACAAGCAACAACTGGAAAGAAACTCCAGAAGTATCGACTTAATGCCTGAAGTGCCTCACATTAGTGAAAACAAGCGATACCCCATACTTGTTGCAACAGTCTACAGCATCCACATCTCTGATGCTGCCCCCCGGCTCAGCAATCACGCCGACTCCACTTTCACATGCCTCTTCGACAGCATCCTTCCAGGCTGTGTAAATAAGAATAAGAGCAGACAAGAGAGTCAAGAGATGTATCACAAAATAGGTCGAAATCAACAGCAAAAAGATACTGTGGATGATTATTATTCAAACATTTTTTCGGGAAAGTAATTACCAAAAGGAAAGAAAGCGTCACTAGCCAAAGCTGCCCCTTTCACTTCCTCGCCTGCTTTCCTCAAGGCTATTCTTAAACTCTCCAAACGATTTGGCTGTCCACTACCCATACCTAACATGCAGTTATTCTGCCACGAGGGTAATGACATCAAGATAAACAAGTCATGAAATATCCATCAAGTTGAACTAATATAAATTTTATAGGTTTTGAGAAGTACAAACCTTAGCAATCACTATAGCATTGCTTTTGACATGCTTTACACACAGCCATGCGAATTGTGCATCAGCCAATTCATTATCTTGAGGAGTTCTCTCGGACATAACTTTAAATTGGATATCTTCTGGCGTGAGATCATCAGAATCCTGCGCTAACCAACCTCCTCCAACTTGTCTGAGGGAGAGCTTACCAACGTTGTTTTTACTTGCCTCAAGGATTCGCAATGTCTTGGACTTCCCACGAAGAACCTCAAGCCCCTTTTCTGTGTACTTGGGTGCAACAACTATCTCATAGAACATCCGAGTTTCGCCATCAGTGGGACTTCTAAATTCTCGAAGATCCCTAGCAAGGGTCTACAACAACAAAAGAAGACACGTCAAGCTTTGTCTCGCATATTAAAAGTAAATAACATGCTCTTCATTCCAAGTCTAAATGAATAAAGATATAAACTAACATATAACAATATAAAGGAAAGCATCAACTTTACCTCGTCAACTTCAACATTGAAAGCTACTATACCACCAAATGCGCTCACTGGATCAGCTTTGACAGCTAATCTATATGCTTCAATAATGTTCTCGCGAGAAGCTACCCCACAAGGATTAGTATGTTTCACAACCACACATGTCGGCTTGCTAAATTCACAGACACAATTCCAAGCAGCGTCAGCATCAAGATAGTTATTATACGACATTTCCTGCATCGTACCAAAAAAAATAAAAGCCAAAAGAAAAATATATTGTTAGGATCGTACCAAAAAAATAAAAGCCAAAAGAAAAATATATTGTTAGGAACTGTAATTTAGTGACTATTTTATGACATCTTTCTCGGGCTGGAAAAAGAGAGAATTTGATAGAAACCGCATCAACAAGTGTTGGCCAACAAATGAAAAATACCTTTCCATGATGCTGGACTGCAGTTGCAATACCACCAGCATTGAACTCAGCAAGAGACTTATCAACATAGAATGCAGCCTTCTGATGAGGATTTTCACCATAACGAAGTGAACTTTTGATTGAGAGAGGTACTGTCAAGCTGGGAGGGAACTTGTCTTCAACATACCACAATGAAAAGGAAGACATTCAAGTAACAATCAGCACTTCAACCCTTTTTGATTTCGTATTATTTACACATGTTTTTCCTTAAAATTTCATCCCCCTCGGCCCTACTAGTTTACTACCTCTTCCACCCCTGTGATTTTGTTTATTACCTAGAAAAACCTAATAATGAATTCATAAGGAATGAAATCAAGAGATTCAAGAGATAGTACCTCCCCCAGATTGTTTCCACAACCATTCTGAAACAGCAGAGTCATATGAAGCAACATGTGCAAAAGCCTTCCATGCAAGCTTTCTTCTGAAAAGAGGATCATCCTGTTTCCCCTTAAGATAATCTAAGAGTGCAGGGTAATCTTCAGAGTCTACCACGATCAACACATCACTGTGATTCTAAAACAAAAAAATATATATATATAAATGTATTTAAATTCTGAAAAACATATCTCATCTTTATGTGCCAGTCAAAAATACAGGGAATAATTTAAAGCCTATTAGAGTGAAGCTGAAACTTGGATTGGAAATCATGCATCGGATAAGAGAATGCCACAATAAGCATGCACATGACAATCTAGTATAGATGAAAGAGGACAATCCCTCCCCTTTATTATATAGTCTAGCCAAATCCAATATCACAGTTACAAATTAGACAAAGCAGAACATATTTTGTAGTAGCAATTCTAAGAATTGAATTCCATTCATTTGGAAGTTTAGGCACATTAGTTTGCATTTATTTTATATTTTGAGTTTGGAGATGCATAACTTTGACTACTATTTGCAAATATCAGTAACGATAAAGAATTCCAAGTTATACAACTCTTAATATTGATCAATTAGTTATGTGATTTCAAGTTCAAAAAAATACCTTTGCAGCTGCTCTAATCATTGCAGGACCACCAATATCAATGTTCTCAATTCCATCATCAAAAGAAATCCCACTTGAAGATGAGACTTTACTGTAAAACGGATACAAGTTTACCACTACAACATCGAAGGTTCCTGAAAAGACCATTCTTATGAGATGAAAACATGACAATTCAAGATAACCATGATAATTTAAATGTAAAGACAAGTTGGCTTGAGTATTTTTAATGCAATAATGGCTATAAAAGAATGGCATATAATAGTCATAAACATTATGAAAGGTGGAATGAATAACTTGAACCATGGTGGCCCGGTTCAATTTTGTTCAATCCTAAAGATCAATAGTCGAGCATTTGATAAGGCAATACCACATGTAAGTATGCCAGCTAAAGGAGAACCCAATCTGAATAATGTACATACCTATTCCATGTTTATCAAGGGCTTCCATGTGATGATCCTTATCCCTTCTGGCAAGAATGGCCCCATGTATGTTGGGATGCAAGGTCTTTACACGACCATCAAGCTGAAAGCAATCAAGAACTAACATATAATTAACATGAATAGGCATTACATATTGTGAGCCAACAAGCCATAGAAATTACAGAAACCAAGAATGACAAATATTAGATAACACAACGATGATGAAAATAATAAAATAAACCACAACACAAGCAGAAAGTCGATGAAAAGGTTAATATATGAAGAGGTATGACTCATCGTAACAATAAGCATGTGACATATCACATATGTACATGGACCTAGAATGATGAAAGGGGTTGTTCAACGCACTAACCATCTCAGGAAAATGTGTAAGCTCTTCAACGCTAGTGACTGGAACCCCTGAATTAGCCAAAGAAGAAGCAGTTCCTCCAGTGGAAACGATAGTGTATCTAAAAATTCATTAAATCATAAATGTTAAAGTGCAAAGTTCCATACAGGTAGAGTCATGTAAAAAAAAGTTAAGACCAAACCATCTGCATTTAAAAATAAATTTAAGACCAAACCATCTGCGAAAATAAGCTTGCAGTACTAGAATTAACAAGGAAAAAATTTCAGTTCTGACTAATTATAGACTTACAAAAATATATGAAAATATATAAAGTTTACCCGAGATCGTGTAATCCATTTCCGAGCAAAGTCAAATCTTTCTTGTCCGAAAGTGATATCAATGCACGTTTATTGCCTGGAATGAACAAAACATATTAAAACATTTTACTCAATAAAGATAGCAACGTAATCCCTTGCCTATACAGACCTTAGTAAGTTGGCAACCATTTCTTTACCACGGAAAAAGACACATCTTGATGAAAAATTAAAATTTAACTATAGAGACTCATATACATTAAATGATTGTATGATACCGATAGTAAACACAACAACTTCTATGCCGATTCCAATTAGCAAAGGACTAATTTAATCTTGTATACGCTAATTCAAATAAAATTTGTAATGTTTAGAACAACTAAACATACAATACATCCCCACCACCAAACAAAACATTTTACCAAACGACACCTAACATTGACATGCAACAATGCCCTTGAAGAGGCGCCTGCCTAAGAGGCGAATAACCAACCGACAGATAAAGATAAAGAAAACATATAGAGATAAAAATATACCAGAAACAGAAGGCTTTGTGTCGGGTGTGGCAGTGGTGAGTTTTTCAGCCATTGCTTTGACTTGCAAATTGGAACACAAACGGAAACACCTTGCGGAGAACTACCTCGAGAATCAGAAATTATAATTCAACATAAATTTGAAAACGCAAAAAATACAAAATGAAAATTTAATATAACAAATTTCTCAATATATATATATGAATAAGTACCAAATGATCAAAAGGGCAGTCAGCAAATTGGTTGACAGGTCGAACAGCGGGACATAAATTACGAAAACTGGCAGTTCTGAATACAGCAGCTGGATTATTTGAGGTGGCTATAGAGAACATCTCAACTAAGTAGACCAGACCACTTCAATCAACTAGTGATAATTTGAACCTACTACATAAAAAACAAAACAATCAACAAAAAGTCATACTAGCTACCTTCTTTTTTATTTGTATTTCTATTCATTTGTACATACGAAAAATAAAAAATAATCTATTGAAAATGTAAAATGATAATGAATTAGAACTATATAATTGATTGGTTGATAACTTTGTAAGAAAAAGTAGTCATTAAACCTGTGTCTTGGTTGCTGCTGGGATTCTCAAACAACACAGGGTTTCATTTCCTTGAAGAATCTTTATATCATAATTGTCCGAGGAGGAGAACTAACAAGGCTAATAGGCTATTGGACGGGCTTCTATACTGGGCTAGGAACTAGGATGGATCGATTAAAAGCACTTGTTTACCAAAAAAAAAGAAGGCTAACTTTGATAAGATCCCTAAAATATTTTCGAGACGGGCCAAAAATATGATCTCAAGTCTAAACGAACCAAAAATATGTTATCGGGTTGAAAGGGGCCTCAAAAATGTTCCTGAAAAGGGGCCAAATAATGTTTCCTGGTCGAAACGTGGGGAAAATATGTTCCAGGGGTGAAAGGGGTCATAAATATGTTCTCAGATCGAAAAGGGGCGAAAATATGGTCCCGGAATAAAACAGGCCGAAAATAAATTCCGGGATCGAAACGGGTAGGAAATATGGTCCCGGGTCGAAACGGGCCAAAAAATGTTCCCGGGTTAAAATTGGCCGAAAATATGTCCCTGGAGCAGGGGTCGAAACAGGTCAACTATGGTCCATGATCGAAAGGGGTCGAAAATATGGCCCTAGAATAACGAGATCAACACAGGACGAAAATATGTTAATGGGTCGAAAAGGAAACATGCTCACATATTTTCATATAAAATACGGAGTAATTCCTTATAATTATTAGATGTATACTCCGTATAAAATAAAAAATTTAGGCCAAAAAATTAAAAGCTCTAAATTTTAAATTAAAAAATATATATATATAACAATTTTTAAGGATAAGGAGAGTATAAAATTCGAAAGAAATTTGTAAAAGATTGAGCAACATAAACATCCTCATGTTCATGAATGATGCACCAAAAGAGAAAAGACTTGGCATTAGAGGGGTTGTTAAGATCCTTGGAAGTAAAAGAAGGATATAGTGCATCTTTATAAGATCATGGTTCATGAACTAGGGGCAGACCAACATCTACCAAATAACATCATATGGGTCACTCACATTACTAATTGCCTTCCTTCTCATCATCTACTACATCCATTACTATATTACATATTTATACATCTCAATATTTATTACATATGTTCAAATTTCATTTCATTTAGTATAGATGTCAATAATGTCACAGAATATGTATACACTTTTATACTATTTCTGTGAACTACTTAGATACCTTTCATTTATTAAACTCAACTACCGACTAGAAGAATGAAATGAATCGTCAATGTATGACCACAATGTTAATTTTTATCGTAATAAATAAGACTTCACAGAAATATCGATTTTACGTTTATAATTTAGAATTTTGTAGAGGTGGATGCTCCCATGCTGATACTACTCGAGTGTCTAGTATCTCACCTGATTCTTGTTATGGCTCCTGATGATAATAGCCACTGCCTACTTGGCTAGAATTATTTCTTGATATAGTATATAAGTGAACCTTCTTCTCTGGGTAAGGTCTTGTTGAACATACATTATTTTTTTGGTATTTTAATGTTTTTTGCTAAAGGAGGTGACCACAAATGGTTGTTAATAAAGATAGGTTCATTTCATGTTTCCATACTTGCCCACACCTCCCTGTCGACTTCCAAATACGAAAATCTAAAAAAAAATCATCAAACTTTCACTTATATTTTTTCTACAATTATTAAATTATGTAAATTGAAAGCAAAAGCTCAAAAAATGGCCCCATTTAATTGGATAAATCTCACTCAATAGGGTCCCTCTCAGGAGACATAACCATAGAAGAAAAATATTCCACGTGGCCCATGAATTGTTTCATTTAATTAAAATACTATTCCAGTTTTTCTATTTATATAGTATCATAATTCTCATTTTCAGACAGAACTACTAATTAATAAGCTCCCTGAGAATTTTCCACTAAAATTGACTATGGCTACTCATTTTACTCAGGATTTTCAAAACTTGAAAAGATCGTATTCTGGTTTTCCAGATATTGATTCCAACATGGAAACCGTAAGCAGTTTTAGTCAACAGAGTTTTCAGAATCCAGGGAGATTTTTCCAGGGAAACATACCAATTCCAGGGCCTGATTTCCCTGGAAACTTCTCGGATGCGTTTCCAGGGATTTTTGTTCATGAAAATAGGGATATAGTTTCTCCAATTGAACCTGTTAATTCTGCTGGAAATCTTTTTCACAATGGAAAGAAGAGGAAATCGAACGAAACCCCGGAAAGCAGCTGGGCTAATTCATCTCCTCCACCATCTCCTGGAAACTTGATCAGAAGAGAAAATGTAAAACCAGGATCATGTTCTTGATTCTAGTTTTTAGTATTTTCAGGTTTGCTGACGAGGAATAATCCTGTTTTTGCAGAGTTCAGGAAAGGGAAAGAAAGCGAAAAACAGTGAAAATGGAGATAAGAAAGAAGATGTGGTCCATGTTAGAGCTAGAAGAGGCCAAGCTACAGATAGTCACAGCTTAGCAGAAAGGGTAAGTTTACAGAATCATTAATATCAGGCAATCTTGTACTTTAATGTTACATGGGGCCATGGGGTCGGATCGATTGGATCGTTTTTTTACTACTTAGGTTTATTATTCATGTCACACGCTAACAACTTTTACTATTAACATCAAAATTGTATTTCCGTTTAATACTTTTCTTCGTTCGATCTTATTCCCCGACAATGTTATGTTCGATTTATATTTGCATAAGGATGCTGGAACAACAAATTTCACATAGATTATGTTTTTCAAACAGGCCAGAAGAAGTAAAATCAATGAAAGACTCAAGTGCTTGCAAAGTATTGTTCCTGGATGCTACAAGGTAATAAAGAAAAATCATGCATCTTGCAATAATTTTCCTTTTCAATTGGAATAATTTAGTTGGTTTGGTTCATTTTAATTAACAAAATTGTGTTAATTTCTTTTGATGGTAATAATTGTAGACTATGGGCATGGCCGTTATGTTGGATGAAATAATCAATTATGTACAATCCTTGCAAAATCAAGTTGAGGTGAGTTGAAATTACTCCATAATTTTTTTTATTGAAGAACAAAAATTATTTTTATTACAATAAAATCTATATATAGACTAATTTTGATGTATTTTTGTTTGGATTCAGTTTCTTTCAATGAAACTAACTGCTGCAACCACATTTCAAGACTTCAATTTTGAGACAGATCAGTTGATGGAGGCTATGCAGGTGCTTCACCACTCAGGATCGAATTTACACATACAACTTAGGCTACTAAACCTTCAGTATATGTTTGTTAAAAATATCCAAAAAAAAAGTATCATCCAATTGACATCAAAACTAAATAGAAAGTGAAGTCACTTTTTTAATGTTATACTAATAATTAGTATATCACCTTCTCATTTAGGTCAATGAAATGATGCAAATAGGAATTTTATCTCACTAGTACTTTAAATCCAATTACAATTAAGACATAGTGAAGTGACATTAAAAAAACTTAGACAATTGACTAAAAATACTTCAAGTATCCCTATCTCTTTTAACAAAATGTAATATTACGCTAACGTATTTTTTATTACGCTAAATTTAATCATTAGGAGGCAAGACTGAACTTGAAACATGACGACCCCCGATTGTATCACTAACAACTTAGAGGATAAGATTTTTGATTTTTTTTCAACTACAAACCTTGATCAAAGATTAGACTATATATTATTTAATGACTTGAGCACACATAGTAGTATTTAATAATGCACCTAACTCTATCTATGATAAGATTGAAATAAAACTTAATAATTAGTTTTTAAAAATGGAGGTTGACACTAGAGTAGCCATATGTTGTATGTTGTTGTGAAGACCATAATTATTAATTATATGTTTGTTGTTTTCCAGAGAGCAAAAGCATATGAAGCAATGAAGATGGAGAAAATAGCTTCAGAGGGATGTGAAGGGGCAACATTATTTGACATAAGTTTTGGAGGGTACCCCTCATTGCCCTTCAACAAATGAAGAAGAAGTTTGATTGTCTTGAATTACCGGATTTGCCCCTAATCAACTTGTCCCTCATTGCTCCTACATGATGAGACTATAGAATCTAGATACCCATACTTGTATCTCAACCCCTCATGTATATTGGAATACAGTTAATCATTAATTAATGAGGCCAATCAAATAAATTGTTAACTTTATGTTACAAGAGCTTTCAACTTTTTATGATTTGTAATTTGGGTCTAAATATTCGTCTATAAATAGTAGATGTCCTTTTTTCATTCCTAAAGTCCAAATTCTTTTTCTATGATTGCTTATAATAAGAGCTACCAAAAAAATTCTAGCGGACAAACATATAATGCAATGATCACAACAAAGTCATAATCATCCTCTTCAATCTTCATGCTTCAAGAAGAGACTAAGTAGTTTGATCAACATAAGAACAATAATTTGCTCCTACATATCAGGGAGTTAATAAGGGCCCAGATAGAAGTCTAGAATTACCAATTACTTTTAGATTGCTCTTATGTATAAATAATATGCTCATTTAAGGCGCTCCTGATTGGTTAGCCCATCGTTCAACACAAACAGTGAATTCGGGATGTGCCTCTAGCGGCTCGGTACTCCACCTCAAGAGTGCGCAGAGAGGCTGGGTAACCACCCACAAGCAGATCCTCCCTTGAACAAATGCAGAGTTACTCATGCACCTACCGTGGATCGAATCCACACAATTATGGAGAAACACACTCTTATAGTGAAGCCCCTAACCATTTGAGCTATGTCCCGTGGGCTTAGATTGCTCTTATGTGAGTACATAATTTTGGGGTAAATCTATACTCCCTCCGTTTTACTTTAATTGATGACTTCACACATTTCGAAATATGATTTTAATCATCAATTAATTTGAATATACATTACAGAAAATTACAAAAAATATTATTATGAAAATATTTTAAAAAACAAATTCAGGATATTTGATATTTTTCGAATGATTGAGTAAGAAATAATTTGTGGTTAAAGTTTAACTCAAATTCCCAAAATATCAATTAAATTAAAATGGGGGAATATAATAATATAGTCCTGCGTATTTTAATAATACGGAGTAGTATTTCATATACTATATACTAGTGATTAGTGAAGTGTGCCCATCAATTATTATACATTGATTTACAAAATTTTACTAATTTGTCCAAAGTAGGACCGATATCATATTCAATCTTAATTGAATCGGTTTATCACACTTTTCTTCCCAATCAACTTAATGTGACATGTTCAAACAATTAAATATGAGAAAAAAACGATCCTAATAGTATATGGCTAGTTTTTCACTGAAAATTAATTCATTTACAAATAATTATATGACCATTTGGAATATTTTGGATGAGTGTTTTTAGAAAAAAAACCTATTATTAAGGTTCTCTACTTCTCTTACACCTATGACCTAACACATAAAGGCATGCATGTATGAAATATGTTGTACGTAGGAAATATGAATTGAAGTCCCTTAGCTTAATAATTAAAATGAATAAACACTACACATGCATATTTGTAATAACTCAATTGAAATTAAATACATAGTCAAATATTATGACATATTTCAATACGTGAATAGGATGAGGTATAATAAACATTTCTTCCTTAACCAAATTTGTACCTAATAATTATAGCCTGATAGCTATGACCTTGGATGAATGTATATAAATTAAGTTACTATTGGTCAAAATTATAAATTTGTAATATATCAAACTTCACGAGTTGATGGACGGACCTACAATGTTAATAATAGGGTATTCACGTGAATGCCCTCCCTACATACATCAAATTTTATAGATTAACTCATTAAATGGGAGCTAATTGCTGAAATGATCCCAGTAAGTGGGGGTCTGGTGCATTTTGATCCCGAAAGTGGCATTATTATGAAAATGGACCCTGAAAGTGTGTATATTGTTGTAATTTGGTCCCTATTCCGTTAACTACGTTAAATTTAAGCATGAATAGCAATTTTGGGGCAAAAATAAAACTTTTTATAACTTAATAGCCCCATTTAGGACCTAAAATGTAAATAACAAAAAATTAAAGGGAAAAGTAACAATTAAATACATTAAAATTAAGAAATCAATTCAGTTTAATTATTTTCATATCCTCAAACGTTCTTCTAACACTCTAAAACAGTCGGAAAAAAATTCTCCAACATCGATTAAGCTATAAATTTTTTTGTTTTTGCCCAAAAATTGCTATTCACCGTTAAATTTAACGGAGCTAACGAATTGGGACCAAATTGCACCAATGTACACACTTTCAGGGATCATTTTTCGCAACAGTGCCACTTTGGGGGACCAAAGTGCACCAGACCCTACTTACTAAGACCATTCCGACAATTTATTCAATTAAATGGTTAAGTCTTATTTAATTTATAGAAAATTTTAGATTCAAATCCTCCTTTAGACATCTTTTTCTGCTTATGCTTATTTATATCTTTTTTTTAAAATGCATACCCTAATTAAATTTTTGATTCTGAATAATAAAATAAATATCTCAAAATTAAAATGTCCCTCCTGCAAGTTGTCGACAGATGATGAACACAAAGCAAAATTAAATAGACAATGCTACTAAATCCAGTAAAGTAGTGGGACCATGCAACATTATTGGTAACAAGTAATCTGAAAGATGCCAAGTTGATTTAATTAAGAGAACAATGCCTAGATAATAATATAAGATCGAAGAGACCCACCGAATATAAGTGTAAATTGTTTGTTGACAACAATGAAAGAGAAATTACAACAAAAAACAGTAGCTCATGTCCATATGAAATAAATATACTCAAATAAAATCTAATCGATGTTGAAAATTCAAGACAACTACTAGGATATATTTATACATAATTATTTATTGTGTTTGTTGGTTTAATTATTTGAGATAACTTTAAGAATAGGTTCATTGTATCCACCAGACAGCTTCAATGGATTGCCAGTAATGGGGACTCTCACTCTCCAATTTCATCACAATTATTTCTCAACCTGAGAACCACTTTTGCTTCTCCTCAATACACACTCCAATATTTTTTATATATATTGACTTATTTTTTTTCAACTAATTCTTTCTTTTATTTTGGAGCATATGCATGAACATATGGAGGTTGGGGGCGGGGAGGAGGGGATTATATCCTTTTGGGGACCATGGGAAAAAATGGATAGAGTCATATTACCAATAGAAGATGGTGGAGAGGGTCACACATGAAAGTATATTATAAGGGTATGTTCTAAGGATCTAATAATAACAACAAGATTATTATTCACCATCAAGCTTTAAACTAGCTGGGTGTTAATAAGTTGTTAGCCGTAGTCTATTTATGATTTAAGTTGGAAGATAAAAAATACATTATTAGACTTATGGGGGAAACATGTTTTAGACAAAGATCAAATCAATATCGAAATTATGTGGATGATTATTAACAACTTACATGAACCACATAATTTCTCAATCCTAGGAGGTATGTCCCCCTCTACCCCACCCCAAACCCTAACTCTACCCTCAAATTAAGGGTCTGACAGCTCTCTGCCCTGAATATGATGTCAAAGGTTATCACGAGTTGTGCTTTGCCAGACCAGGGTACTAGAGCTTGTCCGCTAACCATTTCGAAACACAAGGTTCGCTTCCAGTAGGAACCAAACCTGGATTGCATGAAGAGGCGAAGCTGTTTGACACTTTGCGCTCTAATTCCTTACTAGTTTAGCTGAAAGTAAAGAGTTGGTTTAATAATCACTAGACCAAGGTCACGAGTTTACATATATGGTTCAATACTTCAATTTAGGTTATTTTTGTCTAAGTTTGAAACACATTAGAGGTTAACTGTTTTGATAATCAAAATTAAAATCAACTCTTTATTATTCAAGATATGTCTAGTTCATACGGGCGAACCTATTTTGGTTTCGACATGTTCTATAGAACAAGCACTTTTTTCAAGAATAAAATTATGTATGTGTTTAGAAATATACAAAAATTAATATTTTGGGTTAATGGCATCAAAGATCACTAAAAGTATCTAATATTTCAAGTTCGATCACCCTCATTTTAAATGGACCATGTTAGATCATTCAACTACATTTGTTTGGGAAAACTTGGTCACTGGGCCATTTTGAAAGATTTTGGGTGCATTTCGTAAGTTTTTAACGAGGGTAAGTTTGTCCGGTCACATTTATAGATATTTAATCATCTTTTTTTAACTTTTTTTTAATTTTTTTTTTAAATAACTTCAACTTTTTTTTTTCTTTTTTTAAAAAAAATAATTTTTTTTAAAGATGTTTTTCAAAAAAATTAAAAACAAAACATGAGAAAACTAATTAACTAATAAAAGATATGAATTCAATCAAGAAAAAAGAAAAATAAATGTTTTATTTTAATTTTTTTAAATGAAAAATTAAAAATCTTAAAAAAATGAAAAGAAAAAAAATTCAATTTTTTTTTCAAAAAATAACGATAATTAAATGTCTATATATATGAACGGACAAAATTACCCTCGTTAAAAACTTACAAAATGCACCCAAAATCTTTTAAAATGACCCAATGACCAAGTTTTCCCACTTAACACCAAATTTGTGTATAGGGAAAACTTAATTTTTGAATAAAATATATAGAGATGGATTGTAAAAAAACATTTAACACTCAATTTAGTCTCCTACTACACTTGGTCTTAAGTTAAAATCTTTTTCAGGAATTAAAATTGATTTTTTCATAATGAACGAATAAGCTCACAAGCTCGGACTATAGACTATATGAATCAAATATCGTAATACTATCCTTTGCCCGAAACTCGAAAAACGTATCCAAAGTCAAAGACCTGGGTTGGGCCATGAAATAGGGCCAAAGCGAGCCCATATATATAAAGAGGGAGGCGTGGTGTGGGCCTGTGGGGTGGCCGCCTGGCCGGGTGGGGACTCTAGCAAGTTATTGGTAATACATTTCATAGGCTTATTTTTATTATTTGTACCCTCAACTATCGGCGAATTTTTAAATTGCACTCTATACTTTCCTAAGTCTTAAATTGCATCCTAAATTTTATTTTTTTCATTTTGCACCCTTAAATCGATTTTTCAGTCAAATATGATGGAATTTCGTTTTAAAATAAGGGTCGCGATTTTGCAAGGAGGGTGGTCCGATTTTGTACAGGGGGAGGGTCGCGATTTTCGTAAGGTGTGGGAGGGGAGGGTTGCGATTTTCGTAAGGTGGGGGAGGGGGAGGGTGTCGTGGTTTTGTACAGGGGCAGTGGTCCAAAAGTGGTGGGATTTATTTTTAATTTAACAAGTTTTGTTATTTGTGAATTATGCCCCAAAAGTTTAGTATATGTGGTATTACGATTTTGCCCTTATTTTAAAACGAAATTCCATCATATTTGACTGAAAAATCGTAATACCACATATACTAAACTTTTGGGGCATAATTCACAAATAACAAAACTTGTTAAATTAAAAATAAATCCCACCACTTTTGGACCACTGCCCCTGTACAAAACCACGACACCCTCCCCCTCCCCCACCTTACGAAAATCGCAACCCTCCCCTCCCACACCTTACGAAAATCGCGACCCTCACCCTGTACAAAATCGGACCACCCTCCTTGCAAAATCGCGACCCCCTTGCAGAGATCGTGACTTGCTCCCATTTCGAAATCATGAGATCTGAAATCGTGACCTTTCATTCCGAAACGAATTGACCTAGTAGCCTCAGATCTGAAGCATGCGCGTGATTCGAAAAATTGGATCTTGATTCTTAAACGGAGTGGTTGAGGGGTGTTGTGTTGCGTTTTTCCGGCAAATTATTGGTCGTCGGAGGTGGTTGGAGTTGGAGGAAGAAGAAGGTTTGAGTGGTGGTGGTGGTGGTGGGTGTTTGATGAAAAAGATGAAGAGGGTGGGGGGTTTGATGAAAGTGGTGGAATTTATTTTTAATTTAATAAGTTTTGTTATTTGTTAATTATGCCCCAAAAGTTTAATATATGTGTTTCGATTTTGCCCTTATTTTAAAACGAAATTCCATCATATTTGGCTGAAAAATCGATTTAAGGGTGCAAAATGAAAAAAAAAAATGAAGTTTAAGATGCAATTTGAAGCTTAGAAAAGTATTAAAATGTAATTTAAAAATTCGCCTATAGTTGAGAGTGCAAAATGAAAATAAGCCTATTTCATATTGTTAAAAGTCATCAACTTTTACTTTATGTCGAGTCCCAAAATTATATATTCGTGAAAGTCCTTGTTTTACCCTTATTACAAATCCAAATTGGAATGACTTGACATATTAAACACAGTTGAAGGAGTAAACTAACTTAAAATAATGTTAATTTGTAATTTAACCTATTTAAAAATTTGATCCTTCATTTGATAGTATTATGATAGTTTGAGGGACAGATAAAATTTAATCTTCATATTATCAAATACTTCTTCCATCCCTAAATAATTGTCATATTTTGATTTTTGGTAATCAACACAACACGATTTATAATGTATATATCTATTATTCTACATGCGAAAAAATCATAAAAAGTTGATATTTCAAAAATATATATTGAGACGAATCTAACAAGGTCTCACAAGGCTATATTATTTCTTATCATTTGATGAAAATTCATGATCAAATTTTGTTATGTTAGAACAACAAAAGTCAAAATGTGACAATCTTTTAGGGACGGGGAAAGTGTTTAATTTTGGAAGTGAATATATCACTATCCAAGTCATGATCAGACCCCAAAATCCTTTATAAAAATGAGAGTGAACATGTTTTGGTAACTTTATTATATGTTAAATAAAAAAATGATAAATCCAGCACTATATTCTGATTTGGACTAGAGAATATGCTGTCCCATTACTATTTCAACTAAACCTGTCCTAATCTAACATTAGTAGTAGATATTAAATGACCTCTTCTAGTTTCGGTAACTAATTAAGATTGACGTGTAACCAATCAAAACAATGTTGTCTCCATCTTAATAATTGAAGTATTCCGATTACTCTCCATCTCTTTTCAATTAGGAATTTTTTTCACACAAATATAGTAGAGGTCAACCAATTTTTAAAACAATAGTTTATTTGTTAAAAATTGTATTCATATGAATTAATCGAATAGATTAATGAAAAAAACTTATATTTTTGTTGTCCTCCACATAAGCTTATGTTCTTTCATTATCCTCCACATAACCTTATGTTTTTATATGAAAATATGTTCATCATTAGGATTTGAGAATACTAATACACAATCTTGAGAATAATAATACACAATAAACACTTCTATGTATGTATTATAAAATTGAAAAGAATAATTTGAAAATTAAGAATTCTTTTCGACTTGCTCATATGATAATAAACTTACTAAAGAAAATTGTAGTACTAAATAATATGTGTATATTACAGTTTAGTCTCAGTAAATGATTCGTTTACAAAAATGGCATTCCTTGTAATTGGTACAAAATGTGTTGTTTAGTCTCTAAATGAATATTGACGTTAAAGTTAGACGGAAAATCGCGAATAGACTTGAATTTTGGGACAAAGTCATAGTTAGTGTTAAGTCAAAATTTCAATACTTAATACTACCGATCGAACTACCTAGTAACGTTAACCTATTTAGCTACGATGACATGTATTTATAGAAATACTCGTATGTATCGTCGTAGTTAATTAACCATGATGAGTGTTATTTTCTTGATTTCCAACACCATTGAATTAGCCAATAGAAGAGTTGTTTAGAGAAAAGCAGACAAATATTTTGGTGCATGCAAGTAAAGCAGGATTAATTTGGCTTATTTGGTCTCGTAATTAACCAACAGTACACAAAATTGAATTCCTCTGCTTACTGAATTCTTCTTGGCTCTCGAGAAGAGGTTAAGATTGTTTGTGGTCCAACTCTATGTTATTAACTGATAGACAGGTGTTGAATGTTAATGATGAGCTGATCAATGTCACCTAAGATGAAGAAGATATGTGAGTCTCATATTTATGTGGCATTGTATGAGATGGTTTGCTCATCTGTTATAGGAGTACAATTTAGGAGTGAATTTACTATTTTGGCCCACTATTTGAATGTATAATGGTGAGAACGTTAATGTGGTGCAAAATAGTAATTTTATATCAAAATAAAGCACTATTCTGATGTGGGTATAGTGTTGTCCGGTGGTTTGGGGTTAGTTTGGATCAGAATTAGTACGGTTGTTCATTGATATGAGCGGCTAAATCTATTAGGATCAATTTGATTTTTGAATTGATAGATTGATTTGAACCATCTTCTTGTAGTGGATCGAATTTCAATTAATTTAACTGCTAATTTACTTATTCTTATATACATTATATTTTGTATACTTTACATGTCATATTAATTTAAGACCTAGAAAGGGTCAGAGCCTAAGTCCACCCTTACGGCCCTACCACATCTTATAATTGGGGATCAATATATATATATATAAAGTAGGGGTTATCTATATCTTAGATACTTAAAGGGTGAGTTTCGTTTTTCGTCCCTTTTGTTTCTTTTCATTTCTTGTATTATATCAATAATTAGATGTTAAAACTTTTTTTTTTCCGTTTTCAGTACACTTTATAATACCATAAAAATGTTTCCTATCCAATAAGTTGGTCCCAAGCCTTAATTATATGAATAATGCGGCACACACCTTTTTATTTGTTTCGAAGCCATTTTTTAAGGGGCGATATCGACTCATCACATCCTCGGGCGCGTGCAGCCCACACGCTTCGTTTGTTGTTACTTTTTTCTTTTCCCCATTATCTATACCCTATGGGTCTCTTTTTGTTCTTTCCATTTTATTTCTTGTATTCATAATTAAGCATACTAAAACTTTTTTTTTCATTTCCAATAAAGTTTTTTAAAATGATAAAATATTTAATATTCAATGAATTGGTCCTAGGTCTTAATTATACAAACATTTGGCTCGACCACACAATCGGCTAGTCCTGGACATTAATTATATGTACATTTGCCCGACAAGTAACTAGTATTCTATAAAGTGATTTTTTGGTGTTGCATTGTTCGAATAACACAACAAACATTCCAATTAACCCGTAGAAGAAACCAGCAAGTACCTTCATACATATAGTGGATGCCTGCCGTTGCTTCTTGACTATCTAAATCCATATTGACTTTTAATTTGTCATTAGCGCTCTAATTTATCGTTGATTAAATACACTTCATATACTAATCATCATCGTTTCTAACTAATAAATACTCCCTCCGTCCCTAAAAGATTGTCACATTTTGACTTTTGGTGGTCAACAAAACACGATTTAAAACATAAATATCTATTATTCTACATGCGAAAAAATTATAAAAAGTTAATATTTCAAAAATATATATCGAGACGAATCTAACAAGGTCCCACAAGACTATATTATTTCTTATCGTTTAATGGGAATTCATGATCAAATTTTGTAATGTTTGACTACCAAAAGTCAAAATGTGACAATCTTTTAGGGACGGAGGGAGTAATAATAACCTTATGTTTGAGTTTTTTATTAGCTTATAATCTCACTTTTTAATGTCACCATGCCCATTATTATAATCCCTTCAATTAGTTGACCACCTTGTTAATTAGTTTTCACCTAACACTACAACTTTCTTTTCTTTTTTATTGGAGTGCTTCCTTTGCCATGTGATGTTTTAGGAAAATTCTTGATTACTACAATTTTCTTGTACCTTTACTATCTTGGTTCTCACCTTTTGACTACTTGAAATAATTTGTGAGCTTTGACTCTCTTAATTTTAATTTTTAGGATATTGAGTGATTCAATATTCTAAATGACATCAAATTTAAATTTACAATCAAGTAATTTTTCTTTCAAAATATAATTGTTTGTTAGTGAAGAATTTATGTGTTTATTATTTCATTGTATTCATACTCAAATTTACAAAACAAAAAAAACTCTTATGATAAGGAATTGGATAAAAATATATGTTATAAGTCTCCACATAAAAAAAGTTTGAGACCCTCAAACTAAAGGCACTGACAATTCCCTGCCCTAGGTATGATGTTATGAGTCTCCACATATATATACTATTGGATGAATAATCTAAAAGATTTCAGAAGATATGAGAAGATATTATTATTATGAGTGATTATTATTTTCGTATTAGTTATAGTATTAACTTGACTACATATATTACCTTAAATATACATTTCAACCTATAAATACGGAACTACTGTGCACATATATTGAAAGCAATACAATACTATATTATTCATATCGTTATGTCATTTTTCATATACATAGAAATATATAAGGTAAATGTAAGTTACACTTGTCTTAGTTACAAGTTATACCAAAGGGTTAATCGCATGAAAGATCACTGAACTTTCCTAAATTTTTCACTTCGATCATCCTCTTTTCAAAGTGAGTGTTTTGGATCACTTAATTATATTTTTGGCTGGGCAATTTTGAAAGATCTTGGATGCGTTTTGTAAGTTTTTAATGAGGGTCATTTTGTCCGTTCACATTTATAGACATTCAATTATCTTTTTATTTTATTTTAATTTTGAGTGACAAAATGCACTCAAAATCCTTCAAAACGGCCCAGTGACCAAATTTTAGCGAAAAAATGTAATCAAGTGATTCAAAACACTCACTTTAAAAAGAGGGTGATCGAAATGGAAAATTTAACAAAGGTCAGTGATCTTTCATGCCATTAACCCTATACCAAAATATGTTAATTTTATGCCAACAACTACTTCACCGATCTAGTTTAATTTTCTTTTTTATAACTAAAATGAATTTATTTTGACCACATTCAATTACTCAACCATTTTAGAATAAGAAGTATCTCAATATGAAATTATCATGTTAAACTAACTTTACAATAGTTTTAGTATATTATTACTATTTTTAATTTATTGTACACTCTTTACCCTACTAAAAGATATCCTAAATTTAACACACAATTTATTTTAACCTGCAAAAAGATTTCTCATGCTTAATGCCCCTAAATAATTTATGACTCCGTATCTTTTTCTTTAAGCTGCACAAAAATCTATCAAACGGATTTACTTATAAATTTGTCGATTTGTTTATTCCCTACTTCCCTAATTTTGACTATTTCATTGCAATAATTTTGTCAGCTTATTACCGCGTACTAAAATTGTCTGAGGCGTTTTCGTTGACTTTAGACTTTTCTTGTTCCACTCTCATAACCATCAGTCTCTGCAAATTCCATATTCTTCATTTGATCAATACCACTTTCATCAAACTAATCCTTATTCAAGAAAGTTATATTCTTTTTCAATTTTTCCACAAACTATGATAGTTTCTTTAAATGTTTAATGTTGTTTATTAATTAGTTGCAAGTGGTTGTTTGACTTTGTTGGAATTGATATTGAGTTCAATGGGTAGAGCAAAAAGAAGAGTATTTGATGCAAAGGAAGGTGTTGAGTTCTTGATGAAGTTGTTTGCTGAAAAGCCTCATCTTTCACTTGTGATTCCTCTGTTTTTGGTTGTTTGGAGCATTGAGAAGTGGTTTTTCTCTTTGTCTAATTGGGTTTTTCTTGCTGTAGCTGTTTGGGCAACTATGCAGGTGCTTTTTATTCGACTTTCTTTTATTCATTTTAAATATGCTAAAATTCAATTTTTAATAATTTGATTAGGTAATTTGTTATTATTTTGCTTTTAGTATGATTAAATTATAGGAGATATGGAACTATATATGATATTTTGATGTTGATAAATTGTTCTGATTGAGATTGAATGAATCTTGATGTAATTATTACTTTTTTGTCTTTGCTGGTTACGTGCTTTATTAGATTTAGCACTAAGTATATTATCTTTTCTATTACAGATTCTGCCCCTTTTTGTTCTTTATATGTTTTGTAAGATTTGTTTAGGTATATTGATGAGTTAAAGTTGATCTGAGATCTAAGTTATAGTCTATTATTGCTCGAATTAGTAATAATGTATAAAAGTTATCTTCTGTAGTAGAGAGTAGATACTAGATACGATGGTTGAAAATATTGAAATTGGATATAAAAATGATGACCAGTGCCATATTAAGATGATGAAATTTGATTTAGCTTTTCGGCATGAGTAAGTGTTCTGGAAGAGTACTTGCTGAATGCACCACGATTTTATCATGAACCGCTGCTCCAGTTCAGTTTTGAGTTGTCATCCACATCAGCATTCTTGAGAATCATTTATATTCTAATCCATGGAGAGTATCAAAGGAATCTCAATCAGTTATTAGCTAGTAACCCCTTCAATTCTCGGTTTACCTTGCGATGTTTTTTGTATATAAAAGTGGTTGTTTCTGCACAACTTAGCTCTCTTTTTTCTCCTGGTTGAATCAATCTTCACATTACAGAACTCTTTATGATCATACTTGTAAGAGGAGAACACTGTTACGTCACCTGAACAAGGACCAATTTGGTGACTTTTGTTGTCATCTGAGATTTTTACCTTCAAAAGATTATCTATTGTTGAATGTTACATTTTCATCTATAGATGGTTATTCATGCATGCAAAGTAGTTATGCATAGACTCGAGAGTCCACGATATAGATATTGATATAAAAAATGTCACCATTCTGAATTTACAGTATGGAGGTTATCAACGACATTTGGCGATGGAGGATTTGAATAAAAAGTGGAAGCAAATGGTTCTTCATTCAATGGTCTTTTTCCTCATCCTTGTTTAAAATTAACTTATGTTTCTTTATGAATTTTGTATCTCATGTTTGTTATGTGCTTCAGCCTGAAACACCTTTGGAACACTGTGAGTGGCTAAACAAGCTACTGATGGAAATTTGGCCACATTATATGAACCCAAAGCTCTCGTTGAAGTTCACTTCTCTTGTTGAGGTGAATATTCTTTTATACTCTTTCTGGAACTTTATCACCTAGTATTTGTTGGAGCTTCTGATATATTGCTCATTTATTATATGTATAGCTATACAATTACATGGCTTTTCGGTATAAGCTAACAGTATATAGACATTTTATAGTTAGGCTTTTCTCATTAAGCAGCTTCTTGCTAATCTGACAAAGGATTAACTGTTACTTTGGCAAAACATAATCTAATACATGAGGAAGGTTACTTATTCCAATGAAGGATCATAATAATGTTACCCTTTTCCTGCATCTAGCTCATGCTAATTGTTCCACATTTATCTATCAATTGGCATAATCAATCTTAAACACTTCAATTTTTTGTTTGTTCTCGTGACCTGCAGCGGCGCCTAAAGCATAAAACTCCAAAACTAATTGTGAGTTACCCTCCTGCTCATCTTATTTTCAATTTTCAAACTATATGTCAAGACATGGATGCTTAACTCAGTTCGTGTTGTATTTTGTAGGAGAAGATCGAATTACTAGAATTCTCATTAGGGACGACCGCACCTGTTCTTGGAGTTCATGGAACTCGATGGTCGACTAAAGGTGACCAGGTCTGGATTCTTGTTTACATTCTCAAACCGAATGTCACGTTTTTATTTTATAGTATAAATCCGAATTACACTACTTTAAAATTTCGTCTCATGTCTATTTTGCAGTGTCAAGCTCTATATAGATGCTTCATATGTATTTGGAGAATAATGTAAACTCGAATATTAGATGACATAAAAGAAGAGAAAAATTTAGTGAACCTAATTGTTTGTCTTTCGGCAAGAATTGATGTAGGATGCACTACATCGACAGCTTTCCTTCCCCAAGTCTAATGCATCATACTTTTGGTAGATATGCTGTTTTTATAGTTAAATTTAATTTACTCATGCATTTAATATACATGAGAAACATCGAAAGTTTCGATCTCTATGTACAATTTCAAATCATTTCATATATTCTTCTATGATAAAGAGGAAGTATGGGGAGACACTAATAATTACCTATTCTTCCAGAGGATGTTGCGGCTGGGTTTTGACTGGGATTCTACAGAAATAAGTATACTATTACAAGCAAAGCTGGTAAAGCCAATGGGAACTGCTAGAATAGTTGTGAACAGTATCCATGTGAAGGGTGATGTAAGTTTGTATTACAACTCTACTTATTGGCTTGTGTTTGCAAATCCTTTTTCATGTGGACAACATTGTCTTCCCTTTTGTTATCTGAGAGTTGTCGTAGTTTTTTCTTTCAGACATATGGCTCTTGAGTCTTGAG
Organism: Echium plantagineum; assembly: GCA_003412495.2. Classification (NCBI taxonomy): domain Eukaryota; kingdom Viridiplantae; phylum Streptophyta; class Magnoliopsida; order Boraginales; family Boraginaceae; genus Echium; species Echium plantagineum. The sequence continues at coordinate 15,332,996 of CM016566.1, read as the reverse complement.
TATATAGGGATTGTGAAGTACAAAAATTTTCGAACATAAACCAAAAGTAAATGTTATTTAAGTAAATGCTCTTCCAATCTATCAACAAAATAATTATTGAAAATGACGAATTCTGGAAGAAATTTGGTCGATTATAGTACTCACTCATATGATGGAAAGAGCACTGTTTGTTGTAACATGTCTTTTTATGGTGTGTTTACCGAATATATAATCAAAATAATTGGTTAAAGGTAATCTATAATTAAAATCATTGGTTGAAGGTACTGTAATTGACATGATGAGTTTCAGTTTTCATTATTTTGTTTCGACGTCAATATATTTATGATTTCTAATTTCTGATTGATATCCTACAGCTTTTGCTGATGCCGATTCTGGATGGAAGAGCGCTCCTATACTCATTTGTTACCAAACCAGAGGTAAGGTTAGGGATCGCCTTTGGAAGTGGTGGAAGTCAGTCCTTGCCTGCAACAGAGGTGCCAGGTGTCTCTTCATGGCTGGTAACATTCCACATCGTTAGAAATATATATTGGCACTGTTGGATTATATTGCTTAAAGTTATCAGGTTATTTACTTATCTATATAGTATTATTTGGCATGGTAGAACTGGATAAATAAGTTGTAAAAGAAACAGTTGATTTCCTTATCTCTATACATTTACTTTCTATCCTCTTTGTTGTGTCCCATACCATCGTTATTTGCTGCCAGTGTCAGAATTCAGATATTATTTCTTTCCTTGATTGGAAATTCTGTTTTGCTAAAGGATTGCTTATCTATGAATTCCCAGCAAGTTAATTACCCCACTCGTAATCCATTGGATGTTAGGTGTTCCTAAGCGAAAGGTTGCTAAATAATTGACACATTTTAACTTTTCGTGGTCAAACTTTATAAAATTTGATCATGAATTCTCATTAAACGATAAGAAATAATATAGTCATATGGGATCTTGACATTCGTCTCAAAATATATTTTTGAAATATCAACTTTTTATAATTTTTTCGCATGTAGAATAAGAGATATTTACGTTTTAAGTCGTGTTTTGTTGACCATGAAAAGTCAAAATGTGCCAATCATTTAGGGATGGAGAGCGTTTTTCTCTGCGTATGTACTTTCTATTGTACACCTTTCTACAAGTAACTATCAGTTTCCCACTTTAGTTATATAAAGATAGATCTCATGTTTGTGTTTTCTATGTTCTCTTGTAGGATAAACTTATTAGTGAAACATTAGTTAAAACAATGGTTGAACCTCGCCGCCGTTGCTTGTTCCTGCCACCAGTAGACCTGTACAAGAAAGCGGTTGGTGGGATACTACACGTCACAGTGGCGTCTGGTAGCAAACTTTCTAGGAGCAACTTGAAGGGAAGTCCGTCTAGAAGTCACAACAACTCTACTGTTGACTGTTGTGTAGATGATCAGCCAAATAGCAAGGATTTGAGGACATTTGTAGAGGTCGAAGTTGAAGAGTTAACTCGGAAAACAGTTGTGCAACCAGGGTCACACCCTGTATGGAATTCAACCTTCAATATGGTTTTGCATGATGATGCAGGACTTGTTAAGTTCAATCTATATGAATGGTCGCCAGGGAGTGTAAAGTATGATTATTTGACAAGCTGTGAAGTCAAGGTACATCTAATGTCCTCCCCCCCTAGTTTTCTTTACTGTTGTCTTGTGGATGTTTTTGGTATACTAAATATCAACATTTTGAAAGTAGGTGAGGTACAATGCAGATGACTCAACAATATTTTGGGCCATAGGTGCTCAATCCTCTGTCATAGCCAAGCATGCTGAGTTTTCTGGAAAGGAAATCGAAATGACTATTCCTTTTGAGGGAGCTCATTTAGGCGAGGTATGATGGATTCTTTTTTGAAGTGTTTCTTGTGTGACATGCTTGTTTCAAATGCCACGTTCTACCTTAGCAGTTCAAGTTTCCCTTCTTTTCCCTTTTTTGTGTATCAAGTCGTGTATGTTTAATTTCAAGTAGCAAAAGTTACTCATTGCTACTTAATGATTTAATTAAAAGTCATTCTTTCTCCCCTCTAAGATTTGACTCAAATGTTGTAAACAAGATGTTTTCACTTTTCTATCCCTAGCCTATATCTAAACCTTCATTTATTACCCTGTTGATAAGATTCTTTTTCTTGAAATATTCAGTTGACAGTGAAGCTTGTCCTTAAGGAATGGCAGTTTGCTGACGGTTCACATAGTTTCCATTTAAGTTCCCGCCAATCACTAAATGGGTCATCAAACTTTCTTTCAAGAACTGGTAGGAAGATTTATGTAACAATTGCTGAAGGGAAGGACTTTTTTGTGAAAGATGGACTTGGAAAATCGGGTCCTTATGTTAAGTTGCAATATGGGAAGGTAATAGTTGCACTGTACTAGATCATTAATTGTTTTAACATATCAATCTTCTTATATATGTACCAAGCTATCACCTAATGGATGGAACAAGTCTCCCTGCCATTTGAATAATTCACCTGAGTGCCTATCTAGGCACTATTGTGGTGACGGAGATAGCAAAGGTGCTAATGAACTTAAGGGATGGAGTCTAAATGATATGCTTCTTTACAGGCTATAAAAAAGACGAGAACTGCATCCCATGTTTCAGATCCTACATGGAATCAGAAGTTTGAATTTGATGAAGTAGGAGATGGTGAATATTTAATAGTAAAATGTTTTATTGATGATCAATTTGGGGATGAAAGCATTGGTAGTGCTCGTGTAAATATGGAGGGGCTTACAGATGGCTCTATAAGGGACGTTTGGATACCCCTTGAGAAAGTGAGCTGTGGAGAATTACGACTTGAGATTGAAGCAGTGAGCGTTGAGGACTACGATGGTTCCAGGGTATGGATGTGCTTTTCTTCTTTAATGTGTTGATATCACATTTTTTCATTAACCGACACATTGCTCTCAATATTATGAACAAAGTTTCATACAGTGCAAATCTGGTCGTGCAGATCACAAGCAGCAAATTGTCCAGTACCATTTTGCTTTTATTTTCTTAATGCTTTTGTGGTTTCATACAGAGTTCACGCGGAAGTTTAGCCAATGGTTGGGTGGAACTCGTTCTCATTGAGGCCAAAGACCTCGTCGCTGCTGATCTTAGAGGAACAAGTGATCCATATGTGAGAGTACAATATGGGAACTCAAAGAGAAAGACCAAAGTAAGTAAAAATATAACAGATTATAAATTTAACTTTTGGAGCACTTTCTGCTTCCGAAGGATCCTCCTCAACGTATTTTATCTCATACATATTTTTCATGTTATATTGTTGATCTATCAGATGGTTCCATGTCCCTTATATAAGAAACTGATATCTGCATGATAACAAAAGAGTGCACAAAATTGTATCATATGCCATTATGCTGTTAACATTTCTCTTATAACGTCTCACCATGCAGATTATGTACAAAACTCTTAATCCACAATGGCATCAAACCTTCGAATTTCCTGACGATGGCAGTCCATTAGAGTTGCATGTTAAGGACCATAACGCCCTTTTACCAACATCAAGCATAGGTGATTGTGTTGTAGAGTATCAACGGTTGCCTCTAAATCAGTTGTATGATAAGTGGATACCACTTCAAAATGTAAAGAAGGGGGAGATTCATGTTCAGGTCACAAGGAAACGACCAGAATCGCCAAAGAAATCACAGGATTTCGAATCATCAGCAGTAAAAGTGCGACGACAAATTTCTAAGCAGGTGAGGATATCTGTTTTTGACATATATCGATCTTTTACGACGCACCAGAGTTGCCCTGATTTATTTTCTCGAGTTGCATGTTATATCAGATGACGCAAATGTTGGTGAAGTTTCAAGCACTAATCGATGATCGGAATCTTGAAGAACTTTCATCGCTAGCAACCGAGTTGCAGAGCCTCCACGATACAAGAGAAGAGTACATGCTGCAACTGGAGACAGAGCAGATGCTGCTACTTAACAAGATAAATGAGCTTGGTCAGGAGATATATAACTGTCAATCTCCTAATTTGAACAGAAGACCAACTTTTCCTTGACAAATTTCAATAATGCTTACTGATCTCCTAATTATCAGTGTGGCTGCTCTAGTGATTAGGACAATTATAGTTCTGATAAATATCCTTCTTGTAAAGTCTACATGTGAGAAAAAAGGTATTCTTGACTATCAAAAGTCTAGCTAGGTGGTGCTATTGTATATCTTGAATTTGTTATTAAATCTAAACTTTAAAAATATGATGTTCAATGAAAATTTGTGTTATTGTAAGAGCCAGAAGTTAAAATATTCTGTT
>CM016566.1:15169992-15328623 GCA_003412495.2 Echium plantagineum | reverse complement strand
AATGATAAAAAATTATTGAGTAAGTAATAATTAATGAGTCATAATTAATTATAATAACAATAATAATAACAAAAATTAATCAAATCGTAATAATAATAACTACAAAATATAAAGGTATAAATTTAGAGGGGTGCGAGGGTCAATCATAAGGTGAAAACTAATTGTAATTTTAGTAAATTCAGCCTCTCGGGTAACTTTTAGGAAGTGTGATGTACGCGCCCTTATCACTAGCATACAATAAAACTTAAGAGAACAATTAGACAACACAAACCCAATAAAAATGCTACTATCTCACTTAGATAGCGCTTATCACTTAGACAACGCTCAATGAGGAGTCGTCTAAGTTAACTTACACAGCGCTTCCTTGAGCGTCGTCTAAGTCACCAACACTACTGAACAACCCTAATGTATTCTAACACATATTTCCGCCAAATCAGTTCAATATCTCCTGCTTCGTCTCTGCCACTCGTCCGTTCCCGTCATCAGCCACCGCCAAATTCCTCTTCTCCAAATCGTACTCCGCCAACTCCCAGTAGCCCTGCATCGTCTTGAAGATAGGTAATTATTTCGTTTTTTGTATATTATTGATGGTAATTAATTTTGTTAATTTGGTTAGTTTTTTGTGTTCAAATATTGGTTAATTTTGTGTCCCTCATAATTGTTGTTCAATTTTGTGTTCAGTTATTCAATTTTTGGGATTTATTGTAAATTTGGACAGCATGTTCTGATTTTGAAACAACTGAAAGAAAAGAGAAGCAAATACTTGAAAACTTTGAAAACATGGTATACAAAGCTTCTAAGGGAGAACCAATTATTCAGTTTGGTGAGGTTTGCAAAATGGAGTTGAACTTAAATAGAGGAACAATGGGAAAGATTGCAGTGAATCTAATTTGCATTAATATAAGATTTTTTGGAGTAATTGATCAAATATGGGAGTTGAATTACGTTACCTTTCAAGTTCCTATGTATAGTTGTATGTGGGTAGAATAACAATGGTGTAGAAATTGATGAGTTAGGATTTGTGAGAGTGACTTTCAGTAGGTCGGTTGGAAGGATGAGTCGTTATGTTAATGATCCGGTGAGCTCCAAATGGTCAATTGTTCTTTTCTCTAACAAAAACAATGAAGATCATATGAATGTAGAGGAAGACTTTGATGTCGAAGATGACCCGTTTAGAGGAGTTCAATCAAGATAAAATGTGCAAGTAAAATGTTTTTATGCTAGATATGATCATAGTATATGTACACCTCATAGTCCTAAAAAGAACAAATAATTACGAAGACTAGCTCTAAAAGAAAACGAGGGACAAAACAATGTATGCATCTCATCTTATTTCATTGTAAGTTTAATTATTGTTTTTATTTCAGTTTATCTCATTGTATTTTAACTTTTTGTTTTTATTTCAATATATCTCATTTTAGGACTATGGATAATGTGGACCATGAAGGTGATCGTGTGCATAACGATCCCAAAACCGACGATATGACTACTAGCACATCAAGAAACAAAAGGAAGAGAGATGAGCCGACAAAAAGAGGCATTGTTATGACGAATAAAGTTATTGAAGCTCGGCATAAGGGAATAAAAAAGAAAACAAGGGACAAAACAATGTATGCATCTCATTTTATTTCATTTTAATTTTAATTATTGTTTTTATTTCAGTTTATCTCATTGTATATTAACTATTGTTTTTATTCCAATTTATCTCATTGTAGGAATATGGATAATGTGGACCATGAAGGTGATCGTGTGCATACCGATCTCAAGAAGGACGATATGACTACTAACACATCCGGAAACAAGAGGAAGAGAAATGAGCCGACAAAAAGAGGCATTGTTACGATGAATAAAGTTATTGAAGCTCGGCATAAGGGAATAAAAATTAAGGTAACTACATAGTTGATTTGAAAAGGTGAATGCAGCCTTTAAAGGCACTTGGGAATTCAGCATAATTATTAATAATTGAAAAGCATAGCATATTATGATAAGCCTGCTTCAATTTAGTTTTGTTTGCTCTTGTTTGTTATTTGAGAAGAGGAATATGTTCTTACAAGTTCTTCATAAAGCATCAGTGATCAGAGCTAATTGATCCAAACTTCCTGAACGGGAAATTTTCAACAGTATAGTAATTCAGTAAGTGCAAGACAAAGATGGTTGAGATATGGATAGAAACTAGAAAGTCGATGGCGATGATGTATTGACTTAAGAAATCCATTTTCAAATATATGAGGCAGAAATTCAGAATGAGTGGCACATGCATGCATTACCTTAGTTTGCAAAGGACCAGTATATAATTTAATTACACATGCAAACACATGTTTATCATAACATATAGACCTTATCAATGTGGGTAGTACAAGTATTACTGTATTATTCACTGATTTTAATATGAATATGCTATATGTTAAACAGAAAGGATAATTTGAGTATTAATATGCTATGTTTTATTCATATTTTTAGGTTGAGTTTAATCGTTGGGGACAACCGATTGGGGCAAACAAGTCTACATTTGCTTATTATATTGGTTATGTTGCTCGTACAATGGTACCTTTAACTGAGAGTGATTGGCGCCATGTACCGAATACTCTTAGGCAAGTTATTTGGGAAGACATACAGGTAAAGCACATTTCTAGTTAAGTCTGTTGATTAATGATTGTCCATTTTGTTCCTATTTTCTCTGACTCTTCTAAGGTACTGTAGCAATGTTTTGAGGTCGAAGAGTGGAACATGAACGTGACACTTAAAAAGGTTGGTAAAGCAGCAAAAGAGTTCCGTTCCAAGATGGCTAAAATGTGTTTTGATGATGAAGGAAATCCTATGTTATATCCTCCAGAAAAGTATGCAAAGTTTCCAATCGTCCGTGATCATTGGATGGATTTTGTTAATGCATGTGGACGCCGGAAATTCTTGGTAACAAATTCAAAAATTGCCAAAAAAAGAAAGTTTCTCTGTAGAAAGGGTGCTTTGGGTTATGCACAATTGAAGGAGAATATGGTATGTGTTTGTAGTCTCTTGAAGTACATTTATACGGTCATATATGTATGTCTATTTTAATGAAAGTGTAACAAATGTTGTATATGTAGAAGGATGAACAGTAAAAAGAGCCACCGGTGAGGCAAAGATAAATAGTTTGGAGGGTATCAAGAGTTGACAAAATTGGAAATATTGTTATGTGTAACTATTTTTTTTTTCTTGTAACAGGATTCCATAGCTGAGACTCGGACATATGAGGAAGTGATGAATCGGGGACCGGATGATGTCTTAGCGAAGACCTTAACGCATAGCTCAATGAAAGAGTACCATGAACGCGTTCTCATTGTTGGTTCTTCTGTCACAAAGAAAAACTACTTTGGAAAGAGGCGTGAGGAATCATCTGACGCTAAATTGCATCAAATGAAGGGACTGTTAGTTGAACTGCAAAAGAAAATTGCAAAATTGGAGGCCAAGTTCGAAGTTTCGCAAGAAGTTGATGATGTGGAGAATACTCCTGTTAGTGATCCTCCAATAAGAAGAAGCGAGCAAGGTGTTTGCTCAGATGCAAACCAAATGGAGGAAGTGTTAGTTGAAATGCAAAAGAAAATTGCAAAATTGGAAGCCAAGTTCAAAGTTTGGCGAGAAGACAATGATTTGGAGAATATTCCTGTTATTAATCCTCCAATAGGAAGAAGCGAGCAAGGTAGTTGCTCACATGCAGACCAAATTCCAGAGGTACCTATTAGTATATTATTTCTTGAACTTTAACAACACAAAATTATTATGGTGTTTTGTTTTAATTGGTTAATGTTATGTGTAATTACTTTTTTTCCCAGGGTGAAAGCACATGTGATTTGTTTGTCGAATCCCCTGCTTATATGAAGGTTGGATGGGGATTAGTATATAAGAAAGAAGGACAAAAAGTATCTAATGTAATTTTAAAATCTAATGAAGTAAAAGTTTGTCTAAAGGAGGTTTTTATGGGCCGTGAGAACGCTCTATTGCCTATACAAAATGCAACAACTGATATTTGTACAGTTGGAGAAGCAAAAGGGACCTATGTTGTGTGGCCGCTTTTGTTAGTGTCCTTACAAAACAAGGTAAAATTATCTTAAGTTATTATTTATAATTTGATATATTTTAAGTTGTATATATGTAACGGCAAAATGGTGAATATTTTCTTAGGGGCTTGTACTTCGAAGTAAGGGACAGTCCGCGGTGCAGTCTGTTACTCCGAAAAGACCAGCTTACCCTCGTCCAGATGACTTTGACTCTACTACTTGTCGTCATATGTGTAAATTTTATAGTAAGCACCACAATGGCAAGGCAATCCGTGTTTCAATGTCTAATGCATTCTGGAATATTGCTTTTACCGATCAGATCGGTTTAGAAAACATTCAAGAAGTCTTGCAGCTTGGTTGGTTAAGTGCTAGCAGCATAAGTCTATATATCAGGTTATAGATACAATTAATCTCATTACCAAGTCAATTTTTTTTTTGTATAAGACAGTTTTATAACTTCTAATTTTTAATGAAGGTACTTGTGTGATGCTTTGTTGATTCATGAGGAGGGTGGTATACAATCCACCTCAAGTAAATACTCTTTCACATCACCTCATGTGATGAAAGGGCATACGCATATCGTCAATGCACTTCAAAAGCATGCTGACCAAGACCACCTCGTCATTATTCCTTATAATTTGGAGTATGCAACACATACTCTTGATACCTTGATACTTATGGGCATGCATTATAAATTTTATATATTGTCATTAATTTACTATCTTATATATAACTTATATTTATAATTGTGTAGGCATCACTGGCTATTGGTTGCCATTAATGCCAAGACTGAATATGTTTATTATATGGATCCGCTTCGAGTACATCATTCGAAGCCAGAGCGTGTAAAGTTGGAATACACAATCAAAAGGTACTACCCTCATTATCGATTTAACATATACATAGTATTATGATGTTATATTATATTTTTAACAATGCTTTGTGTACAATTTATTAGCGCCTTGAGTGATTATCGGGCAAATATACGAGGTAGTAGTGGAGGTAGAAGGAAGACTATTACAAATGTTCAGTGGTACGACATACAGGTATTTACAAATAACTTTATATTATGAATGTACATATTGCGGCTTTCACGTATTTTTAACATCTTTTAATTTTTGCAGTGCCCAAAGCAGGATTTGGAAAGAGGTTATTGCGCATACTATATTTGTTTGTTTATTGAAGACATCTTAGAGTCGGAGGCAACTAGTGTTCCGGGCATGGTTAGTAACTACATCTTACTTAGAGCACTCACATCAGTTTCCCAATAATTTCTCTATAATATACTTGTAACTGTCAATTTTCTATTGTTGACATTAGCTTTTTATATATATACTTTATCAGCTTCTCTATTATTCACCCAAACTTCAAAAGTTAAATTTTCAAATATGTCAATACTTTTTAAATTTTCAACAATTATATTTTTTTTAAAGTACATACTGATTTAAATAAGTTGTGATTAAATTTCATTATATTTTTTTAAAAAATTTAGATGAATCCAAAAAAAATTCACTATCAAATAAGTAAGTTTTAAGCATAAATTAGTTAATAATAATACGATAAAGAAAAGAGAGGAAAAGAATGGAAGCAAAATATGATAAAAACAATACAGGTTGGAGGGAAAATGAGGGAAATGTAAAATAACCGCTCTATACACCGTGTGAATATATTCACCATTTTGCATTGTGTGAATAATATTTTTGGGAGTTGGTGTACTATAGGTGAGCTGATAAAGTATATTTTTTGATGTTATTAATTTTTTACTCCCTAAAATATCTTTTAAGGCAACTGATGTGAGTGCTGTCAGAAACTCATAATAATAAGTTTAACAAATGTATTAACTAACTTAGCTATTTTGTTATTTTCTTTTTTTTTTCCAGTATTTTAAGAAACGATATTGCGATACCTTTTCTGATGATCGAATTGAACATGTCCAGAAGGAATGGTGTGGTTACTTTTTTAATAGGTGTCTAAATGATACATTGATGTAATAGATGATATGTTTGAGTTGTTTATATAAGACTTGATAGTTCTCTTTGATACATTGCTTTGTAGTATTTGCGAATCCTTCAAATACAATGTGAATGGATATTTTGTTTTCACGCATATTGTAGCTTTGGTTCATGGGTATGACTGTTGTTTTCATTAATAAATTGTGCTAGAAAGCTAGAAACAATTAAGCATATATTAAATTGAAAAATAAATAAAATAAATATATAAATAGACTTTAGATGACCCTCAATGAAGGGCAGTCTAAGATCAGCAAAAAAACATATTAAAAAATAATTGAAGAAATAAGACCTTAGATGCTACTTCACACTATTAGATAATGTTTCATTGAGCGCCGGCTACGGTTTAGACGGCACGACAGTAAAACCTCTTCACTTTGACAACATTTTTTGTACTACTTAAGGCATTCTTTTAGCGTTGTCTAAGTGTTTCAATAGTGTTAGATTGTGCAACCGATTTACTTATTTAAAATTAAGTTCTAAAGAATATTCTTTTTAGTAGAAAGTATTATTTTAGGATTCCGAATTATCATTAGGGGTTATGATGGCTTCCAAGAGTCCACTCATAATTTATGAATTAACTTATAATATTCCGTTAATATTATATAATACACAGGGCCGGTCCTGACATTTTCGGGGCCCTGAGCGAAAATTAAAAAAGGGGCCCCTATTACTAATTAAAAAAAATTCTCCTAACATTGCTTAAATTAATTAAGGCACATCCCGCGATTTAATACCTTCACATACTCTAGGGTAGGGGTGCGTGGATGCCTTTAGTATGACGGTTTCACAAATAATTAATATCTATCTCTCCCGACTTCTCATTTTCAATGCATAAATTTGTCAAGTACTTCAATCCTTTTTGTGACATTGTGGAACTTAGCTAATTGTTTTACCAACTAGTTCTTCCATCTTTTTCTATTCTCACTTTTAGACAAGTGGTGACATTTTATGCAATAAATAAATTGTTAAAGATATCAAAAGTATAAATTATATAACTAAAGAAGTGAAAGCTAAACTAAAGTAACTTGTAAAATATTAAAGAGAAGAAAAAATATTAGTATGTTTTCAAAAGTATAACAATAATATAATGTAAATTCATGTCTTGAAGCCTAATTACTTTAACTCTTTCAATAAATTGAGTATCGAGAAATAATGTAATTTAGTTAATTTGCCCAAAATAATTATTTTAACTAAAAGCTTAAAGGTTGCGAATTTAGAAAATAAAATAAAATCAAGACCGCAACATATAAAGAAGAAAATAATGACTATCAATTAAATACATTAATTGTAAGGGCTTATTAAGATGTACACATGACATGTAAGGGCTTATTAGGATGTACACATGACACATTCCAGATTACAGATTAGTTTATAGACAAATTTGGCCTTGAATGCAATAGAAATGACAGGGCCAATTTGAAAAAATAAATAATAGGGGGGAAGGGGGGCAAATTATGGAGAACAACATTCAAAGTAATTAACGTGTGAAAAATATCAGTGGCTAACAGGTTTTGAACCCGCATCACTAAGGTTGTAGATGGCCAACTTTACCACTGTGACACCATTGTTTTTTGTTTAATAATTACGCTTATTAGTATATGTTTAAATTTCTAATATTTGGGGGCCCCTAAAGTCCCGGGGCCCTGGGCGGTCGCCCACCCCGGCCTCCCCCCAGGGCCGGCCCTAATAATACATTGCTCTTGTCAAGCGGGCTTAAGAGGTCACACATATACAACGAAATCGAACTATAAATATGATTTATAACTTCCAAATTCTACGTGTAATGCATGAAAAGAGCATGTAAAGTTAATATGCAGAGGTCTCAGGTCTACAAGCATAAATAATATTTGGAAAAAAGATGGAGTACGTTTGTGTAAAGTCTTATATCATTCCTCATTTCTTTAGTTGGGATAAGAAAATATAAATTTTATATATTCTTCTCTAACTTTTCAATACTACACATCGGAATCTTTCTAGTAAACGTAAGGACATGAAGGATTCGAGGAATGTAGTTTTAGGTCATTCTTAGAGGAACTTTTCTGGATGTTAAAAGTCTTCTCATATTTCGCTACAAATTCCCAAGAGAAAAACATACTATGAACTAGTATTTCAATTATTGATTTTATATTTTTCTTAGTATTACTAGAATAACATGTATAAATATTATCAATATTTTTTACAAGTAAGACCCAAGAATGGTATCAAAGTCTACTACAAATTGTAATTACATAATTTAATGCATATGAAATTGTTTTGTGTGCGAGAAATTATTTTGTATATTTAGTTGTTGTTAATTAGATTTTAATTGCAATTGATAGTAATATACTAATTAATTATTTAATTATCTATAATTTTCAAAAAAGAGAATCACAGAATATTATACAATTTGACTTTTTACTTTTTGGGATTAATTGTATTTGGATAAAATAAAAAAGCTTATAAAATGATCTGAAATAATATATAGTCTTAATAAAATTGTTTTTCGCCAAATGAGTTTCACGGATTTTTGGTGTTTTTCGTGACATTATGACATCATCCATCATGATGACATCATGATGCAATGGTGAGTCATAATGATTATGTAATGATGACATCATCATGACGCATTGATAACGCCATTATATCAAGTCAACGACCAATGGTTGGGACGGGGTTTTGACTTTTGACCCGCCTAACCCGGCCTGTACCCATCACAGTCCAATCTAGTTGGAATGGGACGAGCCGAGCTCGATTTGACTTCGGGCTTGAGCTTCTGTTTTTGGGCTAGATTGAGTTCAACTCATGATTGTCTTGGGCTAGACTTATTTAAATTATTTTAAATTATTTTTGGCTAATTTTTTTATGAGGCTTGTTCCACAAGTGGTTTGGACTTTATTTCTACTAAAATTAATTTTAATATAAGTAATTAAAATGTCTTAATTATATCAATTTAATATCTTAAAATTGAGCTTAAAGAGAGGCTTGAGTGGTGTTAGATTTATAGGGAGCTTGTTTTTCAATATAGTCATAGATTTTATTGTAAAACCATTACTTTGAAATAACATATGAATTTAAAATTCCAAATTCAATATATGTTTCAGTTTATCATTTATTAAACTTTTTTCTATGATTAACGAGAATATGCGGTTTCAAAAAACTATAATTCATTCATTCCTTAGTTATATATACGGTAGATAATAGTATTAAATTTATGTTGATAACACATGTTTCTCACCTGGTCACCATTAGATCGCACATGTTTCAGTATATACCATTTGTGCATACATGTTTTTTAGAGTATATCACTTCGTTATTCGGTCATAACCGTGCTATAATTAAGACTGGAAATTCCCTAAAATAAAAAAAATACTTTTTATTACATCGATCGGTTAGCTAGAAGTTGGAACCTTCTTTTTTGCAAACTCAAATGCTTCGAATTTAATTTAGTGTTCATTGCTTACTAGTAAATAGATATTAGAAGTTTATCCTAAGTGGGATAGACAGAAGACAACCAGGATATGTAATAGAATATCCTAAATTTAAAATTTAGTTGACGCTCAATACTGAGTAGTGAATAGAAAGGGAATGGGCGAGGAAGGTATCTACACTATATGTAATTGGGGAAGGGGGGAATTAGTTTTTTTTTTGAAGCCCTATGTTGTAATTTTTCCTAGATTTTAGCTAACTACCCATCATATTAATTTTTTTTCACTTTTTTCGATTATACAAAAAAATAATATGAAAATTTTTAATATTTTTTTATCATATATGAATATAAATTAAAAAGATCTTCCATTTAATATCCATATTTAGTACTCATACATTAATTTGTATATTTAAAAATTCAACTATATCTTAGATTTTTGGTGAGATATTTGAATTTTTTTCTTTCTGTTTTTTGTATGTAATAATATATTTGTATATATATTTTATCTTTTTGTGCATGAGCAACGAATAAATAAAATATTAAAATTCGCATATACATTGACAATGCATCGATTTTACTAATTTTCATAGTTCATAAATAATACTTTATCATTAGAATTTTGTATAAAAATTAATCTAAATTATATATATCGTAAATCTGATGAACAAATTTGCACAGGCTAGACTGTGTACAAACAGCTAGTATATTTAGTTAGGGATGGACTCTCATTACCACTACTTAGCCCGCGATGATCAATTAGATAAAATATATCGCTAATTTACAAAAAAAATGTGTATATATATATATATATGAAAAGCATTGATTTGCATAAATTTCACCAACAACTCTAGTGAAGGTACTTTATTTCAAAGTTTATTACTCCTAGTAATAATGGAAGACCTCTTTGCCATGGATCATAACCTAATAACTAGTGATAACAAAAAGTGAGAAACAAGACATTTCATCTTCATATCAATTTGGGGGGCCTGAGCCTCTAATCATTCAATAACTTGTGTGGCAAAAATGTCAATCATGGCCAATTATTTTCAAGAACAAGAAATTGCATTGTACTCTATATTCTTGATTTGTAGGCTATGTGCCTTCTATCACAGTAGATAAGGTTATCTAACACCCCATATTCATCTTCACTCAATTCATCTCTTGGATAAGATTATTAATATACAACCAATTACATATCACAAAACTACCCAAACGATAAGGCCTTTATATCAAATCTTGACCATCCAAATATGTGGTCATCATAATGCCTATACTCATCCAGATAGCAAGCCGACCGTTGGATCGAAATCCATCTAGACCAATTAAAAAAGGGTATTTGATAAATTGTGGATTTCTATATAAAGATTATGAATCATTGAACAACCCCCTCATCAGTAAGTGAAGGTTTGAGTAACAAGCTGCTTGTTGAAAAGAGAAATGGCTTCCTCAGTTATGTCTACTGCTGCTGTTGCTTCAATCAACAGAGCCACCCCTGCTCAAGCTAGCATGGTGGCTCCATTCAACGGCCTTAAATCGACTGCCGCCTTCCCTGCCTCCCGCAAGACCTCTGACATTACCACCATTGCTAGCAACGGTGGCAAAGTTCAGTGCATGCAGGTAACTTACACAATCATTCTTTATTTTTTCTTCTAACCAATATACATTGTCAACTTCGATTGTTCAAAATATAATGAAAATGTACTACTATAATCGATTTGCATTGATGAATAGAAGCGATCGCTGTATATGTATTAATATGAAGTGATTATATTTGTGGTATCACTGAGATCATTTAGGACGAGGCAAGACAAACTCTGAGGCTTCCATAAATGTTGCAGGTATGGCCTCCACGTGGCTTGAAGAAGTTCGAGACCCTCTCTTACCTTCCTCCATTGACCACAGAGCAATTGGCCGCGGAAGTTGACTACCTTCTCCGAAGTGGATGGATTCCTTGCCTTGAGTTCTCCATTGATGTAAGCCAACTACTCAACTAGACCTCATAAGTTACACATCAAAAATCATTTCCAATGTAGCATTCTATTGAAAAAACCGAACACACATCGACAAGTTAAGAACTTCCAGGTGTATTGATAAGATCATGGACGACTGCTTCTATTAAAAATTGATTTTTATGATAGAATAATGACAATAACGTTATTGATATAATTGTCCGATCTTAATTTATCAATGTGGGATTGTCAGGGAGGATTCGTGTACCGTGAGCACCATAGGTCACCAGGATACTATGATGGACGTTACTGGACAATGTGGAAGTTGCCCATGTTCGGATGCACAGACTCACTCCAGGTGGTGAAGGAAGTCGGTGAGTGCGTCAAGGAGTACCCAGACGCCTTCGTCAGAATCATTGGATTCGACAATGTCCGTCAAGTTCAGTGCATTAGTTTCATTGCTGCCAAACCTGAAGGCTACTAAAACTTGAAATGTTTAAACTGAATTGTTTTTAAGGTTTCCTTTTTGCATTTCCTTTCTTTTCTTTATCGGATATCCGATGGAGCAAATGAGATGTATGCGGATAAGTATACAGTATTACTGTTTTATATTTGACATTTTCTAAACAATTTGGAGGTTTATTACATATCTTTTCATTTAAGTTTACATAGTCGTAAATAGGACCACAAAATTTGTTTAAATCAAAAAATAATCTCTTAGTGACCTGGTGATAATTTACATCTTCAGAGCACTCTTCATTTCCAAAACCAGGACACCTTATAAGCAAAGATATATGATAAAAGAATGGTCAACTCATCATTATTTACATAAACACATTATTATACAAATTTCCTCCCATTTCTGGGTGGAATTACTGGATTCTATATATTTACATGGCTACAACAATTTTCGTTGTCGTTGTTGAGCTTCTATTTCAAGATAATGTCCACATGTCGGTTTTAAGATGGCGGTTTTTGTCGACAGTAGCAGAAACATCGCGATTGCTTCAACTATTGAATCCTATGATCCTCGTCTTTGGAGTAATATTGTGGTTCGTCATACGCACACATCCACCACCACCACTCATACGCGATACATGAGAAGCTAAAGGCTCGAGCATAGATGGAATCAGATTGAGTTCAGAAGTGCTAAAGTGCACGTCCTGGATGACTGGATTAGAAGCCCTGGTTGGTGGTGAACCATTATAAAATGGCGGCGACAATGCCACATTGGGAGATGGTTTCTTATCGCCACACGCTTCCTGTAACGGAAACAAAGAAACACAATTCAGCAATCCACAGAACAACGATAGAAAAAACTCTAATCTGCGTATCAAAATACTCTGTCT
Source organism: Echium plantagineum (assembly GCA_003412495.2). Classification (NCBI taxonomy): domain Eukaryota; kingdom Viridiplantae; phylum Streptophyta; class Magnoliopsida; order Boraginales; family Boraginaceae; genus Echium; species Echium plantagineum. The sequence goes on along the minus strand of CM016566.1, from coordinate 15,315,873 downwards.
ATAACAAGTAATGCGTGTAATGAGAAGAGTTGTCTGTAATACTGATGCACGCTATCATACTAAAATCAATTGATAATAAGAGAATAGTTGAATACGATCGATCATTTACACTAGATTCCATGTAACATAAACTGTTCATATCTAGAGTACGCCTACAAGCTACAACTCTCATAATTTTGCCAAAGATTGTGGCCAGCTCAAACTAAGTTCAATTTTCTCCCTCTAAATACTGAATTGGTTTTTCTATGCAATATTAGGACTCGATCCGAAATTCGATAAAATTGTATTAGAAGTCAATTTCAAGCCCGATCAAATTGTTGTGGCAATATATGCCTAACAAATAATCGATTATGCAACGTTGATTGTGTCCTTCCTTATTGCATCCTCTCCAACGACTCGAATGTGGGTGATGACGTGTACATTATCCAAGGGTCTTCTTCTGATACCACATTAAGAATTCATGCAAAAGTTTTATTAGATCCAATTAATGGTAGTATCAAATAAACACATAATAGTCATCCTAAGAGAATACAACATCATTAAATCAAACGAGTTATATAATGTAACATTTTAATTATTACCTTAGAAAGGATCAAATCAAGCAGCTCATTTCCAGCCTTTATATCATTATAATAAGCTTGTATTTGTTGATTGCTACAAAAAGAAAACCCAACACTATATTATTATTACCACCTTATAAAAATGAAAATGTTGGAAATAAATAAATAAAAACAAAACAAATTTAGCAGAAAATTGAAAGTTGCATTTGCATACTTATTATGAATCAATGGAGAAGTCCTAAAGGAGTCTCCTTGGGGACAGTTGAAGATCGGAGCTCGACGTGGCTTTGTACAAACGACGTCGTTTTCCTGTTGTTTTTGGTACATAAACCTATCTTGATTGAAAACCATTATAACGATATTAATGAAGGGTAAAGCATCAAAAACTTTGGAAAAAACTACCCATTTATTTATCCCAACAAAGAAGTGATTCTTTAAAGAAGAAAATAGAAAAAAGCTACGAAAATAACTCCTAATTTTGTGGAGAAATGGGTAGTAAATAAATCACTCTCAAAATTGTAGTATAAAAATGATTTGTTGGCGCAATCTAATACAAACAATCTAATACACTAATAATAATTTGTATATTTTTGGAATTGAATCTTTGATGCAACATAATTGAAGCATTTATGATCTTAGATGTTGAGGATAATAAATAATGGGAACGCATAAGCATGGTCCACTTGATTCAAGAATTTGGAGTTATGTATACCTGTTGAGTTAGTCGTGTTGATTTTTGATAGTATCTACGATTTAATCTTATGTTGTTGTGTTTTGCAACTCCCATCAGCTCAAATAATAATGAAAGAAAACGAAATTGTTTACTATAGTATGTAATTTTATGTGTACTGTTAAATTAGAGTTTACATTTTATAACTTATAATTTTGTATTTATTGAAAAAAATATACATACTCCTTGTATGAGAATGTTTAATGAACTTATAAGCCCATTTACAAAACACAAAAAGTAGAATAATATAACAAATTAAAAATCAATGGATTTATTATTTTTCTCTAACCTTTCATTTCTAAAACCTAGTGGGACCATGCATGTCGATTTCCCATGTATGAATGAACTAATAATAGCAACATGTGCCACCTTTTCATTCCACTCCCATGCATGGTCTTTACAAGATTTGCTTTACCATTCAACTACCATATATATCTCCACTAGTTAAATAAAAGTAAATAAAAAAGCCTAATTAAGGAAGAATTACAAAACAACTTGAGTTGCGCATATTGTTCGTAATTATCTATACCTCCTCTATATATTTGTTATCGTGCGTCTCACATTTTAACGAATAATATATCATGTCTTATATACCTAAATCATAAATAAATATGATGTAAATATCTTACATGTGATTATGTAAAAAATATCATGACAAACGCTAAAAATTACTATATAAAGGAGGCAGAGAGTCATCTCCAAACATTATTCTATCTCGAGGGCTCTTTACTTGTCTTCTCATATATCACTTTCTACAAAATCACCAACCAACCTATGATTCTTGGTACCCTTGTTCTCTTTAATTGATTCCATCCATTTTATTTCATGTCACCACTCACATGCTCTTCCATTCTTTTGCTTTAGTCTCTTTATTAGTCACAGTATTTACAAAAGGGCACTTTAGGATATTCATATCAGCATCTAGTCAGCAAAGCAAGATTTGTTTGTTTATATTAGTGGGCTGGGAAGAAAAGTGGTGAAGAATCTCTTAACAGCTTTCCTTCAGTAACTCTAACTTTGCTCATCTTGTCTTCACACCAATGCAGAAGTTCATCATTGAGTTGACTCATTCTCAAAACTCTTGAAACTAATTTCAAGTCAATGAGTGCCATCAATATCTCCATCTCATCGGTTTCTCGTAATCTCCTTCTCCTAAGGCAACTCCGTGACCTTCGGATGTCTTTCACCTTCAGTTTTTTCTGCATACATATGGAGTATAATAAGAATGCATGTCATACATACTCGGTTCGTCCCAAATATTGTCAAGTTCGATTTTATGTAGTCGCACAAAAAATTAATGTCATCATGTACTTTTTATTAATTAAGTCACTTGGACATGTTAATAATAATAAATCAGCTTGTTCATTTGTGACGAGATATTATTAATCCCAAATTCTTGTAATAAAAATATTTCGAATGTTTAAAAAAAATTAAATTAAATTCTTGTAAATCTACTAGTGGTGTAGGTCCGTTAGTGACAATGTAACATTAGTTTAATCTTAATTTTGTCCAAATGTTATACTTTCGAAAATGACGGAAAACTCGTTAACTTCAAATGAGTCACACATACATAAGTTAAATGGACAATTACCTTCAGTTATTAAACAAATATAAAAATCTATTCGTTCCGTCCCATTATCTAAAATTTATTTATATTTTTAGAGTCAAATTTTGAAAATGTAGACTATGAATTCAAATTCTTATTAGCTAATAAAAAATAATATAGGCATGTAACTGTGAGATCTTATAGGTTCGTTCAATATATATTTTTGAAATACCGACGAACTCTTTTCGCAATCTCTTTTAAACTTTTACGCTTCTGAAATTAGAGATATTTACGTCTTAATTCATATCTCGATAACCGTGAAAAAGTAAAACGAGCCTTAGAAAAATTGACTCAGGAGTAAAATTACAAATACTATTGTATCTAATGCACAAAAAATGTAAAATATTTGAAATACTGACCTTTTTGTTAATTTTCTTCAAGAGGAGAAGAAGAATGGGGTCAGCTGAACCTCTATTATGTTTCTTAAAAAATCCTGCAATTATCCGGCAACGATTCTCCTTATCGGCTTCAAGAAAGCTCATAAACGTTCTGATTGTTTCTTCAATGATTGCAAGAAATGCATCTGAAGATATTCTTGATGAAGAATAACCTTCATCTTTTTTCTCATCCTCTGAATCTACATCATGTAAAATTTACACACGTCACATTATTATTTCATTTATTAGTGTAACATTATCCTCAAACATTGCTTTTTCTAAAGCTGTCTTTATTTCAGTCAATAAATAAATTAAATTACACTAACAAATTAAAGTAACAAAGCCAGTAGATTTAAGGGCCCTCAAGCAGAATATACACTAAAGATATAAACAGTATACTATGTGTTTTTGGTATATGCATGCAAGCAAAGAATCCATTATAATTACTTAATTACTTAGTAGCTAAGTTGGCTTAAGGACTCCACCTTAGCTCATTTTCCACAAAAGAGGAAAGTTGTTAATTATAAATGCTTCTTAAATCATTTTCACAATGTCTATCCTATAATATACTTTCAAAGTTAATTTTTAATTTTTACTAAACTTATAGTAATAATGTGTACATTTTAAGCATTAACCGACCTGTCTCTGTACCTTATTAATGGCACGTTCTAGAAAAACCGAATAATGTTTTGGTACCTCGATATTCTGGGACTTGAAGCAGTTTTGGAGCTAGGCTTTTGATTCTAGCATAAATTTCCGGCCTTCTTCCATGTTCATAGGGCTCATTTTCTACATATCGTTGTAAGCGAACCAAAAATTGCTGAAATTGTTGAGCTACAATTGCAGGGCAACCAGGATCATCTTGTCTCCTTGATTCTCTTAGTCTTTGAAAGTATTTATAGTTCCAATTCAGAGCTTCCCATGTCCAAGAAATTTGTGCAACATATGCAGATTCTAGTTCATGGTACGGATCGTGTCGAAAATCGACCGGCCTCCTGTGTCTTGGTGCTATTTTGTACACGATCCTCTCTGATATCGACCTCGGACATGCTTGTATAGACCTCAAAGATTCTGGATTCGTAATATTATTCATTAAAACACGAAAACAGTTTAAAGCGCGTTGCAGAATGAACTATAAAATAACTGATACAGTTCGATGAAATAACTACTAAAATCGAACCTGTCTCGCTGAGCTTTTGAGCACTTATTCGATCAAGGAAGAGCATTTCTTCATCGTATTTTTGGAAAACAGTGTAAGATTCCCAGTTAGGACAACTTCTACGTGAAGAGGATGAGAAGGGGTCCTCTGTTCCACAATTAATTGAACTTCTCCAATCAGAAGAACTCTTGGAAGTGGATCCATTTGTACAAGAATCTCCAAAAATTTCTCCTTCTTCATTCTTTTCTTGAAGCTTGATTTTCTTGCTTTGTGATTTTGATGGTGCAAATACTAAATAGTTTTCCTTTTCCCTCGCCAATTTCCTCGTCTTTTCATTTTCATCTTGATTTATCTCGATATTATCACTCTTCTCTAAAACATAAATAACCCGAGCAAATTAATTTCATAATTCTTAATTAGACATAGTTGTAATTAAAAAATAATTATTGAACTAATTACCTTGACTTATGTCACTATCGTTGAATGAGCCATATTGAGTTTGGTCGCTAGGAAATGGTGACATGATATCAATATTGTCATAATTTGTTTCAGAATCGGAATTTAACGTTGGATTTATTTTAGCATCATCTTGGTCGTCGTCGTCGTTGTCATCATCATCTTCACTTGAATATGGATCAAGTTCTGATTGTATTGTTCCATAACTAGATGTGTCTTCATCTTCATCATGACTTTCTTCATGCATTTCTTGAAAGTATGAATGAGGGGTTGCAATTTCTTCACTTTGGATTTTTTTGGTACTTCTAGTTGGAGAAAATACCACACCTTGGAGATTATTTTGAACACACTCCCCATGAAAATATTCATTATTATTATTATTACTATCTTCGTCCTCCTCCATATCTTCATCCGAAAATATATATTCATAATCATCATTATTCCTGGAAGAAAAACAATAGAACATTAATCATGCATGTTAATGTTTTTTTAGAAAAACATTATAAGAGGGGATTGAAAATTTACCTTTGGAAAAATATGTTGCCACCAAGAAAGTAAAAGATTTTGGCAAGTATTATGGAGAGAACATAGATGAAGATGAGAAGAAGCTCAAAGGAGCTAGATGAATTGTTGAAGAGTCTAACAATAGCTTCTTCTGAACATTGCATTTTTACTTTTTAGGAGATTTTTTTTCTTTGGTAAAGATTGAGGCTTTAAATGCTCCTCAAGTATGCAAAGAAAAACAATGTGATAATTAAGGCTTCAAAAAGGTTGAGCTTTATTTAAAATGGAAATTAGCAAAAGTTACTTGTTTCTCAAGATGGCCTACTTTCAATTCTTTATTTAAAATGGCATTTGTATAATTGTATCCAAGTGTTTTGTTCAATGCTTTCAACTTTTGCATATTAGAAAAGGATTATCACTAGGTTTAGGCTAGATACTATGGTGTTCTTGTTGTTAATTAATTATGGAGTGGCTTATCATAACTATTAAATAAAACATTCAAATTATGCATCTTATAATATACTTTCACAATTTTCCTTAAAAAATTTTAAAACCAGTTTTCCTACGGATAGATGTATCATGTATTACATTTATCATTCCTTTAAATAACGAGAGGAGTTAATTCATGATATAACAAAAACGTTATAATAATAATAGGCACCCTTGATAAAAAGAAAAGAATATTGATGTAAGCTAATTTTCATCAAAAGTACGTCAATCTTGTATGATAGTTCATATTTAATATATGTTAAAAGGAGAAAATATTCCAAATGATCACAAAAGCAATTGTTATCCAAAAAAATTACTCCAATAAAACGATATGAAAAGTCGACACCAAACCCGGATCACACGCATTTGAACATACGAGAATCTCTCTTTATAAGAAAGTATCATATAAAAATGGATTGGTAAAAAGTATTTAATATAAATAACTAATTAATTAATTAGCTAGCAAACATAATTTATTGGTGAAGTTGAAGAAAAGAATGAAGATGCAAATATTATTCCTTGCATCTTGTTGCACGAAAAGGTCCCCACAATAGTAAGAGATAGATGATTGAGCTATTTCATAATATCATTTAATGAATGTAACTTTAATTTATTTAATTAATTGGGTCGTGTATGAATATATATGTCTTTAGCTTGGGTTGTAAGGGTTGTTTAGATTTTATACTTGCCTTTATACTAAGATATAACCCTCGTGGAGTTGTGTTGAATTTCATATATGTTGTCGGCTAATAAATATGTAAGAAGCTCACTCATTTCTGATTCAAATTAGTTGTGCACTTGTGCCCACTTTATATGTTACGGGAAATACTGATGATGACTTGAGAAATGGTCTTTAAAGGGCCAAGAAAATTTAAGTGAAAGAAAAAGATATCGAGAGGTGGTGTTGGTAGATAAAGCTAATTTAGAACTCGGGTTTTAGTTGCATCATAGTTTCACATGAGTTTGTAGCTATGAATAAGAGTGTCATTGTTTTTTGCCCTCGAATGGCGGAATACATATAGCTTATCGGTTCGTAAAGATTTTACGTGTTAAAGTGTTGACAGTTTGATCTCCTGTACGGGCAAAATCTTATGTAAACTTGCAAACTCAAGTTCCCAGATCTTTCGAAACACATTCCGCGATTTACTTCTTCATGATGACCCATGACAGAGTGAGATGGGCCCAGCTCTATAAGGGTATCATCGTCTTAAGTGTATATTGCCAATTTTTGAATTTTATCATTTGGTCTTTTTCCATGTACTGATGAATATCATTTTTTTTCTTTTGTAAATAGTGTGATGGGGTGAGATTCAAATTCACAATCTTCTGATTACTAGCAATAGACTTGTATACTAAGCCATTCGATTAAGTCAGAGTAAAGAATCTTGTTATTTTGTTAATAACAAAATCACTAAACTAATAACTAAACGATTACCCCAGCCCCAGTTTTTGGAATTTTGAAATTAAATGTAGATTTAGGGCTTCAAAAAGCGACCTTGGCCTACATTCGGACAAATGGACTGCGGGTTTTGAAGGAAAAGTCCATTGGGCTTCAAACATCCCTACCGACCGTCTACCAAACTCCGGGTTTAAGAAGATGGGTTGGAAAAGGTTTTAAGAACTTGGCCTATCTATACTACCCTTCTCCGCTAATTTCGTATTAAGTACATGTTTAATTTAGCACATATTTAGTCATAATTTAACGATAATACTAATTAGGATACATTTTAAAATACGGGTGATCGATTTGAAATATCTTATAAACATAGTAATGGTTCTAGTCATTTGCCAGTAAAATATAATAATGGACTCATAAAGAAACTAACATTTTTAGTCACAGTTCCTTATATTTATTGTCTATCAAAATATGAGCAAACCAGATTTTGTGGTAATCACACTAGAAATTGGTGAATCTAGGATAATTTAGAAAACATAAATTAGTCCATAAATATTGCATAACATACAATATGGTTTGTGGGTTTTGGATTTATTCAAGACTAGGAAGGGGATGTTATCTGGGTCATAACAACCATGACCAAAACTCACACAGTTTGTTGTTAGTGGATGGTCACTTGCCCCTATTGTTATTATTTTTTGTAAAAAGATACCTTTTAGTTTTATTAATAGGAATAATCTATTACAATCATAATAAAACATCAATACAATTCGTAGGAAATAGGCGATTAGAGTCAAACTAGTGATAGAAACTATCTCTCTATCCAATTTTCTTGCTAACAAGACGGCTCGAACCCGAGACCTTCGCTAAAAATGTCAGCATGCTTTGGCACTGAAGCAAGATGTCTTGACCTTGCCCCTATTGAGAGTGTGATAATATGCCTACACTCTTACTTGAAAAAGCCAAACAGGAAGAAAATTTATTTAATTAATTGGTTTGGTCTTTTAGTTTGGTGAATACTTTTAACCACTATTATCTACTGTCAACCTCAGTGAGTTTTATATATAAAATGAAGGAAAATCTTTTAATGTGTGAACAAGATCAACATGGATTTACACTATTCAATATTCTTCGTAGCTTACTTCTATAAATACATGCATGAAGTACGTAGATAAAAGACCTAACAAATGAAAGCACGCACAATATTATTCATCACAAAATCCTAATAAGGGATATTGTTAGAAGGTGGTTTAACATTCTAACAGATCAACACACTATCACTATCATCGACGGATCTACATACACTATACGATTTTCACATGAATATTCTATATTAAAAATAAATAACTTAAATGGATTCATCTCTAATCACAATTATAAATGTAGTGATCGATGATAATTATAATTATAGTTGTGAGAATTAATGTTCAATTATTCATTTCTAAAAATTGCAAATTTTATATATGAATCCAGTGTATGGTATCACCCAAAATTAATTTAACTCATTATAATATATAGATGTAATTCCCTATATTATCAAACTCTAATATACATGTATATAGAGGCCCTCAAACTAAGAATTCTAATAACTTTCTGTTCTGGATATGAGGTCAGAGATTGTCATGGATGTGCTTCACCTGATCAGAGAACTAGAGTTTACACGTTAATCACTTCGAAACACAAGGTTTGTTCTTAGTGGGAATTAAACCTGGGTTACATAAAGATGCGATGTTACTTGACACTTTGCACTATAGTTTTTTTACCAGTGCCGGGAACACTAATATACATATATGATTTATAGAACATTTAGAAGGTCAAAGTTGGTGGAGAATAAGAAAAAACAAGTTACTGAAATGCAGTAAATAAGTAACCATAAGTTGAGCAAAATCCAAAGCTTCATGCAAGTACTTCTATATTTGTCAATATGTTAGCTGTAATTATCAAAGATAAACCAAGACTAATTATCAAGCTGTATAGCTGCTTCTTCTTCAAGCTTGAGCTTTACAAATTGCATCACAATTTATACCCCTATAATTATTCATAATAATCTCTCATTTGTTCTACAACTACTTCAAGAAATCAAGAAAAACAAAAAAATGGAGGACAATAATAATAATAATAATAATAATAATAATAATCTTCCTCCAGGGTTCAGGTTCCATCCCACTGATGAGGAACTCATCACTTACTACCTTTCTAACAAACTTTCTGATTTTTCTTTTTCTTCCAGAGCCATTATTGATGTTGATCTTAATAAGTGTGAGCCTTGGGATCTTCCAGGTATTATATATTAGCTCGTGTATGTTAAGAGCCTATGGAATTCCATTATTCACAGTTCGAACATGGGCATATGGCATATATAACATATATACATATATATATATAGATATATAGATAGATAGATAGATAGATAGATAGATAGATAAATATCGACATGGTAAAAATTTGATTATTGAAACTTTAATTTATGTATAACAGCTAGAGCTTCAATGGGAGAAAAAGAATGGTATTTTTTCAGCCAGAGAGATCGGAAGTATCCAACTGGCTTGCGGACGAATAGAGCTACTGAATCCGGCTACTGGAAGACAACCGGAAAAGATAAGGAGATTTATCGGGGAGAAGTTTTGATTGGGATGAAGAAAACATTGGTGTTTTACAGAGGAAGAGCTCCTAAAGGGGAAAAAACGAACTGGGTTATGCATGAATATAGGCATGAATCCAAGTTTTCTTTCAAACCAATGAAGGTAATCCTTATTTACATTTATCAAAACTCATTATTTCTTATCTTGTCGATCAGATAAATGCACAAACGATCCTTAAAATTATACAAAAGTCGAGGCTTAGAATCGCGTCTTATGGTGAGCAGGATGAATGGGTAGTATGCAGAGTCTTCCAAAAGAGCACAATAATGAGAAAGCCACAAGCATCATGTTCTTCCCCACAGTCAATGGAATCTCCATGCAACACCAACACTAACACAATCATGAATGAGTTTGGAGATATTGAGGTGCAAAACACAACTCATATGCCTACTGCATTAACAAACATGATCAACAATCCATCCTCTCTATCAAACTTCAACAACATGAACCTCAACAATTGGCTTCTCCCAAATGATCCTGCAACCACTTTAGCCTCCTTAGCAAGTTGGCCTGCAACGTTGCTCGGATCAAATGTCTCGGTTAATTCTTTGCTTCTAGGCACGTTACAACTTCGAAACAATCTTCAATTGGGGCAAGCTGCAAACAATGACTATAATTCATTGTTTTTGCAACAAGGGGTCCCTCGAGTTGGAGATAATAATAACAATAATGTTGGTTTGAGTTTTGGAGCTTCATCTTCACCATCTTCTTCTAGGGCTGCCTTTGATACCCTACAAGATCAACAAACACAGGAGCAACCATTTGATTTGGACTCCAGCATCTGGTGAAGTGTGACGGTTTCACACTTTTTATAAATAAATATGTAACGTTTCATATCTATAAGTAGCACAGCTTCGCATGATCAATTGTTCCCTTTTCAAGAAATTGCACTCTTCAAGATTCCTCAACATGTTCAACTGTGAAGAGATGATCATGTCTAAGCAATCTAATAACTAGGGAAAATTCCTAGTTAAAATCCATATCAGTATTTTTATGTATTTGTTTTCTGTTCTTAATATTCAATAAAATATTAATTAAAAGAAGTTATTTTACAAATTATTACTGTTGTGTATCACAAAATGTTCAGTAGATAGTAAAAGTATTATTTTAACTTCTGGCTCTTATAATAACACAAATTTTCATTGAACATTCATATTTTTGAAGTTTAAATTTAAGAACAAATTCAAGATATACAATAGCACCACCTAGCTAGACTTTTGATAGTCAAGAATACCTTTTTTCTCACATGTAGACTTTACAAGAAGGATATTTATCAGAACTATAATTGTCCTAATCACTAGAGCAGCCACACTGATAATTAGGAGATCAGTAAGCATTATTGAAATTTTTCAAGGAAAAGTTGGTCTTCTGTTTAAATTAGGAGATTGACAGTTATATATCTCCTGACCAAGCTCATTTATCTTGTTAAGTAGCAGCATCTGCTCTGTCTCCAGTTGCAGCATGTACTCTTCTCTCGTATCGTGGAGGCTCTGCAACTCGGTTGCTAGCGATGAAAGTTCTTCAAGATTCCGATCGTCGATTAGTGATTGAAACTTGACCAACATTTGCGTCATCTGATATAAGAACTCGAGAAAATAAATCAGGGCAACTCTGGTGCGTCGTAAAAGATCAATATGTCATAAACAGATATCCTCACCTGCTTAGAAATTTGTCGTCGCACTTTTACTGCTGATGATTCGAAATCCTGTGATTTCTTTGGCGATTCTGGTCGTTTCCTTGTGACCTGAACATGAATCTCCCCCTTCTTTACATTTTGAAGTGGTATCCACTTATCATACAACTGATTTAGAGGCAACCGTTGATACTCTACAACACAGTCACCTATGCTTGATGTTGGTAAAAGGGCGTTATGGTCCTTAACATGCAACTCTAATGGACTGCCATCGTCAGGAAATTCGAAGGTTTGATGCCATTGTGGATTAAGAGTTTTGTACATAATCTGCATGGTGAGACGTTATAAGAGAAATGTTAACAGCATAATGGCGTATGATACAATTTTGTGCACTCTTTTGTTATCATGCAGATATCAGTTTCTTATATAAGGGACATGGAAGCATCTGATAGATCAGCAATATAACATGAAAAATATGTATCAAATAAAATACGTTGAGGATGATCATTCGGAAGCAAAAAGTGCTCCAAAAGTTAAATTTATAATCTGTTATATTTTACTTACTTTGGTCTTTCTCTTTGAGTTCCCATATTGTACTCTCACATATGGATCACTTGTTCCTCTAAGATCAGCAGCGACGAGGTCTTTGGCCTCAATGAGAACGAGTTCCACCCAACCATTGGCTAAACTTCCGCGTGAACTCTGTATGAAACCACCCAAGCATTAAGTATATAAAAGCAAAATGGTACTGGACAATTTGCTGCTTCTGATCTGCACGACCAGATTTGCACTGTATGAAACTTTGTTCATAATATTGAAAACAATGTTGTCGGTTAATGAAAAAATGTGATATCAACACATTAAAGAAGAAAAGCACATCCATACCCTGGAACCATCGTAGTCCTCAACGCTCACTGCTTCAATCTCAAGTCGTAATTCTCCACAGCTCACTTTCTCAAGGGGTATCCAAACGTCCCTTATAGAGCCGTCTGTGAGCCCCTCCATATTTACGCGAGCACTACCAATGCTTTCATCCCCAAATTGATCATCAATGAAACATTTTACTATTAAATATTCACCATCTCCTACTTCATCAAATTCAAACTTCTGTTTCCATGTAGGATCTGAAACATGGGATGCAGTTCTCGTCTTCTTTATTGCCTGTAAAGAAGCATATCATTTAGACTCCATCCCTTAAGTTCATTAGCACCTTTGCTATCTCCGTCACCACAATAGTGCCTAGATAGGCACTCAGGTGAATTATCCAGATGGCAGGGAGATTTGTTCCATCCATTAGGTGATAGCTTGGTACATATATAAGAAGATTGATATGTTAAAACAATTAATAATCTAGTACAGTGCAACTATTACCTTCCCATATTGCAACTTAACATAAGGACCCGATTTTCCAAGTCCATCTTTCACAAAAAAGTCCTTCCCTTCAGCAATTGTTACATAAATCTTCCTACCAGTTCTTGAAAGAAAGTTTGATGACCCATTTAGTGATTGGCGGGAACTTAAATGGAAACTATGTGAACCGTCAGCAAACTGCCATTCCTTGAGGACAAGCTTCACTGTCAACTGAATATATCAAGAAAAAAAAAAAGGTTATCAACAGGGTAATAAATGAAGGATTAGATATAGGCTAGGGATAGAAAAGTGAAAACTACAACATTTGAGTCAAATCCTTAGAGGGGAGAAAGAATGTTTTTTAATTAAATCATTAGGTAGCAATGAGTAACTTTTGCAACTTGAAATTAAACATACACGATTTGATACACAAAAAAAGGGAAAAGAAGGGAAGCTTGAACTGCTAAGGTAGAACGTGGCATTTGAAACAAGCATGTCACAAAAGAAACTCTTCAAAAAAGAATCCATCATACCTCGCCTAAATGAGCTCCCTCAAAAGGAATAGTCATTTCGATTTCCTTTCCAGAAAACTCAGCATGCTTGGCTATGACAGAGGATTGAGCACCTATGGCCCAAAATATTGTTGAGTCATCTGCATTGTACCTCACCTACTTTCAAAATGTTGATATTTAGTATACCATGACAAAAAAACATCCACAAGAAAATAGTAAAGAAAACTAGGGGGAGGACATTAGATGTACCTTGACTTCACAGCTTGTCAAATAATCATACTTTACACTCCCTGGCGACCATTCATATAGATTGAACTTCACAAGTCCTGCATCATCATGCAAAACCATATTGAAGGTTGAATTCCATACAGGGTGTGACCCTGGTTGCACAACTGTTTTCCGAGTTAACTCTTCAACTTCGACCTCTACAAATGTCCTCAAATCCTTGCTATTCGGCTGATCATCTACACAACAGTCAACAGTAGAGTTGTTGTGACTTCTAGACGGACTTCCCTTCAAGTTGCTCCTAGAAAGTTTGCTACCAGATGCCACTGTGACGTGTAATATCCCACCAACCGCTTTCTTGTACAGGTCTACTGGTGGCAGGAACAAGCAACGGCGGCGAGGTTCAACCATTGTTTTAACTAATGTTTCACTAATAAGTTTATCCTACAAGAGAACATAGAAAACACAAACATGAGATCTATCTTTATATAACTAAAAGTGGGAAACTGATAGTTACTTATAGAAAGGTGTAGGATAGAAAGTTACATCCGCAGAGAAAAACGCTCTCCATCCCTAAATGATTGGCACATTTTGACTTTTCATGGTCAACAAAACACGACTTAAAACGTAAATATCTCTTATTCTACATGCGAAAAAATTGTAAAAAGTTGATATTTCAAAATTATATTTTGAGACGAATGTAACAAGATCCCATATGACTATTATTTCTTATCGTTTAATGAGAATTCATGATCAAATTTTTTAAAGTTTGACCACGAAAAGTCAAAATGTGTCAATTATTTAGGGACGGAGGGAGTAATAGTTACAAGACTAGAAGGTTATCTCTGGAATATAAGTGTGTGCTCAACACAATCAGACACCTAGCAACCTTTCGCTTAGGAACACCTAACATCCAATGGATTACGAGTGGGGTAATTAACTTGCTGGGAATTCATAGATAAGCAATCCTTTAGCAAAACAGAATTACCAATCAAGGAAAGAAATAATATCTGAATTCTGACACTGGCAGCAAATAACGATGGTATGGGACACAACAAAGAGGATAGAAAGTAAATGTATAGAGATAAGGAAATCAACTGTTTCTTTTACAACTTACTTATCCAGTTCTACCATGCCAAATAATACTATACAGATAAGTAAATAACCTGATAACTTCAAGCAATATATTTCTAAAGATGTGGAATGTTACCAGCCATGAAGAGACACCTGGCACCTCTGTTGCAGGCAAGGACTGGCTTCCACCACTTCCAAAGGCGATCCCTAACCTTACCTCTGGTTTGGTAACAAATGAGTATAGGAGCGCTCTTCCATCCAGAATCGGCATCAGCAAAAGCTGTAGGATATCAATCAGAAATTAGAAATCATAAGTATATTGACGTCGAAACAAAATAATGAAAACTGAAACTGATCATGTCAATTACAGTACCTTCAACCAATGATTTTAATTATAGATTACCTTTAACCAATTATTTTGATTTTATATTCGGTAAACACACCATAAAAAGACATGTTACAACAAACACTGCTCTTTCCATCATATGAGTGAGTACTATGAAAAAGGGAAGACAATGTTGTCCACATGAAAAAGGATTTGCAAACACAAGCCAATAAGTAGAGTTGTAATACAAAATACAAACTTACATCACCCTTCACATGGATACTGTTCACAACTATTCTAGCAGTTCCCATTGGCTTTACCAACTTTGCTTGTAATAGTATACTTATTTCTGTAGAATCCCAGTCAAAACCCAGCTGTAACATCCTCTGGAAGAATAGGTAATTATTAGTGTCTCCCCATACTTCCTCTTTATCTATTGATAGAAGAATATGTGAAATGATTTGAAATTGTACATAGAGATCGAAACTTGCGATGTTTCTCATGTATATTAAGTGCATGAGTAAATTAAATTTAACTATAAAAACAGCTTATCTACCAAAAGTATGATGCATTAGACTTGGGGAAGGAAAGCTGCCGATGTAGTGCATCCTAAATCAATTCTTGCCAAAAGACAAACAATTAGGTTCTCTAAATTTTTCTCTTCTTTTATGTCATCTAATATTCGAGTTTACATTATTCTCCAAATACATATGAAGCATCTATATAGAGCTTGACACTGCAAAATAGACATGAGACGAAATTTTAAAGTAGTGTAATTCGGATTTATACTATAAAATAAAAACGTGATATTCGGTTTGAGAATGTAAACAATAATCCAGACCTGGTCACCTTTAGTCGACCATCGAGTTCCATGAACTCCAAGAACAGGTGCGGTCGTCCCTAATGAGAATTCTAGTAATTCGATCTTCTCCTACAAAATACAACACGAACTGAGTTAAGCATCCATGTCTTGACATATAGTTTGAAAATTGAAAATAAGATGAGCAAGAGGGTAACTCACAATTAGTTTTGGAGTTTTATGCTTTAGGCGCCGCTGCAGGTTAAGAGAACAAACAAAAAATTGAAGTGTTTAAGATTGATTATGCCAATTGATAGATAAATGTGGAACAATTAGCATGAGCTAGATGCAGGAAAAGGGTAACATTATTACGATCCTTCATTGGAATAAGTAACCTTCCTCATGTATTAAATTATGTTTTGGCAAAGCAACAGTTAATCCTTTGTCAGATTAGCAAGAAGCTGCTTAATGAGAAAAGCCTAACTATAAAATGTCTAAATACTGTTAGCTTATACCGAAAAACCATGTAAAATTGTATAGCTATACATATAATAAATGAGCAATATATCAGAAGCTCCAACAAGTACTAAGTGATAAAAATCCAGAAAGAGTATAACAGAATATTCACCTCAACAAGAGAAGTGAACTTCAAAGAGAGCTTTGGGTTCATATAATGTGGCCAAATTTCCATCAGTAGCTTGTTTAGCCACTCACAGTGTTCCAAAGGTGTTTCAGGCTGAAGCACATAACAAACATGAGATACAAAACTCATAAAGAGACGTAAAGTTAACTTTAAACAAGGATGAGGAAAAAAACCATTGAATGAAGAACCATTTGCTTCCACTTTTTATTCAAATCCTCCATCGCCAAATGTCGTTGATAACCTCCATACTGTAAATTCAGAATGGTGACATTTCTTGTATCAATAACTATATCGTGGACTCTCGAGTCTATGCATAACTACTTTGCATGCATGAATAACCATCTATAGATGAAAATGTAACATTCAACAAAAGATAATCTTTTGAAGGTAAAAATCTCAGATGACAACAAAAGTCACCAAATTGGTCCTTGTTCAGGTGGCGTAACAGTGTTCTCCTCTTACAAGTATGATCAAATTCCATAACCCAAGAACTGGAAACATGGATGTCAACTACTGCATTGATTTATAGATAACAAAAAGATCAACCATAAAGAGTTCTGTAATGTGAAGATTGATTCAACCAGGAGAAAAAAGAGAGCTAAGTTGTGCAGAAACAACCACTTTTATATACAAAAAACATCGCAAGGTAAACCGAGAATTGAAGGGGTTACTAGCTAATAACTGATTGAGATTCCTTTGATACTCTCCACGGATTAGAATACAAATGATTCTCAAGAATGCGGATGTGGATGACAACTCAAAACTGAACTGGAGCAGCGGTCTATGATAAAATCGTGGTGCATTCAGCAAGTACTCTTCCAGAACACTTACTCATGCCGAAAAGCTAAATCAAATTTCATCATCTTAATATGGCACTGGTCATCATTTTTATATCCAATTTCAATATTTTCAACCATCGTATCTAGTATCTACTCTCTACTATAGAAGATAACTTTTATACATTATTACTAATTCGAGCAATAATAGACTATAACTTAGATCTCAGATCAACTTTAACTCATCAATATACCTAAACAAATCTTACAAAACATATAAAGAACAAAAAGGGGCAGAATCTGGAATAGAAAAGATAATATACTTAGTGCTAAATCTAATAAAGCACGTAACCAGCAAAGACAAAAAAGTAATAATTACATCAAGATTCATTCAATCTCAATCAGAACAATTTATCAACATCAAAATATCATATATAGTACCATATCTCCTATAATTTAATCATACTAAAAGCAAAATAATAACAAATTACCTAATCAAATTATTGAAAATTGAATTTTAGCATATTTAAAATGAATAAAAGAAAGTCGAATAAAAAGCACCTGCATAGTTGCCCAAACAGCTACAGCAAGAAAAACCCAATTGGACAAAGAGAAAAACCACTTCTCAATGCTCCAAACAACCAAAAACAGAGGAATCACAAGTGAAAGATGAGGCTTTTCAGCAAACAACTTCATCAAGAACTCAACACCTTCCTTTGCATCAAATACTCTTCTTTTTGCTCTACCCATTGAACTCATTATCAATTCCAAGAAACTCAAACAACCACTTTCAACTAATTAAAAAATAACATTAAACATTTAAAGAAACTATCATAATTTGTGGAAGATTTGAAAAAGAATACAACTTTCTTGAATAAGGATTAGTTTGATGAAAGTGGTATTGATCAAATGAAGAATATGGAATTTGCAGAGACTGATGGTTATGAGAGTGGAACAAGAAAAGTCTAAAGTCAACGAAAACGCCTCAGACAATTTTAGTACGCGGTAATAAGCTGACAAAATTATTGCAATGAAATAGTCAAAATTAGGGAAGTAGGGAATAAACAAATCAACAAATTTATAAGTAAATCCGTTTGATAGATTTTTGTGCAGCTTAAAGAAAAAGATACGGAGTCATAAATTATTTAGGGGCATTAAGCATGAGAAATCTTTTTGCAGGTTAAAATAAATTGTGTGTTAAATTTAGGATATCTTTTAGTAGGGTAAAGAGTGTATAATAAATTAATAATAGTAATAATATACTAAAACTATTGTAAAGTTAGTTTAACATGATAATTTCATATTGAGATACTTCTTATTCTAAAATGGTTGAGTAATTGAATGTGGTCAAAATAAATTCATTTTAGTTATAAAAAAGAAAATTAAACTAGATCGAGGAAGTAGTTGTTGGCATAAAATTAACATATTTTGGTATAGGGTTAATGGCATGAAAGATCACTGACCTTTGTTAAATTTTCCATTTCGATCACCCTCTTTTCAAAGTGAGTGTTTTGAATCACTTGATTACATTTTTTCGCTAAAATTTGGTCACTGGGCCGTTTTGAAGGATTTTGAGTGCATTTTGTCACTCAAAATTAAAATAAAATAAAAAGATTATTGAATGTCTATAAATGTGAACGGACAAAATGACCCTCATTAAAAACTTACAAAACGCATCCAAGATCTTTCAAAATTGCCCAGCCAAAAATATAATTAAGTGATCCAAAACACTCACTTTGAAAAGAGGATGATCGAAGTGAAAAATTTAGGAAAGTTCAGTAATCTTTCATGCCATTAACCCTTTGGTATAACTTGTAACTAAGACAAGTGTAACTTACATTTACCTTATATATTTCTATGTATATGAAAAATGACATAACGATATGAATAATATAGTATTGTATTACTTTCAATATATGTGCACAGTAGTTCCGTATTTATAGGTTTAATATGAAATGTATATTTAAGGTAATATATGTAGTCAAGTTAATACTATAACTAATACGAAAATAATAATCACTCATAATAATAATATCTTCTCATATCTTCTGAAATCTTTTAGATTATTTATCCAATAGTATATATATGTGGAGACTCATAACATCATACCTAGGGCAGGGAATTGTCAGTGCCTTTAGTTTGAGGATCTCAAACTTTTTTTATATGGAGACTCATAACATATATTTTTCTCCAATTCCTTATCATAAGAGTTTTTTTTTGTTTTGTAAATTTGAGTAGGAATACAATGAAATAATAAATACATAAATTCTTCACTAACAAACAATTATATTTTGAAAGAAAAATTTCTTGATTGTAAATTTAAATTTGATGTCATTTAGAATATTGAATCACTCAATATCCTAAAAATTAAAATTGAGAGAGTCAAAGCTCACAAATTATTTCAAGTAGTCAAAAGGTGAGAACCAAGATAGTAAAGGTACAAGAAAATTGCAGTAATCAAGAATTTTCCTAAAACATCACATGGCAAAGGAAGCACTCCAATAAAAAGAAAAGAAACTTGTAGTGTTAGGTGATAACTAATTAACAAGGTGGTCAACTAATTGAAGGGATTATAATAATGGGCATGGTGACATTAAAAAGTGAGATTATAAGCTAATAAAAAACTCAAACATAAGGTTATTATTATTTATTAGTTAGAAACGATGATGATTAGTATATGAAGTGTATTTAATCAACGATAAATTAGAGTGCTAATGACAAATTAAAAGTCAATATGGATTTAGATAGTCAAGAAGCAACGGCAGGCATCCACTATATGTATGAAGGTACTTGCTGGTTTCTTCTACGGATTAATTGGAATGTTTGTTGTGTTATTCGAACAATGCAACACCAAAAAATCACTTTATAGAATACTAGTTACTTGTCGGGCAAACATATAATTAATGTCCAGGACTAGCCGATTGTGTGGTCGAGCCAAATGTTTGTATAATTAAGACCTAGAACCAATTCATTGAATATTAAATATTTTACTCCATTTTAAAAAACTCTATTGGAAATGAAAAAAAAAGTTTTAGTATGCTTAATTATGAATACAAGAAATAAAATGGAAAGAACAAAAAGAAACCTATAGGGTATAGACAATGGGGAAAAGAAAAAAGTAACAACAAACGAAGCGTGTGGGCTGCACGCGCCCGAGCGGAGGAGACGAAATACGTGCGTCACGATCTAAAGACATCTGATATAGATAAAACGAATTGTCTCACGACGTTCTAAACTCAACTCACGTACCACTTGAATCAGTGAACAATCAAACCCTTGGGACCTTCTTCACCCCAGGATGTGATGAGTCGATATCGCCCCTTAAAAAATGGCTTCGAAACAAATAAAAAGGTGTGTGCCGCATTATTCATATAACTAAGGCTTGGGACCAACTTATTGGATAGGAAACATTTTTATGGTATTATAAAGTGTACTGAAAACGGAAAAAAAAAGTTTTAACATCTAATTATTGATATAATACAAGAAATGAAAAGAAACAAAAGGGACGAAAAACGAAACTCACCCTTTAAGTATCTAAGATATAGATAACCCCTACTTTATATATATATAGATCCCCAATTATAAGATGTGGTAGGGCCGTAAGGGTGGACTTAGGCTTTGACCCTTTCTAGGTCTTAAATTAATATGACATGTAAAGTATACAAAATATAATGTATATAAGAATAAGTAAATTAGCAGTTAAATTAATTGAAATTCGATCCACTACAAGAAGATGGTTCAAACAATCTATCAATTCAAAAATCAAATTGATCCTATTAGATTTAGCCGCTCATATCAATGAACAACCGTACTAATTCTGATCCAAACTAACCCCCAAACCACCGGACAACACTATATCCACATCAGAATAGTGCTTTATTTTGATATAAAATTACTATTTTGCCCCACATTAACGTTCTCACCATTATACATTCAAATAGTGGGCCAAAATAGTAAATTCACTCCTAAATTGTACTCCTATAACAGATCAGCAAACCATCTCATACAATGCCACATAAATATGAGACTCGCATCTCTTCTTCATCTTAGGTGACATTGATCAGCTCATCATTAACATTCAACACCTGTCAATCAGTTAATAACATAGAGTTGGACCACAAACAATCTTAACCTCTTCTCGAGAGCCAATGATGTCTTCATGTTCTTCTCAAGAAGAATTCAGTAAGCAGAGGAATTCAATTTTGTGTACTGTTGGTTAATTACGAGACCAAATAAGCCAAATTAATCCTGCTTTACTTGCATGCACCAAAATATTTGTCTGCTTTTCTCTAAACAACTCTTCTATTGGCTAATTCAATGGTGTTGGAAATCAAGAAAATAACACTCATCATGGTTAATTAACGTACGACGATACATACGAGTATTTCTATAAATACATGTCATCGTAGCTAAATAAGTTAACGTTACTAGGTAGTTCGATCGGTAGTATTTTTGACTTAACACTAACTATGACTTTGTCCCAAAATTCAAGTCTATTCGCGATTTTCCGTCTAACTTTAACATCAATATTCATTTAGAGACTAAACAACACATTTTGTACCAATTACAAGGAATGCCATTTTTGTAAACGAATCATTTACTGAGACTAAACTGTAATATACACATATTATTTAGTACTACAATTTTCTTTAGTAAGTTTATTATCATATGAGCAAGTCGAAAAGAATTCTTAATTTTCAAATTATTCTTTTCAATTTTATAATACATACATAGAAGTATTTATTGTGTATTATTATTCTCAAGATTGTGTATTAGTATTCTCAAATCCTAATGATGAACATATTTTCATATAAAAACATAAGGTTATGTGGAGGATAATGAAAGAACATAAGCTTATGTGGAGGACAACAAAAATATAAGTTTTTTTCATTAATCTATTCGATTAATTCATATGAATACAATTTTTAACAAATAAACTATTGTTTTAAAAATTGGTTGACCTCTACTATATTTGTGTGAAAAAAATTCCTAATTGAAAAGAGATGGAGAGTAATCGGAATACTTCAATTATTAAGATGGAGACAACATTGTTTTGATTGGTTACACGTCAATCTTAATTAGTTACCGAAACTAGAAGAGGTCATTTATTATCTACTACTAATGTTAGATTAGGACAGGTTTAGTTGAAATAGTAATGGGACAGCATATTCTCTAGTCCAAATCAGAATATAGTGCTGGATTTATCATTTTTTTATTTAACATATAATAAAGTTACCAAAACATGTTCACTCTCATTTTTATAAAGGATTTTGGGGTCTGATCATGACTTGGATAGTGATATATTCACTTCCAAAATTAAACACTTTCTCCGTCCCTAAAAGATTGTCACATTTTGACTTTTGTTGTTCTAACATAACAAAATTTGATCATGAATTTTTATCAAATGATAAGAAATAATATAGCCTTGTGAGACCTTGTTAGATTGGTCTCAATATATATTTTTGAAATATCAACTTTTTATAATTTTTTCGCATGTAGAATAATAGATATTTACATTATAAATCGTATTTTGTTGATCGCCAAAAGTCAAAATATGACAACTATTTATGGATGGAGGAAGTATTTGATAATATGAAGATTAAATTTTATCTGTCCCTCAAACTATCATAATACTATCAAATGAAGGATCAAATTTTTAAATAGGTTAAATTACAAATTAACATTATTTTAAGTTAGTTTACTCCTTCAAACTGTGTTTAATATGTCAAGTCATTCCAATTTGGATTTGTAATAAGGGTAAAACAAGGACTTTGAGGAATATATAATTTTGGGACTCGACATAAAGTAAAAGTTGATGACTTTTAACAATATGAAATAGGCTTATTTTTATTTTGCACTCTCAACTATATATAGGCGAATTTTTAAATTGCATTTTAATACTTTTCTAAGCTTCAAATTGCATCTTAAACTTCATTTTTTTTTTTTCATTTTGCACCCTTAAATCGATTTTTCAGCCAAATATGATGGAATTTCGTTTTAAAATAAGGGCAAAATAGAAATACTACATATATTAAACATTTGGGGGATAATTCACACATAACAAAACTTATTAAATTAAAAATAAATTCCACCACTTTCATCAAACCCCCCACCCTTTTCATCTTTTTCATCAAACACCCACCAGCACCACCACCACTCAAACCTTCTTCTTCCTCCAACCCCAACCACCTCCGACGACCAATAATTTGCCGGAAAAACGCAACACAACACCCCTCAACCACTCCGTTTAAGAATCGAGATCCAATTTTTCGAATCACGCGCATGCTTCAGATCTGAGGCTACTAGGTCAATTGGTTTCGAAATGAGGTCACGATTTTAGATCTCATGATTTCGAAATGGGAGCAAGTCACGATCTCTGCAAGGGGGTCGCGATTTTACAAGGGGGGTGATCTGATTTTGTACAGGGGGAGGGTCGCGATTTTCGTAAGGTGGGGGAGGGGAGGGTGGTGCGATTATGTACGGGGGGGTGGGGGGGGGGAGGGTTGCGATTTTCGTAAGGTGGGGGAAGGGAGGGTGTCGTGGTTTTGTACAGGGGCAGTGGTCCAAAAGTGGTGGGATTTATTTTTAATTTAACAAGTTTTGTTATTTGTGAATTATGCCTCAAAAGTTTAATATATGTGGTATTACGATTTTGCCCTTATTTTAAAACGAAATCCCATCATATTTGACTAAAAAATCGATTTAAGGGTGCAAAATGAAAAAAATAAAATTTAGGATGCAATTTAAAACTTAGGAAAGTATAGGGTGCAAAAATAAAAATAAGCCTATGATATGTATTACCAATAGGCAATAACTTGCTAGAGTCCCCACCCGGCCACCCCACAGGCCCACACCACGCCTCCCTCTTTATATATATGGGCTCGGTTTGGCCCTATTTCATGGCCCAACCCAGGTCTTTGACTTTGGATACGTTTTTCGAGTTTCGGGCAAAGGATAGTATTACGATATTTGATTCATATAGATATAGTCTATTCCGAGCTTGTGAGCTTATTCGTTCATTATGAAAAAATCAATTTTAATTCCTGAAAAAGATTTTAACTTAAGACCAAGTGTAGTAGGAGACTAAATTGAGTGTCAAATGTTTTTTTACAATCCATCTCTATATATTTTATTCAAATTAAGTTTTCCCTATACACAAATTTGGTGTTAAGTGGGAAAATTTGGTCATTGGGTCGTTTTAAAAGATTTTGGGTGCATTTTGTAAGTTTTTAATGAGGGTAATTTTGTCCGTTCATATTTATAGACATTTAATTATCGCTATTTTTTGAAAAAAAAATTGAATCTTTTTTCTTTTCATTTTTTTTAAGATTTTTAATTTTTCATTTAAAAAAATTAAAATAAAACATTTATTTTTCTTTTTTCTTAATTGAATTCATGTCTTTTATTAGTTAATTAGTTTTTTCATGTTTTGTTTTTATTTTTTTTGAAAAAAATCTTTAAGAAATTTTTTTTTTTTAAAACTAAAAAAAAGTTGAAATTATTTTTAAAAAAATTAAAAAAAAAGTTAAAAAAAGTTATTTAAAAAAAAAAAGATGATTAAATATCTAGAAATGTGACCGGACAAACTTACCCTCGTTAAAAACTTACGAAATGCACCCAAAATCTTTCTAAACAGCCCAGTGACAAAGTTTTCTCAAACAAATGTAATTGAATGATCTAACATGGTCCATTTAAAATGAGGGTGATCGAACTTGAAATATTAGATACTTTCAGTGATCTTTGATTCCATTAACCCAAAATATTAATTTTTGTATATTTCTAAACACATACATAATTTTATTCTTGAAAAAAGTGCTTGTTCTATGGAACAGGTCGAAACCAAAATAGGTTCGCCCGTGCGAACTAGACATATCTTGAATAATAAAGAGTTAATTTTTAATTGTGATTATCAAAACAGTTAACCTCTAATGTGTTTCAAACTTAGACAAAAATAACCTAAATTGAAGTATTGAACCATACATGTAAACTCGTGATCTTGGTCTAGTGATTATTAAACCAATTCTTCACTTTCAGCTAAACTAGTAAAGAATTAGAGCGCAAAGTGCCAAACAGCTTCGCCTCTTCATGCAACTCAGGTTCGGTTCCCACTGGGAGCGAACCTTGTGTTTCGAAATGGTTAGCGGACAAGCTCTAGTACCCTGGTCTGGCAAGGCACAACTCGTCATAACCTTTGACATCATACTCAGGGCAGAGAGCTGTCATACCCTTAATTTGAGGGTCTCAAACTCTTTAGTGTGATATCATTTGAAAAAAAACCATACATGCATGTATTACATCCTTAGTAGCAAATAATATAATTGGAGGGTAGAGTTAGGGTTTGGGGTGGGGGACATACCTCCTAGGATTGAGAAATTATGTGGTTCATGTAAGTTGTTAATAATCATCCACATAATTTCGAAATTGATTTGATCTTTGTCTAAAACATGTTTCCCCCATAAGTCTAATAATGTATTTTTGATCTTCCAACTTAAATCATAAATAGACTACGGCTAACAACTTATTAAGACCTATAGTTTAAAGCTTGATGGTGAATAATAATCTTGTTGTTATTATTTAGATCCTTAGAACATACCCTTATAATATACTTTCATGTGTGACCCTCTCCACCATCTTCTATTGGTAATATGACTCTATCCATTTTTTCCCATGGTCCCCAAAAGGATATAATCCCCCCCTCCCCCCCCCCCCCCCCAACCTCCCCCAACCTCCATATGTTCATGCATATGCTCCAAAATAAAAGAAAGAATTAGTTGAAAAAAAAGAAGTCAATATATAGAAAATATTGGAGTGTGTATTGAGGAGAAGCAAAAGTGGTTCTCAGGTTGAGTAATAATTGTGATGAAATTGGAGAGTGAGAGTCCCCATTACTGGCAATCCATTGAAGCTGTCTGGTGGATACAATGAACCTATTCTTAAAGTTATCTCAAATAATTAAACCAACAAACACAATAAATAATTATGTAATAATATATCCTAGTAGTTGTCTTGAATTTTCAACATCGATTAGATTTTATTTGAGTATATTTATTTCATATGGACATGAGCTACTGTTTCTTGTTGTAATTTCTCTATCATTGTTGTCAACAAACAATTTACACTTATATTCGGTGGGTCTCTTCGATCTTTTATTATTATCTAGGCATTGTTCTCTTAATTAAATCAACTTGGCATCTTTCAGATTACTTGTTACCAATAATGTTGCATGGTCCCACTACTTTACTGGATTTAGTAGCATTGTCTATTTAATTTTGCTTTGTGTTCATCATCTGTCGACAACTTGCAGGAGGGACTTACGATTTTAATTTTGAGATATTTAATAATAATTTGATTAGGGTATGCATTTGAAAAAAAGATATAAATAAGCATAAGCAAAAAAAGATGTTTGAAGGAGGATTTGAATCTATCGGAATGGTCTTAGTAAGTGGAGGTCTGGTGCATTTTGGTCTCCGAAAGTGGCACTGTTGCGGAAATGATCTCTGAAAGTGTGTATATTGGTGCAATTTGGTCCCAATTCCGTTAGCTCGTCCGTTAAATTTAACGGTGAATAGCAATTTTTGGGGCAAAAACAAAAAAATTTATAACTTAATCGATGTTGGAGAATTTTTTTTTCCGGCTGTTTTAGAGTGTTAGAAGAACTTTTGAGGATATGAAAATGACTAAACTGAATTGATTTCTTAATTTTAATGTGTTTAATTGTTACTTTCCCTTTAACTTTTTGTTATTTATATTTTGGGTACCAAATGGGGCTATTAAGTTATAAAAAGTTTCATTTTTGCCCCAAAAATTGCTATTCATGCTTAAATTTAACGTAGCTAACGGAATAGGGACCAAATTGCAACAATATACACACTTTCAGGGACCATTTCCGCAACAATGCCACTTTCGTGGATCAAAGTGCACCAAACTTCCACTTACCGAGACCATTTCAACAATTAACTCCCATTTAATTAGTGTTGTTAAAGGACCGGGTAATTCGGAACCCGCTCGTTACCCGACTCGGAAAACTCGGGTCCGTTACCCGCTCGTATCCTTATCGAGCGATACTCTGGTAATTTTTTTTACTCGATACCCGATTTGGAAACCCGGGGCCGCTCGATAACCCGCTCGTTTATATTTTATGTTTATATAATATATATGTTAAAAGTTTAACCATAATTAATTTTATTGACCAATATAAGAGTAGTATTGAAAAGAATTTCCAAATTTGCATCTCGACAATTAAATCTTGTTGCAGATAACCTGAAATATTTTCTTTTAAAATAGAAATTTGGGGGTAACCCGGCACCGCTCGTCATCCGACTAAAAAAACCCGGCTTGATACCCGCTCGTGTCCTTATCGAGCGATACGAGAATAATAGATTTGCTACCGACTCGTTACTATCGGGTAATGACTCGGATCGGTAAAATTGAAACCCGACCGGGTAACCCTTTATCCGCTCGAACCCAACTCGTTTACAATACTACAATTAATCTATAAGATTTAATATATGTAGGTAGGACATTGATGTGAATATCCTATTATTAACATAGGTCCGCCCATCCACTTGTGAAGTTTAATATATTACAAATTTATAATTTTGACAAATAATAACTTAATTTATATACATTCATCCAAGGTCATAGTTATCAGGCTATCATTATTAGATGCATATTTGGTTAAGGAAGAAATCTTTATTATACCTCATCGTATTCACTTTTTGAAATATGTCATAATATTTGACTATGTATTTAATTTCAATTGAGTTATTACAAATATGCATGTGTAGTGTTTATTCATTTTAATTATCAAGCTAAGGGACTTCAATTCATATTTAAGAGTATCATTATGTCTTAATAAATAGTCTACACTTTCATACATACAACATATTTCATACATGCATGTCTTTATGTGTGTTAGGTCATAGGTGTAAGAGAAGTAGATAACCTTAATAATAGGTTTTTTTTTTTCTAAAAACACTCATCCAAATGGTCATATAATTATTTGTAAATGAATTAATTTTCAGTGAAAAACTAGCCATATACTATTAGGATCATTTTTTCTCATATTTAATTGTTCGAACATGTCACATTAAGTTGATTGGGAAGAAAAGTGTGATAAACCGATTCAATTAAGATTGAATATGATATCGGTCCTACTTTGGACAAATTATTAAAATTTTGCAAAATCATTGTATAATAATTGATGGGCACACTTCACTAATCACTAGTATATAGTATATGAAATACTACTCCGTATTATTAAAATACGCAGGACTATATTATTATATTCCCTTCATTTTAATTTAATTGATATTTTGGGAATTTGAGTTAAACTTAGCCACAAATTATTTCTTACCCATTCATTCGAAAAATCTAAAATATCCTGGATTCACTTTTCAAAATATTTTCATAATATTTTTTGTAATTTTCTGTAATGTATATTCAAATTAATTGATGATTAAAATTATATTTCGAAAAAATATGAAGTCATCAATCAAAGTAAAACGGAGGGAGTATAGATTTATCCCAAAATTATGTACTCACATAAGAGCAATCTAAGCTCACGGGGCATAGCTCAAATGGTAAGGGGCTTCACTATAAGAGTGTGCTTCTCCATAAGTGTGTGGGTTCGATACACGGCAGGTGCATGAGTAACTCTGCATTTGTTCAAGGTAGGATCTGCTTGTGGGTGGTTACCCAGCCTCTCTGCGCACTCTTGATTTGAGGTGGAGTACTGAGCCGCTAGAGACACATCCCGAATTCACCTCTTTTGTTGAACGATGGACTAACCAAGCGGGACACCTTAAATGAGCGTATCATTTACACATAAGAGCAATCTAAAAGTAATTGGAAATTCTAGACTTCTATCTGGGCCCTTATTAACTCCCTGATATGTAGGAGCAAATTATTATTCTTATGTTGATCAAACTACTTAGTCTCTTCTTGAAGCATGAAAATTGAAGAGGATGATTATGACTTTGTGATCATTATTGCATTATATGTTTGTCCGCTAGAATTTTTTTGGTAGCTTATTATAAGCAATCATAGAAAAAGAATTTGGACTTTAGGAATGAAAAAAGGACATCTACTATTTATAGACGAATATTTAGACCCAAATTACAAATCAAAAAAAGTTGAAAGCTCTTGTAACATAAAGTTAACAATTTATTTGATTGGCCTCATTAATTAATGATTAACTGTATTCCAATATACATGAGGGTTGAGATACAAGTATGGGTATCTAGATTCTATAGTCTCATCATGTAGGAGCAATGAGGGACAAGTTGATTAGGGGCAAATCCGGTAATTCAAGACAATCAAACATCTTCTTCATTTGTTGAAGGGCAATGAGGGGTACCCTCCAAAACTTATGTCAAATAATGTTGCCCCTTCACATCCCTCTGAAGCTATTTTCTCCATCTTCATTGCTTCATATGCTTTTGCTCTCTGGAAAACAACAAACATCTAATTAATAATTATGGTCTTCTCAACAACATACAACATATGGCTACTCTAGTGTCAACTCCCATTTTTAATAACTAATTATTAAGTTATATTTCAATCTTATCATAGATAGAGTTAGGTGCATGATTAAATATTACTATGTGTGCTCAAGTCATTAAATAATATATAGTCTAATCTTTGATCAAGGTTTGTAGTTGAAAAAAAACCAAAAATCTTATCCTCTAAGTTGTTAGTGATACAATCGGGGGTCGTCATGTTTCAGGTTCAGTCTTGCCTCCTAATGATTAAATTTAGCGTAATAAAAAATACGTTAGCGTAATATTACATTTTGTTAAAAGAGATAGGGATACTTGAAGTATTTTTAGTCAATTGTCTAAGTTTTTTTAATGTCACTTCACTATGTTTTAATTGTAATTGGATTTAAAGTACTAGTGAGATAAAATTCCTATTTGCATCATTTCATTGACCTAAATGAGAAGGTGATATACTAATTATTAGTATAACATTAAAAAAGTGACTTCACTTTCTATTTAGTTTTGATGTCAATTGGATGATACTTTTTTTTTGGATATTTTTAACAAACATATACTGAAGCTTTAGTAGCCTAAGTTGTATGTGTAAATTCGATCCTGAGTGGTGAAGCACCTGCATAGCCTCCATCAACTGATCTGTCTCAAAATTGAAGTCTTGAAATGTGGTTGCAGCAGTTAGTTTCATTGAAAGAAACTGAATCCAAACAAAAATACATCAAAATTAGTCTATATATAGATTTTATTGTAATAAAAATAATTTTTGTTCTTCAATAAAAAAAATTATGGAGTAATTTCAACTCACCTCAACTTGATTTTGCAAGGATTGTACATAATTGATTATTTCATCCAACATAACGGCCATGCCCAT
Organism: Echium plantagineum; assembly: GCA_003412495.2. Taxonomy (NCBI): domain Eukaryota; kingdom Viridiplantae; phylum Streptophyta; class Magnoliopsida; order Boraginales; family Boraginaceae; genus Echium; species Echium plantagineum. Next base: position 15,285,252 of record CM016566.1, on the reverse strand, counting down.
AGTCTACAATTATTACCATCAAAAGAAATTAACACAATTTTGTTAAATAAAATGAACCAAACCAACTAAATTATTCCAATTGAAAAGGAAAATTATTGCAAGATGCATGATTTTTCTTTATTACCTTGTAGCATCCAGGAACAATACTTTGCAAGCACTTGAGTCTTTCATTGATTTTACTTCTTCTGGCCTGTTTGAAAAACATAATCTATGTGAAATTTGTTGTTCCAGCATCGTTATGCAAATATAAATCGAACATAACATTGTCGGGGAATAAGATCGAACGAAGAAAAGTATTAAACGGAAATACAATTTTGATGTTAATAGTAAAAGTTGTTAGCGTGTGACATGAATAATAAACCTAAGTAGTAAAAAAACGATCCAATCGATCCGACCCCATGGCCCCATGTAACATTAAAGTACAAGATTGCCTGATATTAATGATTCTGTAAACTTACCCTTTCTGCTAAGCTGTGACTATCTGTAGCTTGGCCTCTTCTAGCTCTAACATGGACCACATCTTCTTTCTTATCTCCATTTTCACTGTTTTTCGCTTTCTTTCCCTTTCCTGAACTCTGCAAAAACAGGATTATTCCTCGTCAGCAAACCTGAAAATACTAAAAACTAGAATCAAGAACATGATCCTGGTTTTACATTTTCTCTTCTGATCAAGTTTCCAGGAGATGGTGGAGGAGATGAATTAGCCCAGCTGCTTTCCGGGGTTTCGTTCGATTTCCTCTTCTTTCCATTGTGAAAAAGATTTCCAGCAGAATTAACAGGTTCAATTGGAGAAACTATATCCCTATTTTCATGAACAAAAATCCCTGGAAACGCATCCGAGAAGTTTCCAGGGAAATCAGGCCCTGGAATTGGTATGTTTCCCTGGAAAAATCTCCCTGGATTCTGAAAACTCTGTTGACTAAAACTGCTTACGGTTTCCATGTTGGAATCAATATCTGGAAAACCAGAATACGATCTTTTCAAGTTTTGAAAATCCTGAGTAAAATGAGTAGCCATAGTCAATTTTAGTGGAAAATTCTCAGGGAGCTTATTAATTAGTAGTTCTGTCTGAAAATGAGAATTATGATACTATATAAATAGAAAAACTGGAATAGTATTTTAATTAAATGAAACAATTCATGGGCCACGTGGAATATTTTTCTTCTATGGTTATGTCTCCTGAGAGGGACCCTATTGAGTGAGATTTATCCAATTAAATGGGGCCATTTTTTGAGCTTTTGCTTTCAATTTACATAATTTAATAATTGTAGAAAAAATATAAGTGAAAGTTTGATGATTTTTTTTTAGATTTTCGTATTTGGAAGTCGACAGGGAGGTGTGGGCAAGTATGGAAACATGAAATGAACCTATCTTTATTAACAACCATTTGTGGTCACCTCCTTTAGCAAAAAACATTAAAATACCAAAAAAATAATGTATGTTCAACAAGACCTTACCCAGAGAAGAAGGTTCACTTATATACTATATCAAGAAATAATTCTAGCCAAGTAGGCAGTGGCTATTATCATCAGGAGCCATAACAAGAATCAGGTGAGATACTAGACACTCGAGTATAAGCATGGGAGCATCCACCTCTACAGAATTTTAAATTATAAACGTAAAATCGATATTTATGTGAGGCCTTATTTATTACGACAAAAATTAACATTGTAATCATACATTGACGATTTATTTCATTCTTCTAGTTGGTAGTTGAGTATAATAAGTGAAACTGTGAAAGTATCTAAGTGCATGGTTCACAGAAATAGTATAAAAGTGTATAAATATTCCGTGACATTATTGACATGTATACTAAATTAAATGAAATTTGAACATATGTAATAAATATTGAGATGTATAAATATGTAATATAGTAATGTATGTAGTAGATGATGAGAAGGAAGGCAATTAGTAATGTGAGTGACCCATATGATGTTATTTGGTAGATGTTGGTCTGCCCCTCGTTCATGAACCATGATCTTATAAAGATGCACTATATCCTTCTTTTACTTCCAAGGATCTTAACAACCCCTCTAATGCCAAGTCTTTTCTCTTTTGGTGCATCATTCATGAACATGAGGATGTTTATGTTGCTCAATCTTTTACAAATTTCTTTCCAATTTTATACTCTCCTTATCCTTAAAAATTGTTATATATATATATTTTTTAATTTAAAATTTAGAGCTTTTAATTTTTTGGCCTAAATTTTTTATTTTATACGGAGTATACATCTAATAATTATAAGGAATTACTCCGTATTTTATATGAAAATATGTGAGCATGTTTCCTTTTCGACCCATTAACATATTTTCGTCCTGTGTTGATCTCGTTATTCTAGGGCCATATTTTCGACCCCTTTCGATCATGGACCATAGTTGACCTGTTTCGACCCCTGCTCCAGGGACATATTTTCGGCCAATTTTAACCCGGGAACATTTTTTGGCCCGTTTCGACCCGGGACCATATTTCCTACCCGTTTCGATCCCGGAATTTATTTTCGGGCTGTTTTATTCCGGGACCATATTTTCGCCCCTTTTCGATCTGAGAACATATTTATGACCCCTTTCACCCCTGGAACATATTTTCCCCACGTTTCGACCAGGAAACATTATTTGGCCCCTTTTCAGGAACATTTTTGCGGCCCCTTTCAACCCGATAACATATTTTTGGTTCGTTTAGACTTGAGATCATATTTTTGGCCAGTCTCGAAAATATTTTAGGGATCTTATCAAAGTTAGCCTTCTTTTTTTTTGGTAAACAAGTGCTTTTAATCGATCCATCCTAGTTCCTAGCCCAGTATAGAAGCCCGTCCAATAGCCTATTAGCCTTGTTAGTTCTCCTCCTCGGACAATTATGATATAAAGATTCTTCAAGGAAATGAAACCCTGTGTTGTTTGAGAATCCCAGCAGCAACCAAGACACAGGTTTAATGACTACTTTTTCTTACAAAGTTATCAACCAATCAATTATATAGTTCTAATTCATTATTATTTTACATTTTCAATAGATTATTTTTTATTTTTCGTATGTACAAATGAATAGAAATACAAATAAAAAAGAAGGTAGCTAGTATGACTTTTTGTTGATTGTTTTGCTTTTTATGTAGTAGGTTCAAATTATCACTAGTTGATTGAAGTGGTCTGGTCTACTTAGTTGAGATGTTCTCTATAGCCACCTCAAATAATCCAGCTGCTGTATTCAGAACTGCCAGTTTTCGTAATTTATGTCCCGCTGTTCGACCTGTCAACCAATTTGCTGACTGCTCGTTTGATCATTTGGTACTTATTCATATATATATATTGAGAAATTTGTTATATTAAATTTTGCATTTTGTATTTTTTGCGTTTTCAAATTTATGTTGAATTATAATTTCTGATTCTCGAGGTAGTTCTCCGCAAGGTGTTTCCGTTTGTGTTCCAATTTGCAAGTCAAAGCAATGGCTGAAAAACTCACCACTGCCACACCCGACACAAAGCCTTCTGTTTCTGGTATATTTTTATCTCTATATGTTTTCTTTATCTTTATCTGTCGGTTGGTTATTCGCCTCTTAGGCAGGCGCCTCTTCAAGGGCATTGTTGCATGTCAATGTTAGGTGTCGTTTGGTAAAATGTTTTGTTTGGTGGTGGGGATGTATTGTATGTTTAGTTGTTCTAAACATTACAAATTTTATTTGAATTAGCGTATACAAGATTAAATTAGTCCTTTGCTAATTGGAATCGGCATAGAAGTTGTAGAAAGTTGTTGTGTTTACTATCGGTATCATACAATCATTTAATGTGTATGAGTCTCTATAGTTAAATTTTAATTTTTCATCAAGATGTGTCTTTTTCCGTGGTAAAGAAATGGTTGCCAACTTACTAAGGTCTGTATAGGCAAGGGATTACGTTGCTATCTTTATTGAGTAAAATGTTTTAATATGTTTTGTTCATTCCAGGCAATAAACGTGCATTGATATCACTTTCGGACAAGAAAGATTTGACTTTGCTCGGAAATGGATTACACGATCTCGGGTAAACTTTATATATTTTCATATATTTTTGTAAGTCTATAATTAGTCAGAACTGAAATTTTTTCCTTGTTAATTCTAGTACTGCAAGCTTATTTTCGCAGAAGGTTTGGTCTTAAATTTATTTTCAAATGCAGATGGTTTGGTCTTAACTTTTTTTTACATGACTCTACCTGTATGGAACTTTGCACTTTAACATTTATGATTTAATGAATTTTTAGATACACTATCGTTTCCACTGGAGGAACTGCTTCTTCTTTGGCTAATTCAGGGGTTCCAGTCACTAGCGTTGAAGAGCTTACACATTTTCCTGAGATGGTTAGTGCGTTGAACAACCCCTTTCATCATTCTAGCTCCATGTACATATGTGATATGTCACATGCTTATTGTTACGATGAGTCATACCTCTTCATATATTAACCTTTTCATCGACTTTCTGCTTGTGTTGTGGTTTATTTTATTATTTTCATCATCGTTGTGTTATCTAATATTTGTCATTCTTGGTTTCTGTAATTTCTATGGCTTGTTGGCTCACAATATGTAATGCCTATTCATGTTAATTATATGTTAGTTCTTGATTGCTTTCAGCTTGATGGTCGTGTAAAGACCTTGCATCCCAACATACATGGGGCCATTCTTGCCAGAAGGGATAAGGATCATCACATGGAAGCCCTTGATAAACATGGAATAGGTATGTACATTATTCAGATTGGGTTCTCCTTTAGCTGGCATACTTACATGTGGTATTGCCTTATCAAATGCTCGACTATTGATCTTTAGGATTGAACAAAATTGAACCGGGCCACCATGGTTCAAGTTATTCATTCCACCTTTCATAATGTTTATGACTATTATATGCCATTCTTTTATAGCCATTATTGCATTAAAAATACTCAAGCCAACTTGTCTTTACATTTAAATTATCATGGTTATCTTGAATTGTCATGTTTTCATCTCATAAGAATGGTCTTTTCAGGAACCTTCGATGTTGTAGTGGTAAACTTGTATCCGTTTTACAGTAAAGTCTCATCTTCAAGTGGGATTTCTTTTGATGATGGAATTGAGAACATTGATATTGGTGGTCCTGCAATGATTAGAGCAGCTGCAAAGGTATTTTTTTGAACTTGAAATCACATAACTAATTGATCAATATTAAGAGTTGTATAACTTGGAATTCTTTAGAACATGTTGAAGCTGCACACCTTAATATCGTTACTGATATTTGCAAATAGTAGTCAAAGTTATGCATCTCCAAACTCAAAATATAAAATAAATGCAAACTAATGTGCCTAAACTACCAAATGAATGGAATTCAATTCTTAGAATTGCTACTACAAAATATGTTCTGCTTTGTCTAATTTGTAACTGTGATGTTGGATTTGGCTAGACTATATAATAAAGGGGAGGGATTGTCCTCTTTCATCTATACTAGATTGTCATGTGCATGCTTATTGTGGCATTCTCTTATCCGATGCATGATTTCCAATCCAAGTTTCAGCTTCACTCTAATAGGCTTTAAATTTTTCCCTGTATTTTTGACTGGCACATAAAGATGAGATATGTTTTTCAGAATTTAAATACATTTATATATATATATTTTTTTGTTTTAGAATCACAGTGATGTGTTGATCGTGGTAGACTCTGAAGATTACCCTGCACTCTTAGATTATCTTAAGGGGAAACAGGATGATCCTCTTTTCAGAAGAAAGCTTGCATGGAAGGCTTTTGCACATGTTGCTTCATATGACTCTGCTGTTTCAGAATGGTTGTGGAAACAATCTGGGGGAGGTACTATCTCTTGAATCTCTTGATTTCATTCCTTATGAATTCATTATTAGGTTTTTCTAGGTAATAAACAAAATCACAGGGGTGGAAGAGGTAGTAAACTAGTAGGGTCGAGGGGGATGAAATTTTAAGGAAAAACATGTGTAAATAATACGAAATAAAAAAGGGTGGAAGTGCTGATTGTTACTTGAATGTCTTCCTTTTCATTGTGGTATGTTGAAGACAAGTTCCCTCCCAGCTTGACAGTACCTCTCTCAATCAAAAGTTCACTTCGTTATGGTGAAAATCCTCATCAGAAGGCTGCATTCTATGTTGATAAGTCTCTTGCTGAGTTCAATGCTGGTGGTATTGCAACTGCAGTCCAGCATCATGGAAAGGTATTTTTTCATTTGTTGGCCAACACTTGTTGATGCGGTTTCTATCAAATTCTCTCTTTTTCCAGCCCGAGAAAGATGTCATAAAATAGTCACTAAATTACAGTTCCTAACAATATATTTTTCTTTTGGCTTTTATTTTTTTGGTACGATGCAGGAAATGTCGTATAATAACTATCTTGATGCTGACGCTGCTTGGAATTGTGTCTGTGAATTTAGCAAGCCGACATGTGTGGTTGTGAAACATACTAATCCTTGTGGGGTAGCTTCTCGCGAGAACATTATTGAAGCATATAGATTAGCTGTCAAAGCTGATCCAGTGAGCGCATTTGGTGGTATAGTAGCTTTCAATGTTGAAGTTGACGAGGTAAAGTTGATGCTTTCCTTTATATTATTATATGTTAGTTTATATCTTTATTCATTTAGACTTGGAATGAAGAGCATGTTATTTACTTTTAATATGCGAGACAAAGCTTGACGTGTCTTCTTTTGTTGTTGTAGACCCTTGCTAGGGATCTTCGAGAATTTAGAAGTCCCACTGATGGCGAAACTCGGATGTTCTATGAGATAGTTGTTGCACCCAAGTACACAGAAAAGGGGCTTGAGGTTCTTCGTGGGAAGTCCAAGACATTGCGAATCCTTGAGGCAAGTAAAAACAACGTTGGTAAGCTCTCCCTCAGACAAGTTGGAGGAGGTTGGTTAGCGCAGGATTCTGATGATCTCACGCCAGAAGATATCCAATTTAAAGTTATGTCCGAGAGAACTCCTCAAGATAATGAATTGGCTGATGCACAATTCGCATGGCTGTGTGTAAAGCATGTCAAAAGCAATGCTATAGTGATTGCTAAGGTTTGTACTTCTCAAAACCTATAAAATTTATATTAGTTCAACTTGATGGATATTTCATGACTTGTTTATCTTGATGTCATTACCCTCGTGGCAGAATAACTGCATGTTAGGTATGGGTAGTGGACAGCCAAATCGTTTGGAGAGTTTAAGAATAGCCTTGAGGAAAGCAGGCGAGGAAGTGAAAGGGGCAGCTTTGGCTAGTGACGCTTTCTTTCCTTTTGGTAATTACTTTCCCGAAAAAATGTTTGAATAATAATCATCCACAGTATCTTTTTGCTGTTGATTTCGACCTAGGTTGTAATACATCTCTTGACTCTCTTGTCTGCTCTTATTCTTATTTACACAGCCTGGAAGGATGCTGTTGAAGAGGCATGTGAAAGTGGAGTCGGCGTGATTGCTGAGCCGGGGGGCAGCATCAGAGATGTGGATGCTGTAGACTGTTGCAACAAGTATGGGGTATCGCTTGTTTTCACTAATGTGAGGCACTTCAGGCATTAAGTCGATACTTCTGGAGTTTCATTCCAGTTGTTGCTTGTAACATTGTACCATAATAGCTGCTTACTTGCAAGTTTTGATGCCCATTTGAAAGTTAACATTTACTCATAGCAAGTGAAGTATTGGAATAATTCACTAATGTTGTGAAATTGTATGATTGCTCATTTGGTCTTTCCATGAAGATCAAAGTGAGGTGAGTACTTTCATTAACCCTTTCCAAAGTCCCTTGTCTTCATAGGTAAGGATTCTTATTCACATCACTAACATATTTGATCAATAATATATGATAATTTTGTTTCAAACTAATTTTGTTTTTTGATAAGTCTAGCATGATCATTAATCATGAAAATCTCTAAGGCCGTTACGACCATTAATAGCTAGACATCCAATAATATACTGTATTAGGTTTCATAACGCTTACATAATTGACAATAATAATTTTTTTCGATAAAATGGTACATATTACATAAAATGTAGTAAAAAATAAGAAAATATATTTTAAATTAGTACAATATGAAAAACTGAATGAATCGTAATTTTCAACAAGTGTGTACTCGTGGAAGTCTATGTACTATGAAAAAGGTGCATATCATGTAACATGTATCCTCCTTGCATAAACTTGCGTCCACTATCACACATCATGAGGTTGTTGAGGGTAGAAAATTATGGTTTTACTAAGATTTGTCATACTAAAATTTATGTAGAGGACTATCATGTACTTCTTCCGTTCCTAAAAGATTAGTATATTTTGATTTTTGGTGGTTAAATTTTAAAAAAGTTGATCAAGAATTCTCATTAAACGATAAGGAATAATATAGTCATGCTAGATCTTATTAGATTCGTCTCAATATATATTTTTGAAATATCAAATTTTTATAATTTTTTTTGATGTAGAATAAGAGATATTTATGTTTTAAATTGCGTTTTATTGATCACTAAAAATCAAAATGTACCAATCTTTTAAGGACTGACGAAGTAATTTATATAAAATATAAAAATCAAATTGTGTAGTTAATGTATTAGGAGAAATCTTAATAAAAAAATTCTTAATAGAATCGTAACCATTCCTCATTATTTACATCTAGGGACTAGGTGTGATATGTATGGACATGTGCGTGGTCAAACCTTGACCTATCATGTAAAATTGAAATACAGTACTATTTATGTATTTCAATGTGTTAGAAAAAAACTAGTGTATGGCCAAATTTTTTATACCAACATCGAAGGAATTAAAATAAATTTGAAGTATTAAATCATTTATGTGAAAAATGTTTGATTAAGGCACAGCAACCTAATCTATTGCAATTGAGTAATTGATAAGCATTTCAAGAATGGCAACTATAAATAAAGTAAACGTTCATCAAATTATTAGAACATAAGGACCCATATGGTGGGCATCCCTCGATGAGTTTGATATTCTGCCTCCACGTTAGCTCTCGATCTATAACTTTATCATTCTTGCATTAAGTGTTAATCTGTTCAAGAGTTAATCGAATAGTCTAGTGGAAAAAGTTCTTGTTAGTGACAAGCATGTCCTGGTTTCGAAACTTTGTTTCCTCATCGCTAATTATCAAAAGAACAAAATGTTAAGTACTTGATAATGACAGAGCATCTTGAGATGATGCAAACACATTGTTCACAATGTTTATTTCCTGGAATGGACCAGTTCTTTCATCACATGATATGGCTAAACTGTAAAATCCCTGTTCCAATGTCAGGCGTTGCATGGCATGAGGCTCATCGATGGTCCATCCCTGCATAAACATGACAATATACAGTACTAAGGGAATCATTTTGTTGCATGGAATACGGATTGAATCAACAACGGCTTTTTAGAGCGCCTAAGGGCATAGTCTGGTGGTAACTGAAAACGTGATTGAGATGGAGAAACGTTGACGCTGTGGGCTCGCACATCCATATATAAAAAGATAAATGCCTTGCAAAACTGCATGCTACTGGGTCACATTCATCGATTTACTATCCGGTTGATCGAAGAGCCACTGTCATAGGTTATAGGTAATATCCTTCTTTCCAAAAAAATCCTTGAGGAGAATCAACAGTCCTGGAAGGTGAGGAGAGGACAACCTTGTTAGTAATATTTGTAGAAGATTAAGATGCCTTGAATGGACTGGACCAGTTTGCTACATGGTCAGCAGTAGTAACAGTTACATATATAACAGCAGACAAAATTTCAAAAATGGACAGAAAATGTTGAATGGTGAGGGTCATCATGCTGTTCATGGTCCCCTTTTTACCATGCCATAACATTTCTTTACTATACTAGATACCAACTCAAACAATCAAACCAGATCATTGCAATAACTTACTTTCTTTGGCATCATATTTGTTTGCTATGAGTTTTAGGGAGAACAATACATTCATAATGTCACTTATTACCTCTTCATTTTTTATTACACTCTTAGTACTAGCTTGAGTTGAGTAATAATTGGCTATTATACTTCTAAGGTAAACAATAAATGGGTGTGGATATTTTTACGAGGCCAAGACATGTCCCGCGCGCATATCTTTCATTTGCAAAAGAAATATATTTCGAATATTATTATCGAACATAGGTTGTGTACATAGAAAGAGTACGCGTGTACATAGAAAGTAACAGTATTAGCTTTTACCACAATAGAGCTAAGCTAAGACAACACCTCGTTGACCATATTCTAGAAGTGTTGGCAGACACTTTTTATGCAAATGCATCAATTTCGTGGCAACATGTACCTGCAAGTTTATTGTAATGATTATATTATTATATATTTTGATTAGTTTTATCTGCAACGTTGATCAATCTTCTAATTTAGTCCTTTCCATGCTATTGGCCATCACGAGGATAGTGGACTCCATGTACATTTTTAGTTAATCGAAACAAAATACTTAATCATTTAAGAAACAATATCAATTATTGTAATGGTAATAATCTACATTTTACCTTAGCGTTAGAATTGATAATCGTTATTCGTAGAGTACACACTGAATAGATATCGATCCATTTCAAATGTTTAGAAGTATCCCTATATATAAGAAACTTTGCAAATCTTCTCGACCTACTTAACAAATCTTCCAAATTCTGTCTATTAGGGATGACATATATGAAATCGAAGTAGGATGTAAGAGTAGTACCTGAAGATGGTGGGACCAAATAAATTCTCCTACTTTAGTTGGTGAGCAATCTTTCAACATGTTGATGCTACTTCATATAATTGGTTTTTGTCTGTATATTTAAAATTAATATGGTGGGTTGGAATTGATATTTTCCAAAAGTTTTGTGTATTTTTTTTAGTTGCTAAACTCACATCCTATAGAAAATGATTTATTTAGGTCAGATGTCTAAATTAACTCATGTGTCAACATAATTCACAAATTTAACACGTAACTCAAGTTAGATGTCCATTGATAACTATATTATCACCTCTCATGGAATCTATCAATTTGATTATAAAAAATTATGCATATAGTACTAGATAACAAGATTTATAGAGAGTTTGAGTGGTATATATTGTCTTTCTCAATTATACATCACTTTCATCCATTTGTCAGCAATGAACAATTGAAAAGGTTATAATACTATATTAGACATTGATTTAAAACTAAACTACTCCTATAAAATATACCCTCACTTACTAAAAACAAAAAGGAGCAGATAACGCTCCTAAGGTTGGTCAAGTTGTCGAAACAGATCAATTTGTGATCGTAAAATTTATATGTTCGACACAGGCTTATCTAGTGTAATTTACATGAAAGTTTATTCGGAACGCATTTCACGAGTAGGTCACGGATCCCAATAAAAAGGATGACTGTCCAGTATTCATTCTTTTTTCATCTTTGCCATCTGATGAAGTAAGTTTGATGAAGCTTGTTCACCTTTACCCCCCACCCATGTCTCATTTCTGATGTCTCTTCCAGCACAAGTCAGGATGATTAGCTCAAGAAAATCATGGGTGCCTATAAACTTTAAATTCTTAAGCCATCATTGAAAAAATCCAAGTTTGTCAGTTTTATCTCCCACATATTTATGAACTACCATTATATTAATCAATACTTTCTCTTATTTGACTTGGTAAAACAAATACTTTAGTAGTTTGTCCTTCTTCTCTACATCTCTTACATTATCAAACTATTATCATTTCTTATAATAACATTTTTCAAACAAAACTTGAGCTTTCAGACATGGCAATTGATCTTATGACAGAGAGCATCTCAACTTCAACTCCAAAAACTCCATTTTCCAATGAAGAAATCTCAGAAGAAGACCAATTTACTACAGACTTTGATTTCTGCATCAGTATAACAGAATCTGAAACATCTTCAGCAGATGAACTCTTCTCAGATGGCCTAATTCTCCCTCTCCAACTCCAAGAAAAATTTGTTCTTCAAAAAAGTCTTTCTGTTCATAAACCTCAATCTCAACCTCAACCTCCTCCCCCCCTTTTTCCACTTCCTCAAGAAAGGCCAAAACAAGAACCCTTTAAGGAGATCATCCCATCTACAAATGATGAAGAGGTAGACACAAAGAAACAGTCAAATCCCTTCTGGAGAATCAGCAGAAGTAGCAGTGTACACAGCCATAAAAAGAGCTCATTTTGGTCGCTTCCAATACTACCAAGAAGCAACTCAACCGGTTCGATTCCGAAGGGGTCTAAAGAAGGGCAGAAACAGAGCTCAAATGTGAAGAAACCGAAGAAGTTAACAGGATCATTGTCACAGAAGCCTCCTTTGAGGAAGAGCTATGGAGGGTCACATCCTAATGGAGTTAGGATTAGTCCAATTCTTAATGTTCCAACCCTTAATATAAAGGGCAGTCCTAATCTCTTTGGTTTTGGATCCTTGTTTGGTAAAGATAATAAGAGCAAGAAATGATCATATATATCTTTCACTCTTTCTTTTTGTCTCATTTCTCTGCTATCAGCCTATCACATCTCATATCTATTCTGCTTTCAGTGTGGTATTACAAAAGCAAAAGGTAGCAATATTGTGGAGAAGTTGTTTACTACAAAACAAACTTTTTTTGTTTGGAAATTATAGAATGTGATGTTGGTTGTCCAATTTGTTAATATTGTTTGTATTGTGAGTCTTAAGAGCAAAACTTCTTCATTTTTGCTACATCTTTATATGAAGATCTTAGCTTATTGAGCTTGTATTTTTTGTTAGAGGAGTTGTGGTCGATGAAAATCTCATGTACGATTCTGAAACGGAGATTCATTTTATCTTTTAATTGAATAACTACCGTAACGCATGTCGGCTCAATCTGAAGTAAATTATGTGGTTGAAGCAAATATCTTCAAAACTTTAGCCACTTTACAAATAATGATACCATTTTCTTGTTCTTGGTAAATTACTTACAATATCAATTAAGCTAGTTTTGGGTTCAATTTGACAATAGGGAACATAATGTGTTTATCTGATGTTTTCAACTGCTAGGTAATTTGAATATTGGAACTTTTTTGATGAATTGTATGAATAACTTTTGTGATTTGACACAAATTATTAGGTTTAGTTTCCTACTCTCATTATCACAAAGAAGAAATTGAAGTTACAATGTTCAAGTCAAATGAATCTTTATGGTCTTAGAGCTGTCGGCTTAGAACATTTATAAGCCTATGCTGATTGCCCAATCTATTTAATTACTTTCGTCCATTTTCTAGCAGCCTTATGTGTTCTGTTTCATATGGAAGATTGTTCACGTTCTTATTCTCGATTGAATAGATTATTTAGGATGATCATGGAACCGATTAGATTGTTAATGGCTCGTTAAAAGTCGGCTTGTTAAAGTCGTTCAGTTTGTTTAACAAATTGGTTACAATTCGTTAATGGGACTAATAATTCGTTAATGTGACTAGTAATTCGTTTGCACTCGTGCAATAACCGTCTAACTCCTAATCTACTACTAATTAAATACGAAGCATATCTAACACTAATAATTTACTTCTAACCCTATCTACTTTATGAAATTCAATTAATGAATCGATTACTAATAAGACAGTTTTATGTGATTTTATTTCGAAGAGAGTAAGGATTAAACATCCGATCTGGTTGAGTGATGAATTGGTTTTCACTATGGTTATTTAACGAATCGAACTAGTTTTGTTCAAAATCCATTTTGCTCGTTAACGGCTCAAGAGCGATTTACTAGTGTCATTAATTCATTCAAATAAAAATGGATGAAGTAGTCCCATTCAATATTCTAAGATAACTTAGGAAGAGAGATTCCAAATGAATGTGACATCCACCCACTTATAAACATGCGTCCAATGAAAAAGACCATAACCATACCTTTAAATTGAGTGAGTTGTGAAACAAACTTAGATTTTCAAAGAAATGCAATGAAGAAGGAAACTAGTAAAAGAAGAAAATGAAAGCAAAAGATAGTATATGGTCAAAAATACAAAGCACACTTTTATGAGTACAACTACCACCACCATAAACCCCATCTTTTTCTTTGCAATCAATTCAAATTTCAACTCTTTGTTGAAAACATAACCACATAAATATTACTCAAACTAAATCATTATTTCAATTTCATTATACTTTTGGTTTAAGCTACAATATTTTCATGCAAATAAAATCGTGCACTCAATATGAAACCTAATTTAGTAATCTCATACTCAGACCTTGCTTCTTGGCATGGTCATCTCATGCCTACATATTAGTGTCCCTCATTAATCGCCTAATATTCGTCGTTTGTTTAATCTAACTCATTGATGAAACTTATCGTATCAATATTGGTAATCAAATATTCATTAAATAAAATATTAATTCGCGTTATTACATAATATGGAATGTTTGACAAAATTACCTAGCTTATCTACTTGTCTATTTTTGTTTTTTCTAGATGTGAATGCAAAAAACATAAACAAAAGCTATTGCAGTTGCTTGACTTCTTGGAATGAAATTTGTCTCTTCTGAGTTAAGTACTTAAAATCTTCAAAAATTGCAAATGTTCCTTTTCAAGAAAAATACATAGGTGAAGTGAAAGCTATAACCACTATTGTATCAAACACATGAGAATATATTTTATTCCTAAATTTTGTAATCTTCCCTCCATATCAACCTCTTTGTTTCCACCCTTAAATCCTCACAATTCATTTCTAAATGAATATTCTTAGCTTTTTTCTCATGTTCTTGATCAACTTAGCCTTCAATCATTCTATCTCTGATCAAGTGAATTTAGGCCCATGTTTGCCTGGAAATTGCAGTGATGGATTGAAAATTAGCTACCCTTTCTGGATTCAGGGCTTGCAAGAATCAGACTGTGGCTTGCCGGGATTCAACGTCACCTGTGATGATAAAAAACCAATCCTGAAAATCTCTGGGGATGATTATGTTGTCAATGATATTGTTTACGCGAATAATTCTGTTTCGCTGGCTAGAGTTGAGGCCTCTGATGATCAAAACAATTGTCCATTACCTATGCATAATTTTAGTATTGAGGGTAGTCCATTCAACTATGGTCCTGAAACTGACGATCTCTACTTCTTCTTGAATTGTTCAAGGCCTTATAAGAGTGTGACATTTTCGGTTGATTGTGCTACTCATTATTCCTTTGCTGACTTCCATCCTGAAGTAGTGGAACATAACAACTATTCACTCGCTTCATGCTTGCCTGCGGTTAAGGCACCTGTGTTGACAGAAAGCCTGAAAATATTGCTGAATATGAGTTACAGGGAGATTCTGAAGAAGGGATTTGTTCTGCAGTGGAATGCTGATAGCTATAAATGTAGCACATGCCAGAAAAGAGGTCCGTGGTTAGATTTCAAATAATTCCGAGCCTAACTTTTTCAAAAACGCACGCATACTACTTATGTATTCCCGAGCCAAAGTTTAGTTTACTGTTATTTCTGAACATTTTGCTGAAGTACCTAAACCAGTGGATTCTGATAATTACTATGAGCATGTTATGTTTGTGTTGCAGGGAATAGGCTTAATTGGAGGTTGAAGGTTGGTATAGGTAATACTAGTTTTTGCTGGAGATAATATTGAGAAACTGTACACTATATAGTATTCAATGTATGATCCAACACTTGTGTTATCATAAATTTTTGCAGCATCTGGAGCAGCAATATTGGTTGCAGCTGCAATGTGCATGATTATCCATTTCTGCCATCGTATGCACAAAACTCATAAAACCGCATTAAAGGACTCGAAAGACATTTTCTATAGTTCTACTGCTGCAGAGGTAGAAAATGCTGAGACGAGTATCTACTATGGAGTACATGAATTCAATTATGATGAGCTCAAAGAAGCTACTAACAAATTTGATGACAGTAATGCTCTCGGTGATGGTGGTTTTAGCACAGTATACAAAGGTAAGGAGGCAGAAACTGAAGCTAAATTCTAGACAAAGAAGTCCATAGTTCAAAAGGTTTCTTTCTCGTCTTTAAACAGGTAAACTTAAAGATGGGCGTGTTGTTGCAATCAAACGCTTGTACGAACATAATTACAAGAGAGTTGAGCAGTTCTTGAATGAAATTGAGATTTTGACCCGTTTGCACCATCATAATCTTGTTACACTTTATGGATGCACTTCTTGTCGGGGCCAGGAACTTCTACTGGTGTATGAATACATTTCAAATGGCACAGTAGCTGATCATCTTCATGGCGAGCGAGCAAGGCCTGGATCGCTATCTTGGACTACCAGATTGGACATCGCTATAGAGAGTGCAAGTGCTCTGACATATCTTCATGCCATAGATGTGATCCATAGAGATGTGAAAACAAACAATATCCTCTTAGATGAATATTTTTGTGTGAAAGTTGCTGATTTTGGGCTATCACGCCTCTTTCCGAGCAAAGCTACTCATGTATCTACTGCTCCACAAGGAACTCCAGGGTATGTTGATCCGGAATACCAACAATGTTATCACCTGACGGACAGAAGTGATGTTTACAGTTTTGGCATTGTACTATTTGAGCTTATGTCGTCTAAACCAGCAGTAGACATCACTAGAGACAGGAGTGAAATAACTTTGGCAAACATGGCTACTAAAAAGATCCAAAACAATGTATTGGTTGAGCTTGTTGATCCAAGTCTTGGATATCAATCAGATCCAAAGGTTAAAGTGATGATCACTGAGGTTGCTGAATTAGCATATCGATGCTTGCAAGGGAGTGAAATGAGACCATCTATGGCAGAGATTCTGGAAGTTTTACAGAGAATTCGAAGCAACGAATCTGGTAGTATCACGAAAGCCGTGGACATGATAGATAATCGATTATCAGATGAATTTATGGTTGTAAAAAATGATACAATTGCTTCACCTAAATAAAGTTCTGCTAGCAACAACTCAGGGAAGGCTAATGCCAATGTTTAATTTTGTTTTTAACTTGTTGAATTGACATCTTACAGAATTTGTACATATAAAGAACAGGGAGGGTAATATTACTATATCATTTTCTTAATTCCTGGAGGTGCATTGATATATATAGCCATATATGTAATGGTTATTCAACATCTATTGTCAATCGAGTTTAGTATGATCTCTTATCAGATACAACTCGACTGGTAATTGATATTTCGATTGCAGATACTACGCTTGACTAGCATGCCAAGCAAAAATACAAGTCCAACATTGCTTATTTACAACAACTTTTAGTTGGGACAAAACTTCCATGGAAATTGCAGAGACAAAATTAGTGAAGATCACCATCAGAAGATGACCCAGAGAGATGGCGACTTTCGACAGGACTACAAAGGCTTCCAGAATTCATAATCCAATCACTACACCCTACTTGTTGTTCTTGATTTCCTGATAATGACTTCACCTCATCAGTCAACAATCCCACCCCCACATGATCATAACCTCTCATCATTGTTTGATGATGTTCTTGTCTTTCAGTTCTATATTCGCCAATCAAATCACCTACAAACAAATTGTTCAACCAATAAGATTCTTGTTTTTTCCTCCAATCTTGACTATTAGATTAAACGAACATAAAACATAAAATCGCAGTTGAGTTCGTTTTCACTGTCCTTGCACTATAAAGTTAACTGTCACGAATGGTATGTGCTCATTAGGACTGAAGCGCAACTTGATTACATAATAATCATTAATGAGACCATAATTTATTTATTTAGCGACGCAGGCGAACTATATATGTAGAATCAAAAATAAGGAAAAGAAGACCCAAAAGAGCAAGTTAACCTTGGGCTATTAGTGAGGTCTCGTCGTTGACAAATCCGCCAGGAACTTCTTTCAAAGAATTCCAATTATCATATGCTTCCTTCACAAGAGACTCTATATATGCCTGAAATTTCGAAGAAGAGTGATTAAAAACATAACCGTATAATATCACAAATGACGGTCAGATGTTACCGGACTATTAAGCCATCGGAAAACAATTAGACAAGTTAAATGAGTTATACATACCTTGCGGAATCCTTTCAAGTCACATGTAGCATAAGTTTGACCATTAATCTGAGCGTTGACTAATCGGCATATTGGATCAAAAGTAAGAATACAGTCGTTTCCATGAAATACATAGGACTTATTACCCGTCACACAAGTTCTTGCATGCCTAATCATAACCTCAAATTCTTTGTCTGACATCTTAATCAAAATCTGAAAAAAAAAATCAACATTTCATTTTCAAGTCATTTCCAGGGGATTTTCTTCCCCTTTCTTGGAATATATATATGAAGGTGATTGAAATGTGATTTTTCAATAGTATAGTAGCATGTGACAAGAATTTTGGGACAAGATAATAAAATTTCGTACCCTTCGAAGTCTAGCACAGTCAACTACGGAGAGCTTTAGGAATTCTTGAACAGTTGTGATGCCAAATTCATCTAGTCTCTTATGGGAAACACCATCTTTTCCAATCTTCTCAAGTCTCCATACTGCATCTCCTAATGTTGGTGGATAATGCTTCTTGTACTCTACATATCATAACTTCATATTATTCTTAATACTTTCCAATTTCTATATTCGTTAATTGTATAATTCTCGTTCGTTTCGTTAATTGTAATACTTATTCGTAATTTACAAAACAATAATAATAGTTTCAAATTAAAAATATATAATCTGTTCCATCTCGAAACTTAGCTTTGGTACAGTGTTTACTTAGCTAGACAAGCAAAAACAGCATATTGTAATTACTTATTTATTTAAAAACATGTAGCCATTAAAAAATGATAGAGGCAAGAACAAGTTTCAATCTGCAAAATCAATTCTAAGCGTTGACAAGTTATAATGAGTTGAATATACAAAAAATATTGTACTACCTACAATAGCCGAATGTAATGATTAACTATTTGATTTTACCCCACAAATCAGCTTTATATTATCACCCTTTTCTTCTATTATTTAAATTAAATTATCGATTAAACTATTTAATTTGTATCAATTACTAGACCATTTTCAAAGATCAACTATTTACTAAAATCAAAGTGTAACTTGCACATATCATCCATTTCAACGATTTTATAAAATGAAATAACACACTAATTTTGACTTTGGAGCACGCAGTTGTTTAATATTGAAGGTGTTGCAATCATGCATATCATTATTCATTAGGATCTAGTGATAATAATGTCATCAAGTATCTTTATTAAGCGAAAAGGCTAATAAGATTTAATCCAAGTGGTGGTCTCATCTAATTCTATACCCTACTTGTACAATATTTGTATCTCGTAGTGTGTAATAATTAAACAAGGGGTCCACATGTCTTTGTCCATTGTCGATGTGGTTGTTAAGTAGTTAAGTGGGAATATTCAAATCGTTGAACGAACAATGCACACTTACACTTCATTTGATTCTAGATAGTCATATGACAGAGAACGGTAAACATGGTTTCATTTGACTGACCTCTAGAATCATAGACTCACATATTTCTATCTTCAAGATTTTCAAAAGATTGTGTAAATAAAGCAAGTAGTAATCATATACTAGTATAATTTATGGTTTAATAAGGTGATGATTATTAATCAGAAAAGTATTTAGTTAAGTAATAATTATAATTTATGGTTTTAAGGTGATGATTAATCCAAAAAAGCGATGCTCTATGGTCAGTAATAGTAAGTACTTAAAAGGTTCGAAGGTGATGATTAATTAAAAAAAAAGTAATTCTGTATGGTCAAGTCATAATAATAATTTATGGTTCAAAGTGATCATTAATCCAAAAAGTAATTTGGTATGGTAAAGTAATGAGTTCCCTACTTTACAAATACAGTAGATAGATACTTTAAAACGTAGAAAGTTATGATTTTATTAAAAAAAAATTATTAAGTTTTCTAAAGATCTAATTTGTAATTTGTACAAATTTTGGAGGTATTAATTGTGTAATTTATTCATTAAAAAAATTTATAATAAAAAAATTCTAATCAATTCGCACTAAAACCTGATGATATAGACGTACGAAGAATCACAAGTCAAGTCTTTATAATAAGACTTACTTAATTTTTATTAGCGTCAAATGTCTTTACAATTCTATCATAGTAATTGACGTTTTAAGCTATGAACTAAGACAAGTAAACTCTGTTACTATAAGGAAAATTTCAATAAGCATTACCAACTTTATTACAGGAGAGTATAAAAGATACCATCATAAATATGGAGCAGTAGTTTAAGTGTACTATTTCACTGAATTTGATTTTGTTAGAAACTTAGGTTATGCATTAACCTCTATTGTCATTCATCAGTTCTGGATTCTAGAATGAATACTTTACCCTAATATTTACGTGCTAATAACTAATTAACTATAAATTGTTAGTAGGGTGCTAACTAAAGGATTATAGTCCAATTTTAAGTATCGTAACGAAAAATGAATTACTGATTTAAGGGTCAAGATTTGAGTTAGCATGATGCTAATAACTAAAACGTGCAAAAATCTTCTCCACATTTAGTAGTTGCTCAATCAAATTTCCTACTAATTGAATTAAGGAGTATCAAACAAAATATATAAATAGATTTTAAAAAAAGTTTAGAGAAGGTAAACTCACTTTCTCCCCTTTGATCTTTGACCATGAATGCTTGAGTCATGGCTCCACGAATCTTAGCCCCTTGAAGAGAAGCACCCCCTCCTACAACTCTAGCACCAACCCTAAATTTCCTGCTCCTTATCCAACTCGAATTGTCCGTAAACTCGATATCTCCTAACCGAACATACCCATCCCTCATAATCACATTCAAATTATCGCCCGTAAGCAATGGCCTCTTTCCATTTCTCTCCTTCACCGTATTCTTGTTAAACTCTTCCTCGGTCCAGTGTTCCCCTTCCGGGCTGAAATCGCCATCTAAAACGACGATTTCAATTTTGAGTGAATACGGGAGGCTCACCGGGACTTTTCCATCTCCATTTATGTCAACAAGATATAGTTCAAGAGGGTTTTCATTTAAGTCCCTTACTTTCGTGCCGGTATATATTGGGAGGTGAAGTTTTTTTATGAAGGTTAACTGTAGGCTTGTTGGCTCCGGCTCTTGAATTCGGAATGATAAAGATTTTGTCAATGTTTTTCCATTATAACAATAACGTTTTAGTCCAGCTTCAACTTCTTCTTTCACCTAATTAATTAGTTATGTAACTTATTAATTAACTTAGAAATAATCGAAGACGACTATCATAATTCATATATATACAAGCTAGTTATTATTAACATATATACATACCACTCTCCGAATCATTGGTTCCAAAATGGCGAAGGACTTCTCCAACTGCTTCGCAGCGACAACTTTTCCAATTAGTCTGTTATAAACAATCAAACAAATTCGAACTTCAATTACCTTTGCATGAGAAATTAAAATCATAAGAAACTCGAAGAGTATCGGGTTATGTTTTCTGTTATCGACACTCTTTATGTATACATATACATGTTCGATGAAGATCATGACAAGTACATATACCTTGTCATGATCTTAAGCAATCGAACATGTTAGCTTATTATTACAAAACATAACAGACGACGATTCGTCTGTAGTCGATCACTTACGAAGCAAACAAAGGTTTGAAACGCTTTTGATTTGGATCATCTTGGTTGTCCAAGAATCGTTTTGTTGTTGCCATCGTAATTCGATTATTGTTCGTGTTGTATGATGTTTAGTTTGCGTATGTTGTGAAGTGATAGATGAGTAGTGGGGGTTTATATAGAGTTTGAGGAATGTTGAAGCACAAAGAAAGGCTATGGTTTAAAGGTATATTTAAATTGTTAAACAAAAAAATAGAAGAGTGATTATTATTAGGTGAAGTTTCTTCGAATGGGGGGCGAAACAGCTAGGTAGCTACGACGTATGAATTCAGCCTCGACTTAGGGTTGTATAATTTCTTCATTTCTCCTTTAAGGCTATGTTTGCTTACCATAATGTGGGATAATGTGGGATGTATAACTCAATAATTCAAAATTAAGCATCCATATAATCGTCATATTTACAAAATGTTTATAGTTCATCATGTGTTTTAAAATATTTGTTATCAGTCAATCACATATGTTTCAAAATATATCCTTAATTACTTAGTCTTGATCATTACATTTTTGGTAACTGCGTATTGTGATTGGGTTATTCCAAATTCAAAATTGGAGGGGGGTTATTTGAGATTTTTCTTTTTAATCTTTTCACCCCAAAATATTACTAAATGAAATTAATACCAAAATAACTTTACTGACAAGTCATGTGCTCTCTCACATGATATTTTAACAATAGATTGATAGAATAGACGATGAACTGAAATATTTGGGGATATAGGTGATTGATAATAACATTTTAATGAAACATAGATAATGAATTGGGAAGATTATATAAATATAGTTTATTGGTAAAGCCGTTTGCGCTATTATATATGGTTGGCGATATTGCTAGAGCAATTTTCATTCTGCCAGAGTAAAGCTTG
The DNA here is from genome assembly GCA_003412495.2 of Echium plantagineum. NCBI lineage: Eukaryota > Viridiplantae > Streptophyta > Magnoliopsida > Boraginales > Boraginaceae > Echium > Echium plantagineum. The sequence continues at coordinate 15,262,917 of CM016566.1, read as the reverse complement.
AGTATATACCTAATTTAATCTTTCAAGTCAACTATTACATTATGTCATTAGTATTTACTATTTAATATATTCTTGTAATTAGAATAATTTTGAAAATCAGCAATAAATGAACACATTTCATATTTTAAATATATACATCCTTAATGTTAGTTAATCATCATTATTGCTCTCTTAGTCAACTAATAGTATAAATTAATTATTACTAAAGGAAACAATTTACAAAATATTTTCTATTTCAGTTGGAAATAAAAGGCAATACACATCGGTATGTAAGATCTTCAATATCAATTGAAAAGAAACAAATATATAAATTAGTAGTCTGTAACTTTTTTTTAACGGAGTCAGCAATGAAAGAAGAAAAGGTAATCTTAAACAATGAATTTTGTTAGGCAAGTTTATCCAACACAATATCCATAAGAACTACTACTTAGTATTTTTTTTTTTTTGATAATTAGCGATGAATTGTGACTACAATGATATTACAAACATGAATACAGAAATTGCTAACTAATAGAAAGTTAGAGTATAATATGAGACAAATATGTCTCCAACAAGGTTCGAACCCATGACCTCTTACATGAAAGGTTGGGCCGGATGCCACTAGGCTATTGAGCCATCGGCAAGAACTACTACTTAGTATTAAACAATGAAAAGATGAACATATGACAAATAAATTAAAATAAAAACTACTACGTTTAAATTAACATTTTCTCAACTATGAGGATGAAAACATTTGCCTAGCTTTTTCTACGATTTCAAATTGTAAAGGATTTCTTTTGATTGAATTTTTTTTTGTCGCCCTTTGCTCCGTTGAATATTGGATTCATAAAACATCAGATTTGACTAGTCAACAATCTCATATAATTTATCTTGAGCACGTTAACTATCATAGAGTTTACATATCAATTTTTCAAATTCATTGTCTTCAAAAACAGTGTCAAATATTGATGATCTTGAGTCTATACGTCATTGAGAATGAATAGTCTCAAGAGGAATCGTCTTTCTTATCCAATGTTTCATCTCATTAATGATGATTAACTAACGTTAAGAATGCATATATTTAAAATATGGAATGTGTTCATTTATTGCTGATTTTCATAATTAACTCTAATTGTAAGAATAAGATACTCCCTCCGTCCCTAAAAGATTGATACATTTTGACTTTTGGTGGTTAAACTTTAAAAAATTTAATCAAGAATTCTCATTAAATGATAAGGAATAATATAGTCATGTGGGATCTTATTAGATTCGTCTCAATATATATTTTTGAAATATTAACTTTTTATAATTTTTCGGATGTAGAATAAGAGATATTTATGTTTTAAATTGTGTTTTGTTGACCACCAAAAGTGAAAATGTATCAATCTTTTAGGGACGGATGGAGTATTAAATAGTAAATACTAATGATAAAATATAGGCCTATTTTCTTTTGGCCCCCTTAACTATGAAGACGCTTTCGATCCGCCCGCTGTGGTATTTTAGTTTTTAAATCAGGGTCTAAACTATTTTTATTTTCAATCCACCCCCTAATTTGCATTTTTTCGCTAAAAAAAATGAATTGAGGTAAGGGCAAAACTGAAAACAAATGTACAATTAGATTTTCGGGCAACTTTTTTAATAATTAAAGATGGAGGTTCAGTAATAAAATAAAAAAATATTTTCATTAATAAAATGATTTTTTAAAAAACCCCTCCTTCTTCCAAACACCCACCCCTACCTGCAAAACCAAACGCTAACGCCCCTTCATTGGAACTCATCAGCCATCGTCCCCCCCCCCTTCTAAGAAACGATCGCGTCTCTGTTCTCCCTTATTTCGCCCACCAACCTAATATTGCAGGTCGAGATCGAGGTTGGGGGTGGGCAGATCGCCGTTGGGGGGCAGATCGTGGGGGTGGGCAGATCGAGATCGACGTTTGGGGGGGCAGATCGGGGGGTGGGGGTGGGCATATCGAGATCGAGGTTGGGGGGTGGGCAGACGGAGATCGAGATTGGGGGGTGGGGGCAGATCGAGATTGACGTTGGGGGGGCGGGGCAGATCGGGGCGGTTGGGTGGGGTGGGAGGGGAAAGAATGATGGGGATTTTCTAATTAATATTATTAAAATTATTTTTTGAATTTCATTAGTGAACCCTCTTCTTTAATTATTAAAAAAAATTCCCCAAAGTCTAATTGTACATGTGTTTCCAGTTTTGCCCTTATCTGAATTCATTTTTTTGGCAAAAAAACGCAAAATTAGGGGTGGATTGTAAACAAAAGTACTTTAGGCCCTGGTTTGAAAACTAAAATACCACAGGGGGCGGATCGAAAGCGTCTTGATAGTGCAAGGGCCAAATGAAAATAAGCCCAAAATATAGTAGTTGACTTGAAAGATTAAAATATGTAAATACTCAAATTTTACTTTGGCAGAATGAAAATTACTCTGCCAATATCACTAGCCATTATATATATATAATTGATTTTTCGTGAGGCTATAATATATAGTCGATTCTTGATGAGGTGGTTCTAAACTATATATACTGCTTGATATCTTGTATTCTTGTATATGTCAGATCAACTCAACAGATTTAGTCTTTATGATAACATGAGATCTTACCAATAAGCTATATATAAGACCGTTGACCTATATGTAAGCTTTATTTTTAGAGGAAAATAAAAAAAGCTAAATAATTAGAAAAATCATACATGTTACTTAATTTTATACTTCATCCGTTTCTTAATGATTGGTATATTTTAACTTTTGTGGTTAGATTTTAAAAATTTTGATCAATAATTTTCATTAAACGATAAAAATAATGTAGTCATGTGGGATCTTGTTTGATTCGTCTTAACATATATTTTTGAAATATCAACTTTTTATAATTTTTTCGTATGTAGAATAAAAGATATTTACGTTTTAAATTGTGTTTTGTTGACATGAAAATCAAAATGTACCAATCATTTACAGATGGAGGGAGTATTAATTTAATGGATTATACTTAGTACTATATTATTAGAGTAGTTTGAATGGTTGAAGGTGTAAATATATAGGTCACTGTTTAAAAGTAAGTATGTATTTGAGTTAATCAAATATTCTAGTGGAAAAACTCTTGTTAGTGGTCAGAACATTCTAATTTGAAACACACCTCATCGCTAAGTTATAAAAAAAAGAAGTAAGTAAGTATGTATTTGAGGTCTTGTTATCTTGCATCTAATTTTGGTGGATTTTACCTCAGAATGATGATATATAATTATTACATGTATGTGATGCTAGCAACACTAATTTGACAGAGATAATTCTTTTGTCGAACCTTTTTTGTTGGAGGCCACCATCAATGGACTATATACTAATAATAAGTACAACAAATATATTGTTCATCATTCCATAATTTATCTTTATGACTTATTATCACAATTTTGGTACACTACCCTACTACTCATTGGACTTATTATTAATAAAAAGAGAGACAAATGCCAAGTATAAATTAACTGCATGCAATATATGGTGGAAAATCAACAAATGTATGTAGATGTTTTAATCTAAATTTCCCTATAATGTTATATATTGAAATTTGCAATGTAATAATTGCTCAGAATCTATTAAGTAAAAGAAACTACTGATGTATAGTACCACTAAAAATTCACTAGTACTACGATGTGGAATTTCCTCGCCTATGGCCTAATGAGTATTATTTGGTTACCAAACTAATAATATGTGACAGTGGAAATTATTGATGGTGATGAATTGATGATTAGTCTTTGTAGTCATTAGTCGCTACCAAAACCCACTTTCCTCACAATATATATGAATGACTTAAGAGTCTTCGACTACTCTAATCAAGTCTTGTTCTTTCGAATTAGGAAATCCTATGTACTCATTTTCATGTCCGTTTCAAGTAATAATCCATTTTTTCATGTCCGTTTCAAGTAATAATAATCCACTTGTGTAATAATGGTATACTCAAAAAACATGTGAAATCGTCACACTAAATGGTTCCTATACGGCTATAAGTACCCTTCCTTTTGATTTACAAAGGAGTTAAATCGCGGGATATGTCTTACCTTATCAAGGGACTAGAGCTTGCCTATGTTCTTTATTTGAAACACAAGATAATTTACTCTCAATTGAAATCAAACTTGAATTACATGAAGAGACGAAAGTACTAGTATTTTGCACTCTAATTTTTTATCAATTGAATTAACCCCTGGAATGTATAAAACTAGTAGTTATTAAGAGTGCATACATACTAACTTATCCCAAATTAATTATTCATTTTTGTACTAGGAGATTTATTTGTTTCTCTTTGGTTGTCCAAAATAGCATACAAACCCCACCCCAAGTAGACCGTTCATCCGAAATCAAAGGTGACATGCTCATCCTAGTTGGTCCCATATCTTGGCCTTCAGTTTCTTTGTTTCACCAGATAAAATTCTAGACGTTGTCGAGAATCGAACTCACACTAACTCAAATATACCTAGGTTCAAGTCCTTGAACCAACTGAAATATGCTTAGGCATTTCAAATTAATTTATTTAAAATAATGTCTACCGTTTAAAATCATATTAATAAATTTTCTTTTGTAAATAATTATAGTTTATATATCTTTTTCTCAATAAAAATTCTTACTTTCAATTCTTTGAGAGCTTGGTATATGTGTGCTATTTGGTAAAATAAATCTTTTAGTTAAAACATAGGACAAACGGCTAGAACCATCACCTATGTTAGCTTATTTCAATACTGTCGTGTTATATACTATTAATGTTGCCGTTACACAATAATTTAGTAGGGGCAAATTGGTACCTTCAGACTTATAAACAACAAAAGAAGGAAAAATCGAAATGCCCAAATCAATTTAATGGTTATCCGAAATCCACATATGAAACGCGAAACCTAATCGATCAAAACGGAATACGGCACATCATGGTGAGCGACTGGATCCTTTTATTTCATGAGTGAGTGAAAGAGGTCAGTTAAATCATGGATGAGTGAAAGGGACCTTGGATAAAATATAGGTGATAATTCCAGCCTTTTGCCCTAAAACATGTATAGGGTTAACTCAGTGAAAAAACTCCTAGATAAAAAGGAACTGAGACACATATATATATATATATTAATATTATATATATATCTTAATATTCGATGATATGATGTAATATTAATGAATTAATTAAAGCGCGTAAGCACTAACTGATTGGGCGTGGCTGCTTAGAAGTTTGTTGTTGTGGGAAACTAACAACGTTAACAACTAACTTGATAATTTGTTTGGAATTATTTGAACCGGCCATGGTGCGGGACCGGATGGTGTATCATGTATTCATGTAAATGTGTGGTCTAATCAAAGCCTCCAAAAATTGATCCCTACTTATATTTCATATAATATTGATACTCATAACAAACTTTATATAGAGCACCAAGAGGAGGTATTTCAATTGAAATATATACCCCAAATTTTCTACAGCAGCACATAATTAATTCAGACATATATAATCATACAAACATTCTTGTTTCAGAGTTATTCAATTACACCCCTACTATTTTGGAGAGAGAGAGAGAGTGTGTACAAACCAAATTTTGTGTAATAATAAATTGTTTATTTTTATAATTTAGCATATAATATGATATAATATAAAAATTATATCAATACTTTATTATTTTACAAGATCTATAAATATAAATTCAATTTACTTTATTTAGATAAAATTTTAAGGTTATAGACAATGGGAGTCCATGTGAATAATATGTAGGAAAGAGATTATTGTGTTGAAATATTTTTATTGTGGAGTGTAAAAATAATTGAATTTTTATTCTTTGAAATCCACTTGTATGTAGTCTCATGAACAACTAGTTCAGGACCGGGGCTAATGATCCACTAGTTCAGGGCCTTGCCTAGACTGAACATGATGGGTCCAGATTAGGAATCTTCCCGAGGGCTTCATTTTAACAAGTTTCAATTCTCCCCTTCCTATGTATGAATTCTTTAAAGTAATAACACGTATAAAACTACAATAAATATTGTCTAATATGCAGATCGGATTCATCATGAATTATTCTCACTCGTCCATTATTCTATCAATCTTCTCCTTTCAAGACTATCACTACTAAAACATATTCCTCGATTTATATATATTCGAGTGACAAATAGACCTTGATAAAAGTGGAAGAGATTAAACTTTGTTATAAAAAAAAATTACGACAACAATACTATGTAAACATCACACATTTTAGAAATTAGTACAGTCTTGAAGTGAAAATATTGATTCCCGGCCTTAAACAATCTTCCATCACATATGTATACATCAACAAAGCCTTAGCTGAGGACTAATGTTAAACATAGAAATTGTTATATGAATCTACAAAACATTATAAGAAATGCAAAATTTCTCAATATTGTTGTCACAAAATCCCTAATAATACAAGGCCTTTTGTGAATATAGTAATAGTCTACTTAAGGACAAATAAGTAAACTTCCTCGCAAACAAATGGCAAACATGAGTATGTTTTCCATTATACAAACAATTTCCAGTCCTCAAATGTTTCAACAACTCCAAGGTCACCTCATACCTCCCAAACCTTGTCGGATGGGGTCCACCCTTTGACCAATCCACCCAAGTCAACGTCCTATTGCCATTTTTGTAATAAAACTTCAAGGTAATCATAGTAGGCAAGTAATGTTCGTCCGAGTAGCAATCAGGCTTGCAATACTTCTTGAATAATCTGTAGTACAATACATCGCTAATAATATCGACTGCTAGCTCCCGATCCACTTCGAACCACTGTGACCCTTTTCGCCACTGGCTTAGCGCGATATGAGGTAACATGTGGCGGTTGTACCTCCCTCTGCCCACGTTTGAGGGATCGTCGTACGACTCCACGAACGTTTGAGCTGATCCCATTAGGTATTGGTAAACTGTTGAGAAGTTGTACAAGGGAATGCATGATTCTGAGAGGAGGACAAAACGTTGGTTTGCCACATCGAGTAATGCATTGGCTAGTAAACGCCGCTCAGCTTCGATCATGTTGAATTTTCCCCATTCCACCACCTAAACAAATAATGTCAAAAAAAATTAACATTATTTATATCATGATTTATGTTATTTGATATGTGGACAGTAAAAAAGATTGCATGAATAATAATTGTAAAACTCACCTTACTTGGAATTCTTCGATTATGGAAAACAGAGTTTGGAGGTGCATTTCCATTGTAAAAGGGCTGAGTATGGACGTATATGGAGAAACGTCCTTCATTCCCTGCAAAAAACCTCTCCCAAAGAGGCGCCAATGGAAGATCTCCTCTTGACAAATACATAAACGCAACCTTCGGTACATAATCGGTCCGCGATTTATCTAGCTGAGATATCGTTGCAGCTCTATCCAGCAACTCTTCATCACTCATATTATGCATTACGTATGGCATAATATGAGGAATATTCATAAACGGTTTTGGTTCTTCAACATCTAATGGTGTGTCTTGTTGTATTGGCTTTACATCTCCAACTGGTAATAAAGGCATTTGTTGTCCAAATGCTTGTGGTTCTTGAACATTTAAGGGCATCTGTTGGACTACCTCTTTCGGCTCTTGCTTAGACAGGGTTGTGTGTTCTGCTACCGGCTTTAGCCCGGGTTCATCGGGTTGTGTTTGTCGGGGTTGTGTAAAAAGTGGTGGGAATTTTACACCTTGGTTTGGAGAGGCAGTAGCGCGGTCGGGGAGTAATCGAGACTGGAGAGGGTACTTCTCTTTTTCAAAATTTTCTTTGATGTTAAAAGAAAGATCATCGAGGTAAAAACTTAATGTCAATCCTACTACGACGCCTAAACCGAATATAAATAAACAAGTAACAATGGTGTGAAGGTACCTCCAGGAAGTGACTGTTTTTGATGGAAGAGTGAATTGTGGTAGTTGTTCAGGCTTCATCTTTTTCATATTTTGATGAAACAACTACAGTATGAGAGAGTTTGTCAAGTAATAGATTATATGTTGTTGGTTGTCATATAAACCATAAAAAAGACAATCTAAAAACTCCATGTAATGATGTACACTGAAATGTGAATCTTGATCAAATACACATTGGTGAATCTGAGAAGGAGAAAGTGTTTTTGAAGAAAGTGGTGTTTGATTGAACAAAGTGTAGTAGACAGTTAGAAAGAAGAGGAACAAGTGAAGTGTGAGGCTCACATGAAACTTAGTGAAACACAGTTTTCTCATTTGCCAAGTGGGATTGTAATGTCCAGTAGGCTCCTTGCTTTAGGGGTTGGCACTCCATGTTCTTGATTGTTTCATTGTAAAATTAAATTTTAATTTTATGTAAATACGTTTACGATAGAAGAGAGAAAGAATAATATAGGAATGTATAATAATAAAATATCTTATTGTGATGTCATATAATTGTTTCTTAATCATCATCCTCCTATTAAGTATGATAAACGATGAAATACTCTTAGAATTATTATTACTAGTAATATTTTGGAATCACCAATCACAAAATATATTTTCATAAATGATTATTTTGAATTGGAAATAAATACAAATAAAAGTATATAGTGGAGGTCCACAACTCCACATATAGAAAGGCCCATTGTGTAGTGGGTAGTGGGTAGTGGGTTGGTAGCCTGAGCTAGGTGATTGTCTGAATGCTAAACCTTCCTCACTTCTCATTTCACAACACTCAGCAACGTTAAACCTTCAGACAACCAAAACATCAAACCACAAATCAAAAGCCTGAAGAAATACTAATGGATTGTGCTCTCAGAGGTCAAACCCCTTTGACTTTTTTCTCTTCTACTACACGCCACTCTCCAAACTCTTCATTTAGGCTCTTCTCCGTCAAATGCTCCGCCGTCACCACTGACGGCGCTCCTCCAGGTCCCCCCCTCCCCTCAGTTTCCTACATAATATTCCCTCCAATTCATTTAATTGACGTTTTCGCTTTCCTGTGTTAAGTTTTAACTATCAGTTACTTTTTTTAGTATGCCTACTTTTTATAAATTTTACACCATTAGATTTGTTAAAAAAATTATTTTCATAATATTATCTTCGTTGTAATATTTTCATGGTATAACTGAAAATAATTGATGGTTAAAGCTTGAGATGAAAAGTGAAATGTCGTTTAAATTGAACTGGAGGTAGAATTCTTTATCCTTCATTTTTTTACAGTTCGTGTGGCCTTTCTTGAATTAGTCCAATTTAGTGAAAATTGCGTTCAGCATGTTGAATAATGCTAAAAGATGATAACTTTAGCTTAATTATGTGTAGGTTTATGCTGATTCAGTAAGACACATAGTTGTTCTGCATTACTAATTGGCTGGTTTAAATCTAAAATCGTGTCCTGTGTTTATTTTACTTAGGAGACCACTATTTTGGCGATTTTGTTTACTACGAAGAAATTAAAACTTATTTAAGTAGGATGGGGGAGTATTATGCATATAAAATTGGCTGCTTTAGACCATTTGCATTCCAGGCAGTATGCTAAATTACGAAACTTTATATTGTAAGCCTAGAGCATAACCTGTGTGTAGACAGTGTAGTGAAACTTTGTCTACATAACAGGGGATAGAGATTAGTACATGCTTTCTCTAGTTTGTAGTCTTGTAGATTCTTATTTGGACGAAGTTTGTCCACGAATAATCTCTTTGGTAATTGTTGGGATGGATAACAGGTTTGGCGAAAAAACCTTGGAAAGTATCGGATGCCAGACTTGTCCTAGAGGATGGTTCCATCTGGAAAGCAAAGTCGTTTGGTGCTTCGGGGACTCAAGTTGGTGAAGTGGTGTTCAATACTTCTCTGACAGGGTGAGATGATATTTATTTCCTGCGATTAGAACCACACATGTCTGATGTATTGCACATGTTTTCTCGAAGAAACTTCTATGAAATTTAACGTATGTGGCCTGGTCTGCAGATACCAAGAGATCCTCACAGATCCGAGCTATGCTGGCCAGTTTGTTTTGATGACAAATCCACATATAGGAAATACTGGTGTTAATTTTGGTGAGTGAAATATCTTATCTATCTCCAGATTACTATCTTACTTAATTAATGACTGGCTAGAGATTTAACAGGCGATGAAGAATCAGTGCAATGCTTTCTTGCTGGTCTAGTAATTAGAAGCTTGAGTCTCAGGTTATCTGCTTTGATCGATATCTTCATAAGCAAGATGTTTGCTGCATGTTATGTTATTTATTACCTCTGGCTTATTTCAGTACCTCGAACTGGAGATGCAAGGAGGCACTTGGTGACTATCTTGCAGCAAGAAACATAATGGGGATATGTAAGTCATGGCATGAAAAAAATATTTTTCCATCAATTGTATAACTAGTACTGATTGCCAGTTTCTAAAGTTAACATTTATCCATTACCAGGATATCTGACTTCTTTTGTTCACTTTGCAATAGATGATGTTGACACTCGTGCGATTACTCGAAGGTTAAGAGAAGATGGAAGTCTTATTGGTGTATTGAGCACAGAAGAAGTAAAAACAGACGAGGAACTTCTAAAAATGTCTCGAAATTGGGACATCGTTGGTGAGACTTCATTTTATGTTGATAATGTTTTCTTTTGGAAATTTTGGTGGAGGGGATTAGGCTATTCACTCATGGAATCGAATGCTAAGCTATCACGAATCATTCTTCAGGTGTGGATTTAATAAGTCCTGTCTCCTGTAAGGCTCCTTATGAATGGGTTGATAAAACAAATTCTGAGTGGGAGTTCAATACCAATGGAAGCAAAGGAAAGCCTTTCAAGGTTAGAAACTGATTACATTGGACCATTTAGATAAATTTGCAACCTTAAGACTCATACCGTCTTATCTGTTCTGTGAAGGTTGTTGCATATGATTTTGGTATTAAGCATAATATTCTTAGGCGGTTGGCATCCTATGGCTGTAAAATCACAGTTGTTCCATCAACATTTCCTGCATCCGAAACACTGAAAATGAAACCAGATGGAGTTCTCTTTAGCAATGGACCAGGTGATCCTTCGGCAGTTCCTTATGCTGTTGAAACAGTGAAGGAAATAATAGGCAAGATACCTGTTTTTGGAATTTGCATGGGTCATCAGTTGCTTGGTCAAGCACTGGGTGGCAAGACTTACAAAATGAAGTTTGGTCATCATGGTGGAAATCATCCTGTTCGGAATAACCTGAATGGACGTGTTGAGATTAGTGCTCAGGTATATCCCCCAAGAGGCATTGTTTACAGTCAATAATAGATTTATTGCATACTTTATAGCAACTATGTCTTTATGTTTTGGTTTTACAAGGATGTTACTAATATTAAGCTTGCGTTATACTAGAATTGTAACTAACTTCTTACAGTGACTATTTGTTATGTTTCAATTGTTTGGGTTGGGTGCTCTGTATCCTCTTTTTGCTTTAATGGTAAATGTTTACATAATCACTGATGTTTTTTCTTGCTTGTATTTTTGCAGAATCATAATTACGCTGTCGACCCTGCCTCATTACCAGAAGGTGTTAAAGTAACTCATGTCAATCTGAACGATGGAAGCTGTGCTGGCCTTGCCTTTCCTAAACTAAAGCTCATGTCACTACAATACCATCCAGAAGCATCTCCTGGACCTCATGATTCAGATACAGGTGCTCATGATTTTGCTCTGGTGGCTTTGCCAATTGCCAGAACACCCTTCATTATATCAAGCGATTTTTTTACCCTGAAATGATGTGATTATCCTATATTTGACAATCTGATCGTTTTCTTTGGGCTGTGCAGTATTTGGGGACTTTGTACAACTTATGATGCAAGAAAAGTAGAAGGCATGGAAGAGTTTCAGACGTTTTCCTTGGAGGATTGATGAATTCCATCCCGATGTTCAGATTGGGGTATAAATCTTGCAAGGCATCCCGCATGAAGTTTTATTTGCCAGTTTTACAAGTACATGTTTTCAAAAGTCTGTTATTCTTCAAGTTATAGCTCAGATCTTCATTTGCTACCCCCCCTTCTGAAGTCATTGTTTGTTGAAATGCTTCTAAGCATATTAGAGACGATGAATAATTGTACGTTCTGAACTATTATTGTGTGTTGGAGACATCCAGTTTTTCTATAAAATCAATAATTTTGAAATTAATATGTTTAACTTATTTCGATGTATCTCGTTAGTAGACACATTAATCTTAACTTTTCAGCCTACAATTTGTAAATGGAAAATTATTTTATCGTCCATTTTGTAGGACTTCGATAGTCACGTGTAAGAGAATGAGACATATTTGTAAAACTTGAAACTAATCTTCGGTATGAAAGATGAGCAACCCATCTATTTTTAGAAGTAGAATAAAATAAAAATAGGAAGATTAAAGTGATCTAAACAAGATTAGGTGATAATTATGGATTTTCGTCCCATAAAATGACACCCAAAAGACGTCTGGTTTCCACCATCTTATATTCTTATGGGCAGCACAAACCTTGTGCCTTTCCATGAGGACAACCGACAACCATTTACATTACACATTTAACTTCACTTTTAATTCTTGCAATAATATTATTTTCAGATTTCTTGACCACCAAATTAAGCATTTAACAACGTAAATTACCACTCAAGGTGTACTAACACTCTCTTTACACGTGCACACCACACCAACTTAATAAAAACAATTTTCTTGTTTTTTTCTTTTTCTTTTTCTTTTTACTCTCAAATAAATGTGCCAACCATAACGTATCTCTCTTTCTCTCCCTCTTTTTTTCACTCACTCAAGCTTTGCCCGCATTCATCTTGCCAACCATTCATGCCATTTACATGTCCAATTTATTACTTCTTTCATATATAAACCAACCTTAACTCTCTATTTACTTACCATACTCATTACTCAAATCTCCAAATGATTTTGTTTTAAATACACTAGCACCTTATAACTACAAACAGAGTATTTCCATTTCTAAAGAAACATGGATGTGCCTCAAGGTGATGATGGCCGAAAGGGCGGGGCTAGGCGTGCTAATGTCACGCCCGATGCCTCGCAACCAAGTGCTCCATGTGGAGCATGCAAGTTCTTGAGGAGAAAATGTGTCCAAGGTTGCATTTTTGCACCCTACTTTGGCACGGATCAGGGTGCAGCTCGGTTTGCTGCGGTGCATAAGGTGTTCGGGGCGAGCAATGTTTCGAAGCTCTTGTTGCATATTCCAGCAAATCGACGACATGATGCGGTTGTTACCGTTTGTTATGAAGCTCAAGCTAGGCTCTCGGATCCGGTTTATGGTTGTGTCTCAACCATTGCTGCATTGCAACAACAGGTTTAGTCTATATATACATACCCGATATCAAGCGAAATATTAGCGTCTAAAACCACATTGATAACAACCAGAGATAAGATAATGGGATAAATACTTTGTTCATATAATTTTACTTTCATCTACTCTCGAATTATGCATGCATGTATAAATTGCATAGCGAGTCCAAGATCAGAAAAATCGTGAAAGTTACGGTCCATTAAATTTTCTGTTCATTATTGACGGGAGCTATAGGGTCATTTGACCTTCATTAAGTGTGTCCAAATCATGATAATGGTAAACTAAGTTTGAGATGAAAAAAATAGTTTTTCTATGATATCAAAGTACATTGTTCAATCTAGCTTGCCATTTTATATGATCAGATTATTATCTAATAACTACACTTCCATTATTCATTCCATCTAATAAAAAAACATGCAAAGTACAACCTGAGAATCTAGAAGAAGAAAAAAAAGACAAGAAAAGCATAAGCCCATCTCCAATTAAAACTTTAACTACACTAGTGGTTGTGTAGGTGGCATCTCTTCAAGCAGAGCTTGTTCTGGTGCAAACACAGCTAATGAACAGCAGATATGCAGTGGCAAATGTCCTACAAACATCCCACCACCAGCAACCACCAAACGCGGCCTCGACTATGATACAGCCTGCATCAGCTTATTCCATCACCTCTACTGCTTCCAACAACCTTGTTGACATAATCAACAGCTTCAATACTGCTAGCTTCCAAGTTGCTGGAGGTGGTGAAAACCATGTATCTCAAAGCTTTGAGCATCTTAATATATTTTCAAGGCTATCAAATGAGGATGAAGAAGAGGAGGAACAGAGCCAGGATCCAGTTGGATTCACAAATACTCATATGTTCAATTGAGTTAGTAGTTGAAAGTTGAGTTTCTTGATATTTAGTTTATAATGGGCATGCAATAAGTTGGATGAGTAAAATTTTGTTGGAGTCCCTTAAGACTATCTAAGTGTATGATGGGCTTCATGGTGTTAATGCGATGGGGGTTTCATGGTGTTAATGCAATGTTTGAGTGTGATTTCATTTCTTAATATGGTTCGACAAAATCATAATTTTACTTATCAAAATGAAACATGAGACATGTCCAAAATCGAACCATCCTCTTTGACTAGCATCTTTTCTGTTCATAATTGTATGATCATTGTAAATGATCATATTCGTCTTCAGGCATAGCTCAATTGCTAAAAAGCTTGGTATTGTGATATTATGAAAGTCTAACTTCTTCATAGGGGATTCGAAAACAAGCCAACATCATCTATATAAATAGAGGATGTACTCTTTCTGTCCCTAAATGATTGATACATTTTGAATTTTGTGATCAAACTTTACAAATCTTGCTGTTTGATTCGTCTTAAAATATATTTTTGAAGTATCAACTTTTTATAATTTTTTCGCATGTAGAATAAGAGATATTTACTTTTTAAATCGTGTTTTGTTGACATAAATATCTTTTTCTCTACATGCAAAAAAATTATATAAAATTAATATTTCAAAAATATATATTGAGACGAATCTAACAATATCCCACAACACTATATTATTTCTTATCGTTTATGATCAAAGTAATATTTAACCAACAAAAGTCAAAATATGACAATCTTTTAGGACGGAGGGAGTATATAAAATTGGAGGAAATATTTACTTGCATTGTTAATATTTTGACAAAAGTGTTGTTGTAACTAGATTATTTTAAGGCCTAGTTTATGTTGTGATAAATGTTGGGAAATCAATTCTGAATAAAATTAGCTAATAAATGAAATGAACATATGAACAAAATCAATATTTCACCAAACGTAACGAAATATATTATTAAAATATAAGTTAATAACTTATTATAATATAGCCAAATTAAATTAATATAAAAAAACTAACTAACTCTATCTATATAACATACTACATTTTATAATCCATTTTACTTCATTTTTTCGAAACACTTAAAAGATTGGCTACCATTCTTTAAATGTCGATTTCATAACTTGGAAAAAGTAAATATTCCTCAATTTATTAATTTTTAAATTTATAATATATTTTATAAAGTGAAATTATCAAATCAATTTGGTAAATCCCTGTAGTAATAGTATATAATAATTTGGAACGTAATATTTTTTATTTAAAACCGGCACCTAACCTGATTAAACCTAAAACTATATGGGCCACCAATTGATAAGCCCATCGAATCCTGATAGGTAGACATTATAAATAAAAATCATTTCTAAGAATCAATCTTCTCCTCATATTAGGGTTCCATATTTCATTTGCTCTGTTCGTAGCCGCATCTTACCATGGGTAGAAGTACGTATTTCTCCCTCAATATGTTCATATTTAATCAATTTCATCAATTATCTGCTTATGCTGAACAATTAGTTGAAATCAATAGAAGAAATCTATTCTTTATATGTTATAGAAGTTTCATTTGATGTATGATTGCGCAATTTTATTATCCAATCTTGTGTATTATATCTGACTTAATCAAAATTGATATATAGGATTGAATCATTTTAGAAGAAATAGGTTATGAATATATTTTAGAAGTTTTTATTTGATTTGTTGTTGCTTTGTTTTATGTATAAATATTTTTGGTATCAGGTATATAATTAGGATTGATTTCGTTTGTTTTGATTTTTCTAGTTGTAGCTTATTATTATGGAATTTAAGGTGATAAGTGAATATTTTCTGATAACAGATAAATCTGAGATGTTGAGTAGTCCCTCCATCCCAAAATGGTTGTCCAGTTTTGAATTTCCAACTAAAATTTGCTTATATATTGTATAATATTTGTTGAAAATATAATTAGGAGGCTCGCTATTATTAATATTGATAATGTTGACTCAAATTTTTTGTTATGTATGGATTGAGATAAAACAACTGTCTTTTGGAGCCAAAAAGTAATTTACGATTGACATGTTTTAATAACTTACATGTTTGATGTTAAGGTTTTGGGCATTTGAATCTTTGTATGAGCTGTTGGTTTTCCATTTAATCTGAAAACTTTGTGATATTTTTGTATAATGTTATTTCTGTCTGAAGAATTGAGCGTAATCAAATTTGAAGTTGTAAAAGTCTTGAGTATAGGCCTTTTAATTTGTTTTGGTTCCTTCTTGCAGGACCAGCAAGATGTTACCGTCAGATTAAGGGGAAGCCATACCCAAAGTCAAGGTATTGCCGTGGTGTTCCAGATCCAAAAATCAGGATCTATGATGTTGGAATGAAGAAGAAGGGTGTTGATGAATTCCCTGCCTGTGTTCATCTTGTTAGTTGGGAGAAGGAAAATGTGTCCAGTGAGGCTCTGGAAGCTGCTCGTATTGCCTGCAACAAGTATATGTCTAAGTTTGCCGGAAAGGATACTTTCCACTTGAGGGTCAGGGTTCATCCTTTCAATGTTCTGCGTATCAACAAGATGTTGTCGTGTGCTGGAGCTGATAGACTCCAGACTGGGATGAGAGGTGCTTTTGGTAAGCCTTTGGGTACTTGTGCACGTGTTGCTATTGGTCAGGTTCTGCTCTCTGTCCGTACAAAGGACGGAAATGTTCACCATGCTCAAGAGGCTCTACGACGTGCCAAGTTCAAGTTCCCTGGCCGCCAAAAGATCATTGTTAGCAGGAAATGGTATTATTTTCAGTCTATATTTGGAGAACTTACATTACAGATTTGACAAAGTCACAAGTTTGTCACTTCCACAATCTGTAGATCACACTGTTCTTTCTCTTAATTGATGTTAAGCATAACCAATTAGACTTAACGGTGTGCCAATCCAATCAGGCTTTACAGTTAACCACCTTTTTCCTGAGTGAGCTGTCATGCTTTATATTAAGTGGGTTATAACATCCAGTTTGTTTCTTAATTTTTCAGGGGCTTCACCAAGTTTAACCGCAGTGAATACGTTAAGCTTAAGTCTGAAAATCGCATTCAACCTGATGGTGTTAATGCAAAGGTTAGTATCTCTTCTAGCGTATTCTAATAACCAATAAATTTAATATCATGGTAGTTTATAAAAATCTTGCTACTGTGAATGCTGAATTGTTGTATGTCTATATTTTACTAAGAGCTAACTGGTTTTTGTTTTTTCGTCTCAGCTTCTCAACTGTCATGGACGTTTGGCACAGAGGAAACCAGGAAGGGCATTTCTCTCTGAGGGCCCGATGGTTTAAGATAAAGGATTTATGGGATGAGCTTCCCAGTACTTTTCTTATAGAACAGTTACTTGGAACTTCAATTTTGAATAACCTTGTTGACATGGTCATTTGCTCGTCTAGAACTTTTCTCTCAGTTGTTTAGTTCTGGTTGTTGGATCTATTTTAAAAGTTTTAAATTGCTATTACATTTCTGGATTTGATCTATATTTAAGAGGTGTCTTTTAATTGTATTACGTTTGTGGACAATGGCATTTTGTTCCTGTATTTAGATTTTCAGTAATGTTCAATATTGTGGTTATGTTGAACTTTTACACTAATTTGTATCTAGTAAATAACATAAGATGACAAGGCGCCATCCTAATGCTGACTTCGAAAATCTGGCATTGTTGTGGTGCTAAGACTTAAGAGATTGATGAAGATGAAGTTCATCAATAAATTGTGTAAAAATCTTTATGAAGATGTCTTTTACTATAGCTTTGGGACAATAAATGGACGTATCAACAATTCGTTACATTCGGTATAATCTTGCATTTACAGAGATCTCTGTAAATAATGTTGCCAAAATAGCACTTCTAATATCGTACCATTCTGCAGTTGTATACTATAATTTCTAGTGTAAAGTGTATTCGTCTTTGTGCCAAAAGACTACGCAAACACAACTCTACAAAACTAAGTTGCACTCTTGCACCAGTGGAAAGAGCGCATGTATCCTCCATGCCCGATTGCGTGCATGATCAACCTCCAGGAACAGCTGATGTTAATCATGGCGAGATAGGAACTCGACTATGTGGGGGTAGACGATGTCTGATGCCTACATTTTGAATTCAGTTTTTTCAAAGAAGTTAAAATTACTACTCCCAGATATGAGGCAGAAGGATAAATGACTTGAATTTGTCAGTGTAGTAATAAACACTTACCCCAACACCTCCAACGAGGTCATAATGGCCAAAGTGAGGACCTCTAGGTTCTCCAAGAACTTTGTATGACACCAAATCCTCAGGAATATGCTTTACTGTTTCTGCTCCATTGAGACAATATCATGAAGAAGCAAGTTATCAGAAATGATGGAGCGAAGTCGTACAAAATGACTAAAGATAGATCGTTTTAGGAGGCAGCTAACCGTATACAGCTTCAGGAGGGCAGATAAGATCTTTGTCACCAGCTAGTGCTAAGGTTGGTACATTGCTTTTACATAGATGCTCCTTGTACACGAAAGTTCCACCCCTGTTCTTTAGACCACCATTTTCAAAAGTTGTTGATAGATGCAATAAAAGTTTTGCCGGTATGGTGCCTGAAAAGTTAGATTGTTAACCTTTAAGGAAAGGCTTTGCAATTAATTCACTCAACCCTTAACATAAACGAGGTTGGGGAAGTTTATCACCAATTATTATGTTGTGTCAACATTGAAAATTAGTACAAATGCTCGAAAGATTGAAAAACAGGAAACAATCTGTAGACACAAATGCAGGATATTTGCTATTGTTTATAGACAACAATAATAAAGGTTAAAAAAACCATGTTCAGAAATGATCATCAACTTACAGAAGTTGTTCAAGACAAGCCTCTCTAACATCTCAGAATCTATTCTCTGTGCTGATACCTGAGAGCTAAGCCACGATAGAAAAAAAGGTGGACGAGTTGCAAATGGATATGCCATAGCCAGCAGTGCTCCCAAAGGAATAAGACGAACATTCAAAGTTTTTGCAGGATCGGCCTGTGTATTTGAATGTATTAATGTGATAATATTCCCCTCTGATATCAGAATATATACTCTCATCTGACACTGCTCCATGATGAATTAGATTCATTGATTCTACTTACTATAGGTAACAAATATCTCAACGACGATTGTGAAGTCGTGTAGTCAAGTGATGATGCCAATGTAACTATTGATGCTAATCCTGATGGCTTCCCATTGTGACCTTCCATGACATGAAAATGCTATAATCAAGAATGTGACTAATAATAAAATCTCAACTATTGCAATTATACACTTTAAAAAGGTCTTGAGGAAGTATCTTACTGGTTTGGGACAGTGCTGCGTACAACAAAATGCCCCCCATGGAGTGGCCAATAGCAAGCAGCTTGCCATCGTTGGGCATGCAACAAGTCTTTATGTATTCCATCTACAAGAATAAAGAATAAAAAGAATTATATTTTGGCAGCAATAATCTTTAACTGGAAAGCCTTTTTCAGTAAATGCATATTTAGAATGCCTAAAAAATAGATTTACTTTCCTTGCTGTACATTATGTCACTCAAGTAACTTAATATCTGTTATGCCTCTAATTAGTAGCTGACAGACTCTTGAAATTTGTCGTTATGATCTATACATATGACGAGGAAGCTGGAATTCCGACAGAATGTAAAATACTATTTATTAAAGAGGCGATGTCACCTCACCGCAGCAGGTAAATCTTCTGAGAGATAGTGGTCAAAGTCCCAATTATACTTTTCAGTCGAACCTAGTTGTTTCTGAAAATTCTTCACTTGAGTAACAATGGCAGTTTTTTGCCTGGCTTCTATGAAACCTATTAAATAAAAATACTTCTTTTCAGATGTTAAGTTACTGAGTATCTCCCCACTCATAAAAAAGTTTTAAGCTCTATCTTGTCTGGTATAGAATTATTGCTTGAGGAGAAGAAATATTGAAACTGACCTGCAGTTATCAAGTTCGTCAGTTGGCTCGATATCTGATTAATAGTTTCTGTTAATTTAGTCTTCAACTGTATATCACCGGTTCCTGACTTTCTTTTACTCGCTTGTTGTCTGATGCTTGAAATGTCAGATTTTGCATTGGCGATCTCGCCCATGTTAGGCAGTGATGCCCTGTAACAATCCCTCGACTTATTATCCATGTAACAAGTACAAGAGAGAGACAAACAGCACCACAAGGCTGCACATGACTCACCCGCCACCATGTTCTTCACTCAAGCCAGCACCACGCAATTCGAGAATCCACGTATCAAATCCTTCATTAGACATGTAACGTGCAAAAGAAGCCTACAGAAGTTCCTCATGTTCAATCAACTGTAGAAGTCTCACGTCTATATATATAATTGAAGCTGGAGTAGGCAATTTTGGGAATATAAGATCAAGAAAGCAGTAGCACCATCGTACCAGAATGAAGCAACAAAACTACCGCCAACCAGATAAACTATACATCTATACCAGATCTCGAAAGTAATATGCTATTCGTTCCATTTTATTATTCACATTTGAATTCTTTAATAATCTTACTATATTTCATATCTTGATTAATTAATACCACAAGCAAGTCATTGTCATTTTCTAGTCGAACTTTAAATTATGCACAAAGAAAAGAGGAGTTAATCAATTAAACTAACCTCTAAAATCATACAAAGCTATGACTTTTTCTAGTACAGATCCGATACATATTCGACAAACCAACCATGATTAATGTTACAACTTTATCTTACAATCTGATATTTAATCAAGAATTCTTTTTGGGACAGATAAATAAACTTACATCAGGAGAAAGATCGTAGCCAATTGCATTAGTACCAAGCCCAGATAGCAGCAACAATGGATGATTCCTCTGTTTCCCCTGCTTCAACCGGCATTTTGCAGATCACGATCAATATACATACAAAAATATCTAACTCGATCCCAACAGGATGTTAGATTCATTTTCAATAGTTGAAATTAACAAACTCTATAACCTTAAATGTGTTTAATCGACACTCATCATCTTAATTCGAATCATAACCATCATGTTATTCGTAAATTATGTTGAAAAATATGACCTTATGGAATACTTCCACCAAATATTATACAAAAATATTTGAGATAAAAATTTAAAAATTCTAATTACTATTAAAATAACAAATTTTTGGACAATATGTTTGAAATGAAGGCATCATAATTATAACAACCATGCATGCATGCATGCATCTATGAGTTACAAGCATAGTTCTATACATTAAACATTATGCATCTATAATTTTATGTGTCCCAGTTATTTACCCAATAACCATAATTGGTACAGATAACTTTAATTTTAATCAAAATTACCATATACTTATAAAACGCTTCAAATAATCTCTTAATAAATCTCACCAAAATTCAAAACTAGACCATGTTTTCGATTTTCGATAAATGGAGGGAACATAAATAATTTGTGTACCTGAGAAGAAGGCAAGTAACGCCAGAGAGCAAGGCGCCATTCGGAGTTTTGCACGGGGACGTAATGAAGCTCGTCGGCTGTGCATATAGGCGGTTTCTCGGCGGCTTTCCAGCCAGATTGGGCAGCGGAGCCTCCATAACAACGGATCAGAAGCGGAGGATTACGGTGGTGGAGGATTCTAGTGAACCGGACCGGGATTAAACCGGCGGGTGGCAAGATTAGCCCCATTATGGAAAGTGATTTAAAATTGTTATTGTTTTATGTAATTTGGTGTTTCTAAAAGCGGCTTGTATATAGAGAAGTGATCTTTTTGTCTTTTTTCAAGAAAAATCTGAATAAATTCTTGTGTGTCCCAAATTAGTGTCCACTTATCAATTTGTACTTATCCTATTTTTTGTGGTGTAGTGCAAGTATCTCCACTTTTATACATCCACGTAACTTTGTTTGTGACGAATAATTAATAAGGTATAAATGAAAGAAGAATCCTTTGAAATATACACTAAAATATCTATAAATTAATCTATAAATTAATAAACTCTCTAACAAAATAAAATAATAAGATAATACTTTTTTTAAAAAATTCCTTTATAATATTTTGTCCCACGAAAATTCTAAATTAATAATCATTATAAATTGAAATAATATTATTACAATTTATTTAAAATATGACTTTATAATAGTCTATTTTTTCTTTAAGTTCAAATCATTTTGGAGTTCATATCTCATTTTTTCTTATTGCATCGTCTATAAGTTCCGGTGTTGCATCTTAGTGTTTTCCAATAATAGTATACATAATTTATTCTATATTCTGCACCTCTGAACATATGTTATTTTCACCCGGATGTATCCAAATATACTTATTTGAATTCAATGTCTCAATAATTTATAGTACGTTGAATATGTACTAGTAGTAATATCACTCAACTCTTTATGTCATTAAGCTTTACATATACTTATGCAAAAACTCTTTAAATTAATAAATTATTAATTTATCGATAAATTAATAACTCTGTATATTTTAAATTTTGCCGATTCCGACATTATTAATTTATAGAGATTTTACTGTACTAGTTGAGCAGTGATCACAAATATTATATTAATTCACAAATATATAAGTTTTAATTAAAACTACTTATTTTGCACTATTTTTAGTTAGAGTTTGAGATCAAAATTTCTTTTCATTATGCGTTAGTAATAATAACACTAACTGAGTTTAAATAAAAATAAAACAAAAAGGAAAATATTATTTTGCATGGTATTTTCAGTTAAAGTTTGAGATTAAAATTTATTTTCATTGTGCTTTTAGTAATGACAATAACTGAGTTTTAATATAAGACAAAACAAGACTGAGAACATTATTTTGCATGGTATTTCTCTTTAAAGTTCGAGATTAAAATTTGTTTTCATTATGCACTTATGCATAAACTTGTATCGTAATATTCCAATGAAAGAATATCATAATTTTATTTCATAATATCTACTTTTGTGGTGGTCACAGGTTTTCTTTATTAAATACTTTGGTCAATGATATTTATATATCTTATTATTCTTATCCAATATTGATTTGAATTGTCAAGAATGATGTATGTGTTAGCTTTATCCAATTTTTTCAAACTTAAATCAACATCTATCATTGTAAGCAACTCGTATTCAAGATGGTTATCGATGTGGGGTTCTTATTTATTGGATATTAGTTCATATTTCTATATTCATAAATATTATTGTTTGGATCAAATACTTACACATTTTCATAAAATATAAAATCAGGAAATACATTCTTATAACAATGGAAAAAATGTGTTTATCTTGAATAATAGAGAAACACATTTGTCAAGCAATTGTTCGTGAAAACTCAATATAAGACATTGACTTGGTGCATCCTCCACAATTAAAAATTATCAGGCTATCTAAGGGGCAAACAATATCCAAAGTATGACATCAGATTGAATGTTTTGTGTTGTATACTATTGGAACCGCTTTTACCCTGCGGGAGCCTTTCGGAGATATTGAATCATGTTGATGACTATCACCAACAAAAACCAAAGAACAAGAGGAAAAATAATAAGGACGTCGAAGAAGAAAAACGCAGTAGTAAGAAACTGCATTATTGGGAGCTCTGCAAAATTTATATTGTATACTAGATACATCGTTAATACATCAAAATTACTCCACGGTCCGGTATTGTGACAAGTGAAAGCTTTTTTGCACCTGGATTCAGATATATACAGTATTTTGAATTTACTTTTATAAAATTCGACTTGATATATTGCAAGTTCAGAATGGAGATGGATGCTTTCAGATGAGATGGGAAATTTTATTAGGAAAAATGTGTATCAAATCTAGAAGTAGTTTACCAGTATGATTGTACTTCTTTTTTGTTTATTGGTTAACAAGGTTAAGAATCTGTCGAGCGATTTCACCTGAGGCATTTGGTTTAGCAGCCATGAGAGCCAATTCCGACATCTTTTTGAGAATCCTCTCATTATCTACAAAACATCAGAAAGATTGTTTAGTGATAAATGTTAGCACGATGCTCGCTCAATATTAACATCATGCAATGACGCAAATACATTTTAAATTTCTAGCGTTCATCAAGCAAACCCATTAGAGCTTAACCAAGCAAGCTCTATACTACAGAATATTCATTGCAACTCAAGGCAATAGTCTTGAACCCATAGGCCTATATATTAGTCTGGCAGTGGACATTTTCACGAAATGAATCGTAGTTTTATGCCTTCATCAACAACAGCCATCTTACATTTTCGACACTTGCAGTTATTTGTCCACGCTATTACTCATCTCCAACATCACCAATATACATATCTTTTCCTTTGCTTGCAACATTTTCTGGAACTAGTTACAAACATGGTGAAGTGTACACAGTACTAGCATCTCTTATATCTACATTATGTCAACATCAGCTCCTTTTCTAAGTAACATTAACTGGTAGAGTATTCTATCTTAGTTTAAGATTAGCACATGGCATGACACCTTGACATTGAATTAGTAGCAATATACAGGGGGTATTCTAAAACAATTCCGAGCTCATTAAATATGAAAGGTTCAAGTTGGATGAAGTTAGAAGTTATCTGCAGATGAAGGGAGACATCTTACCTAATATTTCTTCGATAGCTGTTCTCAGGGTTGTCGAGTCTAACTCATCTTCCATAATGACCCTTGCACCAGCTAAGTCAGCCATTAGGCCAGCATTTCTGAGTTGATGTCCTTCATCAGCATCAGGTGATGGTATCTACGAAGACCAAACACAATTATTGACCAACCTATTTACCCAATTGTAGTCTTACCAATTGAAAATGTGTTTGACTATGTTGATATGAATACCAAATCGAGTGATGTCTACTGAGCCAATCGAGGGCCACATTCAGCAACATCAATCAGACATATGCCAATTTAACGCCATGAATAAAATAGTACATATAATATAACACGTACATCATATTTCAGTTGATTTGACTCGATAGTTAAGCAAGTGGTAACTTATAAGAAAATTCATGGAGAGATTCTCTACCAGAATACAAGGCTTTCCAGTTGCCAAGATCTCAGAGCAAGTCATCGCCCCTGCTCTAGAAACAATAAGGTCTGCAGCTGCATAGGCGAAATCCAGAGAATGCAAGAACCTTCACGATGTTAGGAAGATATCAGGGGAAATTAAATCTAGTAGGCATTTTCAGAAAAAGAAAACAAAGAAAAATATAAACTCATTTGCGACATGTAAACAGTTATAAACTAACATGTTTTGGTATTAAATATAAGCATTACTGGTTTCACTAAGTCACATACGTAACTAACTACTCTCAAAGGTCAGAAACACTCATTCAGATGAACTCCAGCGTACTACGAAGTGGGGTACAACGTGTACAAGGAATTAATTAAGAGCTTTCAACTTCGGGTCAATCCAAAATTTGCTTTGTCATACTCAGACTACTTGAAGAAACCAGGCATTGTCCCAAAAATGTTCTCAAGCTTGGATAATATGTTCCATCAGTTAAGGGATAACAAAGATCACATATTATGTCTATAGACTACACAACTAAAAGCATTCCAAAAGAACCAAAGTTATTGTGCAAATCAATAAAATGTAACAGCTACATTGCAATAAGAGCTAGAAAATTCAAAAAGTAAAATGATAAATACACAGAAATTTCTACACTGATCAAAGTCCAAAAAGTACTCACGGAGCAAGTAACAAACGCGGATGACTCTTGACTAGGCTTTCCATTTCATCAAAAGATTCGACACCAGTCTGCCAAATGATGCACAAATCCTTCCTTTCCCTCAACAGTTGCCTATACGAATGCAGCAATTCAACATTAATCGCATTAGCACCTAAAGAACCTCCAAGAACTAACACCATCTTCCTTTGCGCCTCTCCACCCCCCAACTTTGGAAAAAACTCTCTGAAGGCAGCAACTTTCGACATAAACGTCCTCACAGAAGACCTAACTGGATTCCCACAAACCACACACTTCCCCTTCTGCCAAAAACTCTCCACAGTTGAATCATACGCCACGAAAACTCTCTCAGCTAATAAAGAAAGCACCCAATTAGCAATTCCTGGCTCAGAATTCTGCTCCTGGATCACTAATTTCACCCCTTTCAATGCAGCAGCAACGCAAATTGGCAAAGAAACGTACCCACCAGTGCCTACAACTACATGGGGGTCCATTTCTTGAATAATTTTCAAACTTTTGAGTAAAGAACTAGTGAAAACAAAGGGGAATATGATAAAATTGTTGAGAGAGATAATAGGCCTTGCTAAAGAGGAGGTAGTGATGGCAGTAAAAGGGTATCCAGCAGAAGGAATTGCTGTGCTTTCCATACCAGTTTCTGTGCCAATGAAGAGGATTTGAATTAAGGGGTTCAAAGCTTTCAGCTCATCTGCTATGGCTACTGCAGGGTATATATGGCCACCAGTACCACCTGCGGCGAATATTACCCTGGGAGTCTTGGTGGTGGTGCTGGGGGTGGCAGATGAGACATTCTTGGATTGGTCTAGAGATAGACAACTGAGGATCCTTAGTTTCCTGAAACAGGCAAAGCAGCAGAGGTTATTACTGTTTGATCATACAAACTCATACATCAATATGCCCCAACCCTTCTTAGCCGAGAGTGGGTTCGGACAGAAGGCAGAACGGGAAGCCTGTTAACGAATTGACCCAAGAGTGATTGAAGTGATATACTATTTACAACTTCACAATACATACAAAAGATAGGTAGTGTAATGGATCATTTGATTTGTTCCATTACATCAAAAAAGATCAGACAAACTAATAAAGACTTCATTTTTAGTACAGTTTTTATGATCCACGCTGATAATGGGGGGGGGATTACCTTGGTGGGTCGGAGCAATAAGGACGACAAGATTGAAGCTTTAAGGGGAGAAAGGAGTTAGAAATGGTGGTGGCCATTGTAGGATCTTGTCAAAGATGAAAATTGATGTTTTCAAGATGCATTTTTGTTCGTTTCTGTTAATTTAGGTGGAAAGCAATACAGGTTGATTCTGCTTTGGAAAATCTAGCAAAACAGCGTTAAGTTTTTAGTATAAAGTCAACTTCAGACAGTTTGACTGGTTTTTTTTCCTGGATAGTTAGATTTATTTGTACAAGGGCTTCATTCAGATTCATGAGCTTTTTTTACTACTACAACCTTAACATCTCGTGTGCAAATGTCTGTTGAACTCCGGAAAGGACAAACAACATGTGCAAGAATGCAAAATTCAGTCAGTAAAATAATTGGAAGAAATTTGGTTGGTTTTAGGTCCATCCCACTTTGTGTGGTTTAAGGTCAATAAGTGGATGGTAACACGCACCGAACAGTGCTGGTTGGACATATGAAATTATATTTTTACCCCTTCCACTCAACTCCTTCAATTATTACACTTCCAAATAGAGGGGTAAAATAGTAACTTCCTCCAAAAATACTATTTTGGTGTGTGTATAGCAGATCATAAGTGGATGCAATAGATTGCCTTTAAAGGTAGAAATTGTAGAACAAGTGAGCAAACTGATTTGCACAATTTTGCCTTAATTTCTTTTTTTTAATATACTTATTATTTTAGCATAGTCAATTGTATTTTTATATTTTCCAATGTGCTGTTTCTTATTAATAATTATGTAATTTTAGTTAATTGCCATTCTCTATTTTTAGTGTTTTTTACTGCCTTTTCAATTCCTTAAAAAATGACTAAGATGAATTAAATTAGACAAATAAAAATAAACGAATGAAATATATGCATACTCTTAGAAAACAATTAAATATCTTAGATATTAGCTCATATATTAAATATTTGTTCATCGCTTAGTCATAGAACTTCTAATTATGAAGGCATTTTAATCAAAAAGTAGAAGCTAAGAATCGTTAAAAGGTGTTACAAACTAAAATGTTACGGGAAAAGGTGAGATAATAATATCGAAATGGTTTTACCGTGTGGTAACCATGCTTAAATAATCCCTAAATCAAATTGAGAAATAAAATTTAGATCTATTTAAGAGACCATGCATTTCACAACCAGAAACTTATTATGGGGACGTTCGCACATCGTTACCGTTGATGGGACCAAAATACAAACGATCACAATCACTGCTGGACTATTTTCACAATTACCTCTCAAAGTATGATATTCTTGAAATTTCCCCTCATCAACATGAAGACTGCTCCAATTCCTGGCCATTGAGATTGAGCCATTGTCTAGCACTTGGAGTTTGGCTTTGTAAATGGTAGTTTTGCATGGCACAATCTACTTGAGAACCAAAATTCCCATATGTTCCATCAAGTTGAGTAGGAGCAACCATTAATGATCCAGCAGGATGCAAATAGTTATTTCCACTAGTCGAAATAATTTGACCAACAAATTCATCTTCACCATTTGCCTCATTATATCCCCCTGGCATATTAATATTATTTCCATTATGCCATTGACTAGTTACCTCAGGGGATTGAGGGTGATAGTTATTCTGCCAAAGTGAGGCCTCCTCTTTCTCGTTCATGTTCTGTTCTTGATTCTTCTCTGTAGAAGGCAACTGAGGCAGAGCTCCAAATCTTTTGGTCATCAAGTTGTTCTTGATTTGATGATGATGATCATAAATAATGTTTTGTGAGTTGCTTCGACCATTGCTAGCTGTGATGCTGCGTTCCTTTGGCATTTTCCAATTGCAGTTGCGACATTTCTTATAAGGAAATATGTTAATAATGATTATCAACAAAGGTTAATGTATGTAAAATAGGATATGACTATTATATTATACTCCCTCCGTCCCTAAAAGATTGTCACATTTTGACTTTTGGTGGTCAACAAAACACGATTTAAAACATAAATATCTATTATTCTACATGAGAAAAAATTATAAGAAGTTAATATTTCAAAAATATATATTGAGACGAATCTAACAAGGTCCCACAAGATTATATTTTTTCTTATCGTTTAATGTAAATTCATGATCAAATTTTGTAATGTTTGACTAACAAAAGTCAAAATATGGCAATCTTTTAGGGATGGAGGGAGTAATTTATATGTACGGTTTTTCTACGACCCTTAGGGCACATGTCAAGATGCGAATAATAAGAAAAAAAATATTTGATTGAAAATTTGAATTTTAAACTGATATAGAAAGATTTTCTAATATATACTTACAATTGTTACATTTTATTTTCATCTTAACTCTTAACATGTGATCTTACGACACATTTTAGAAAAATCAATGCCATTTTTTACAATGAGCTAGTGATGATTTGGTTCAATGAAATCAAGTTGAAGTTTGATCTCACGTAATTAAAATGTTACAGATTAGTTTTCAAAAGTGATATAAATATTATAAATATGTCATCGAAGTGACAAATGTCAAAAAACACGGATCTTATGTGCAACATTTGATATTTTCGAATGTATTATAATTATATTATTTACGGGAATTAATATGCAAAACTGTAAGTATTTAGGACTAAACTGGAGTTAATTGACGGAATGGTCCTAGTAAGTGGGGGTCTGGTGCAGTTTGCATTGGTCCCCGAAAGTGACACAGTTGCGGAAATGGTCCCTCAAAGTGTGTATATCAATATTAACGGAACACGGACCAAAATGCACCATAATACACACTTTCAGGGACCATTTCCGCAACAATGTTAATTTCGAAGACCAAATTGCACCAAACCCCACTCAGTGGGACTATTACAACAATTAACCCACTAAACTGCAACTTATTTCACTATTTGGGATCAAATTGACACTTACCTCCTTTCTTAAATGCCAAACACAAACTTAAATGCAAGAACTTCTACTATAAAAAAACATGAATTATTGTTTTTAAACATTATATATGCACATTTAAGTAAATCAAAACAAGCAAGCAAGCATAGCTTTGACAAACAAACCTGCAAGTGGCTTGCAACTTGCATCCTAGTCAATCCAGGAACACCCATCAGCTGCCAAATTTCCTTAGGATAACACTCTATTAAAATGAACATCGCATTTATTTAAACTGAAGCATATAAACAAAAAAACTAAAATAGCAAAAAGAAAGAAATTAGATGTTATTAAATTGAGCAACAAAACATACTTCCATCACCAAGCTGATAAATAGCATCCAAGAACTTGGCATGAAGCTCTTTGGTCCACTGGGTGCATTCCTTCTTCTTGAGCTTATTATTGGTAGGTTTTATTTCTTTTTGTAGACTTCTTTTTTTACCTCTTTCATTAACATTATTCATAGGCAATTGAGTTGGCTTTTTTTTAATTTTGTAACTCAACACAAGTTGCCATAGATACTTGAGAACCTCTAGTGTTATTGTTGGCCTTTCAAGGAAAAGTATAGCTCCAGCTTCTATTGCAACCTTTGCCAATTCAGGATTTGAATCGGAGGACAACACTTCATTTACAAAATTAAATCACTTGTTAGATTCAAAATTGGGCAAAAGGCACACTTCGATTATAGATGTTTGCAACTAAGTTTCAGTTCGTCAATAGTGTTTCAAAATGTACATATTCATCATCCATGTTTCAAAAATAAAATAGATGATTTTGGTGTCACCTTTTCATTAAATGACTATTTTAGGGGTATTTTTTTATTATTCTTAAAATTTTATGGGTGTGTTTGTATTTTCTTACTTTTAATATTTATAATTTCACTATGTCATTATTCCTTACTCATGCTTCAAAATATTTTTGTTCATCACTCATGTTTTAAAAGTGGGCAATAATGTCTTGCCATCACATTTCTCATTAAATTACTCTTTTTTGGGGTATATTTTTTTTTTTGCATTTTCTTCAAATTTTAGGAGCATTTTCGTCCTTTGCTTACTTTTAACATTTTCTAAGCAAAATATTTGGAGGGGCAAGTTCCGCCAGCACTTTAAGATACTTCAACAATATGTCTTTAGCTATGTCTTTAGCTACTCTAGATAGTCTACTTGTTAGTTTGTAAAGAGATTACACTTTTAAGAAAAAGACCACTAAAAATTTAAGAAAATGAAAAAGAAAAATTACCCTTGAAAATAGTCAATAAACAAAAAAATGACGACAAACTCATTTTAGTCCATTTTTAAAACTTAAATGATGAACGTATACATTTTGAAGTAAAAGTGATAAAAAAATATATTTTTAAACAAGAGTGATTAGAAAAGACATTTTTAAACATCAAATATTGGAAGTAAAAAAAGACAAAAATAACATTAATTTTTTTATGAAAATAACAAAAATACCCTTAACTAGCCATTTAATTAAAAAAGGAATGGCAAGACCATTTTTGCCAATTTTTGAAACATGATGATGAATAGAGATATTCTGAATCGGTGTGATGAATGATGCATTATTTTACCCTTAAAATTTTCATTGGTAAGATGATCATGTAACGAAAATATTCGCAATACCAAATCCGATGACATCGATTTTATACTTGTAATAACAGAATTGAAAAGGAAATTTACTATCGAAACTTTACATGTAATAAGAACGAAAATATGAAAGAATGATTGACTAACATATTATTGGAACGCATAAACGATCAGCCTCTTTAAGCAATTGATATCCATATATGTCCGTTGCTTGAATATTTGCCATCACTAGATCGATCTTTTCATTCTCTTTTGATAGCATCAACAGTGCCGTTGAGGCAAACTCCACCATTGTAACTGAAAAAAAATCCAATTCCTAATTAAGACAAACTCATATATTACATAAAAAGATTTTATACAACGTAACCAAACTAATTAAATAAATTCATTTTGATGTCTTGATGTAATTGGAAGGTCGAGCTGGGTATGGCTCTGTAGAGTTGTAACTCTGTTTTTTCTTAATACAATTCTATTTGAAAATAAAAAATAAATTCATTTTGTGATAATGCTAATAAAATATGACTAATTAAACTGATGTTAGTGATGTTACTAAAAAATTCATCAAGTTCTATCATGCAAGTAAATTATTAATATGTGAAGGTAGTACAAAATATATTCAAAATAAATAGATATGATATATAACTAATTAATAATATTCAAAGTGGTTAACATACAACCTCTAGTCCCTTCATCAGTGAGATATATTTCACGATTTCCCTCCTCTGTATATTTCAAAATAGGGGTGTATGGAGACCGTTAATGTAATGATTTCACACTTTTTTTCTTATAGATAACTGAATAATATAAAACAAGTTACATCGATTTAGATTCGATATTTACCAACTCAAATGATTATATATCTAAATAAGAAAGTCATGTAGAAATACTTTCAAATTAGTCACAAGTGCATCAATTCTCTATTAATTAAGTTAAGTTAGGTAATAAAAAATTTAATAAGCAATCTAACCTTTGTATGAGCATAACTCTAACAATCTTGTTGTAGATATAAGCAATTCTTTTTCATGGTCTACCAATAGTATATGTATATTTGATGACTTGCTTGACCTATTGTTGGACATTGGACCATCATCTTGCTCCGTCATCGTTTGATAGATTAGCAATAATGTTCAAGATTTCATACACTCAAGGAAGACGATCAATTTCAGGAAAGAAACACAAACACAAAAGGGAATTAACACTCTAAAGGAGAATGGAAGGCTATGTCAAGATAAATAATACATCTCGTTTTATTGCCAAAATGATCTCAGATAGATAATAATTATAATATGTACAAATTATTCTTTCGTCCCTTTAAATGTGATGTCTATTCAATTAGTCTAAAATATTGGCTGAGAAGGTGCACTTCAGTCCCGTTCAATTTTGATATAAAGAGGAATTAAGGTGCATCATTTTGAACAATATCGAAGATTAAAGTGTACTTTTTCAACAAATATCAAGTAAATACTAAGTGTTAAAAATTCTATTTTGACCTAAAAATTTTCTATCAAAATTTAATATCCACCTCAAAAGAGGCTAAAACACACATTTTGATTAATATTGAAGACCATTTGAGAAAATCTTACATTTAAAGGGGTTAAAGTGCAACTTACATATTATTTGGAACTAATTCTGCAATTATCTCTCGTAAAAGTCTAATATTTAATAATTAGATGACTGTATTTATTTCTTATTTTATAATTACGATGCCTTAATATATAAATAACTATAATAGTAACTTATTTTTGGACATAAATTTTTTTTAATTATATTCCTCAACAAATTCAGTAATATATTGTCACACTGGATTTGACCAGTTTAAATGCAATACCGCTTAATGATAATTACATAATACTTCCTGTATTTGACTATAACTAAAATGTTTGACTAATCAATTGAAAGCTTAATTTTAACTCTACATATTAAATTACATTTTTAGAATTAACAAAACGAAATATTTAAGATAGTTTTAATTTAATAAGTAAAGTATAGTATTAAAGTATGATTTAGATGTATATTAAACTACATGGAAAAGATAATTTATTATATTGACCTATCGAATTTCGAAGGTCAAATTGCGCATATTTGAATAACCAGTCAAATGTTTCATTTAATTACTCTCATATCCTTCCACTTTTGAATATTTCCTAACTTGGTTGTTTATTTCCTACCTTAGGAGTTAGGAGTGGTCATAGATTTTCTTTTAGTATTTTGTGTAAAACTCTAGCATATTAACAACATCAAAATAGATTTTGTCATTGGGACTTTTGTATTTGGGAAAATGACTGAGATGATCATGGATGATTGGGTTGTGATCATGTTAATTATGTATATTTAAAAAGGTTCTGATTGATCACTTATGTTACAAAACCGATCTCAGTTGATACTTTGATCTAAAATTCTGTCAAGTCATCAAAATTAGGTCACTTGATCTGCACATATTATTTTTACAGGGACAGATTAATCATTTTATACCTTAATGTTTTGCAAAAAAAATTGAATTTTTTAATTACTGCTTTAAATTTTATTTTTGATTTTTTCAAAAAAACATAAGTTTGAAATGACTAAATTACGTCTTTAAGAATGATATGTACATACCACTTGACCTAATTAACAGTGACCTAAAGGATTTTTAGGCCAAAGCTTCTTAAATGACCAG
This sequence comes from Echium plantagineum, assembly GCA_003412495.2. Lineage (NCBI taxonomy): Eukaryota > Viridiplantae > Streptophyta > Magnoliopsida > Boraginales > Boraginaceae > Echium > Echium plantagineum. Next base: position 15,228,910 of record CM016566.1, on the reverse strand, counting down.
TTAGGACACAACCCAAGCATTAGTTTAAATTTATTTTCATTTTTTTTGCAAAAAGTTAAAGTGTAAAATGACTAAATTGGTTATATAAGAATCACATGTGCAGGTTACTTGACCTAATTAATGTTGACTTAACATATTTATAGACCGAAGGATCAACAGAGATCGGTTTTGATAATATAAGTGATCAATCGAGACATTTTTAAACATAAGTGATTAACAGGGGCCACAACCCAAACATAGGTGACCATCCCGACCCTTTGCCCTTTATATTTTGACTAGTTTAGTTATATCGGATATAAAGAAAACTATGAAAAAACTCATTCCTCCTTAATTGGTGTACATTAAACCTAAAAAAATGAAGGCATTGAAAATTGTCATTTTGTAAAATAACTCAAAAAGTAGTTGTAAAAGCTCAGAGTTAATAGCTAAAATAGTTCCAGTAAGTAGGGGTTGGTGCACTCTGGTCCTCGAAAGTGGCATCATTGTGAAAATGATCTCAGAAAGTGTGTATATGTAGTCCTCATTATGTTAGCTCCGTTAAATTTAAGCATGAATAGCAATTTTTGGGGCAAAAACAAAACTTTTTATAACTTAGTGAACATAATCTATTTGTGCCTGCCAAATTTACTCCCAATTGACCAAGAGTCTTGTTGCTCCGTTAAATTCTTTGTTTTTTTGTTATTTATTTATTTTTTATTTATTTTTTTCCGACTTTATTTCCTATTTCTTTTGGTTTTTTTCCGATTTTTTTCGAATTCTTTGTGACTTTTTTCCTAGTAAAAAGGGTTCACTTTTGGTACTTGTTTTAGCTAAAACTTTCGGTTTTAGCAAAAAATTTGGTTTTCGTAGTTTTTTGGCAAAAAAGTTCGGTTTTCATACTTTTTTGACAAAAGGTTCGATTTTGATAATTTTTTTGCCAAAAATGTTTGAATTTGGTAGTTGTTTCGCAAAAAAAGTTCTGTTTTTTGTAATTATTTCGAAAAAAGTCGAGGATCGAACATATTTGTTAAAACAACTATCAAAACCGAACCTTTTTGACAAACAACTATCAAAATTGAACCATTTTGCAGAAAAAAACTACAAAAACATAAAAAATTGCTAAAAAGAAACTTTTAGCTAAAACAACTACCAAATTCGAACCCTCCTTACTAGGTAGAAAAGAAAACTGAAAACAAATGAAATCGAAAAAAAAATCAAAAAGAAAATCAAATATAATTGATAAAAAAATCAAAAAAAAAAATAGGAAAAAGAATTGGAAAAGTATCGAAAAGAAGTAAAAAATGATTAAACTAGATTGATTTTTTAATTTTAATGTATTTAATTGTTACTTTTACCTTTAACTTTTTATTATTTATATTTTAGGCCCTAAATGGAGCTATTAAGTTATTAAAAATATTGTTTTTAACCTAAACATTGTTATTCACGCTTAAATTTAACGGAGCTAATGGATTGGGGACCAAATTGCACCAACATACACACTTTCAGGGTCATTTCTGTAACGGTGCCATTTTCAGAGCCCAAAGTGCATCAGACCCCCACTTCTGGGAACAATTAACTCTAGAAGCTCAAATTTTATATAGAATTATAATGTGATGGACTTCTAAAGAAACTTTAAGTAACTTTGTAAGAACAAATGTTTTTTTTCTTTTTTGTAAATTAGTGATGAGGTGAGTTTGGAACCCAGAACCTTCTGGTGACTAGCAAGAGCCTTTTCCAAAGAGGATAGATTGTTTGAATGCTTGAAGTGTTTTTTATTAATTGATTATTACAAATGATTCAAGAATCAAGAGACACATATTTATATTACATCATTCTCATATTTGAATTGCTATGTGTCATTCATGTGGTGATAATTGAAACTTCAATCACTCTTGAGGTGGAGTACCGAGCCGCTAGAGGCACATCCCGGATTCACCTCCTCTGTTGGACGATGGGCTAGTCACCTTAAATGAGCGTATCATTTCATAACAATTGTGACATTTACTATAAATTGTGACATTTACTATAAATGTAGTCTTATTTAGTTATTTGGTCTTCCTAGTCAATAGCTCGTCCTACCTCGGAGTGGCTCTGGAGTCTGGACGGCCATTGTAATTTGTGGTTACACTTACACTACTATACTTTATGAACATGGCCGAGTGGCCTTCATACTAAAAGGCCCATTCATTTTTACAAAAAAGTTGATATTGAAGCCTGAAGCCTGAAGGGAGCATCCACCCAACCCAGGGGTGGGCACTGGGCAGTGGGAACTTTGGGGTCTCTTAATTTTTTTAAAAGTGTATATGTGTAATATATATATATATACTCATAAATTTAACAGAAAATATTTTAAGTAATTCAAATTTAAGGCTAAATGTGTTTATTAGAATACGTAAATTACATGAATATTGAAGCCTTAACATCAAGTACTGAAACAACAAGTTCTATTAAATAATTTACTTTTTCAAAGTATACATTTAGCAGGGTGCACATGGTTTGGCTTGGCCAATTTTTGCCCTATTTGTAAATTAGATTAAATTTTTTTTTCGTTAACAACTCATGAATATTTAAGGATCATTTCAGCACATGTTATACACTTATGGGTAGGCATGTAAAGGAACCAAATTATACTGAACGTAGACACGTTTTGAGTTCGGTCTGCACCTGAATTCGCAGTTCTTTTGGGAGATATAGTTCGGTGCGGGATCGTGCACCGTGCTCCAAACGTTCGGTCCGAACCAAGGAAATCAGATTTAAATTATCATTTCTCCATTTAAACAAGAAAGCCAACATATATGAAAAGACAACATATATAAAATTCAGATTGAATTCATCATTTTTTTTGTATAAACAACTTAAGGCAGCACCAACAATCCAACATATATGGACTATGGAGACATGGAGTATAACTGTATAAGAGTATTATATATAATATATGGACACGATGGGACCGAACTATTTCGCACGGTTCGGTCCGATCCATCGATCATCCATTTTTAATGTTTGTGTATACGTTGTATATGCGCACCGAACCTTTTCGAACCAAATAATGCGAATCGAATCGAACATTTTACGTTCGCTCACAGTCCTACTTATGGAGATTATTGGCATCGATGCCACTTAAACACTACAATGGCAATAATATCTACATCAAATAAGTTAAATTGACTCCCTTTATTTTGTATCATAAACCATTTACACAGACATTACATTTAGAAAGATAAAATAAAACTTACATATATCATGTAAGATGATTTCGACTTCCTACAATTATCTCTTACTAGTTATTTGTACACACTACCAGCCTGTGTAAATTCGTTTATTAATTTCATAGTATATGATTTCGGTTAACTTTTATAAGAACTTATAATGTCAAATTATTGTTTGTAAATTACAAAAATCGAAGTTCAATTTCTTGGCAAAACATGATTTTACAGAGTAAATTAAAAAAATAAAATTGTAAAGCATAATTAAAAAGATAAAAAATTTAGAGAATAACTTGCAAAAGTAAGATAGTTATGAGAATAAAATGAAAATATTTCCTATAATGTAGGGGATAGGAGAACATGGGGCTTCAATTACCCCCTTCCCCAATTATATATAGTAAGATTACAAGACTATACTTTATTCTCTGTCTGTCTGGACTATAGTAATAGCAAAAATCAAAATAGAGGATATACTAATCTGTTGTAGACGAGTGATTGTGGGAAGTTCAAACGATGCCAATCAGCTTGGTATCGAAGCCTTCTTAAATCGCCTTCATAACGAATCATAAAAGACCAATAGTTAACAAAAGTAATCGAATTATTCTACAAAAGCATGGAATTATCAATCTACAAGAAATAAAATAGATGCTGGGATAAATAAATTTCTTAATGCATCCAAATAAATCATATATGACCCCAAAAAGGCAAGGCTCCAACTTGCAGTAAACATATCTCATCTTTCCAAAACAGCATTCTATGCCCAATACTGGAGTAGGGCCATAACGAAATATATTATGCTATTCTAAATTTCTGTTGTTTTGAGATTAATGCATGGTTACTCCTTCTGTTTGTGTTTGTTATGTGTGGTTTTAGATTTGGGTACAATCATTAATAAGAATTTCGTATTTTTACTTTTATATTCTCATTTATTATAGAAATAAACGACACTATCTCAAATTTGAAAACAATAATATGTTTTATACTCATTTATTGTTAAGGTCATAATAGGAAAACTAAATCAAATTTTTTTTTGAAAATCCATGGCTTCTAGCCTAGTGGTATCGGACTTGAGCCTCTTTCGAAGAGGTCTCGGGTTCGAACGAAAGTTCACTGAAGCAGCGGTCAGAGAAGATGAAGCTGTTTATTTGGAGCTTAGACTTCCATTTGCTTAGTTTAGAAATGTATTTCATACGTTATTTGTAACTTCTATCAATGAAAAAGAAAAACAAGAAAAAGTTGCTAAAATGACAACTAAACAAATGAAGGGGAGTAATATATTTTGATGTTAGATCAAATAATTATTAAAATGATCGATCATTATACTTTCATCCCTGTAAGTATTAAGTGTTAACGATGCACAAATAATGTGGAAAATGTATATTTTTTACCCGAATGATCCATGAAAAATTAGAGAAGAAAAACATGAAAAAGAAGCTAATCAAAGTTAAGCATGAAAGCAAGATTAGGTTGACACCATTATAGTTAGAGGTCCACTTTGGAATCAAAATTGAAGGGTGATCCATCGGGTTCTGACACGTTTGGAAGGATCATTTTCAATTGAGTGTTGCATCCCGGGCCCACCACTTTATCTGGTGTCTATTTTTTATTGATCCATCACTATTACTTTCTATTCCTCTCCAATATCAATATGTCAAATTAAAGCAAGTGTTCAATTAGATAAGGTATGTGTGTTGAGAATTGTTGCTTCAAATATTCATCAAGACTACTATATTAATTAGTCATAGCTTTCTTTCTTCTCCATGCTTCTTGGCAACTTGCATTTTCATTGGCTCACATTTCACTTACATTTGCTGACATAAGCTTTTGCTCAATGTCTCAATCTATAAACTAACATTACATTTTCTTCTTCTAAATTTCTAGTGATTCAAACATTAATTTGGACAACTTTGTCTTGTCTATAAGTAGTAAAGGCAATAATGCTAATTAATGAGCAACTAATTTGGATACTTTTGTGTCATCTATTCACTTATAATGAACAATTTAAAGACCTAATTGATTCTAACGATCAATGTCACTATTGATCATTTAGAGCTTTCAATTTATAGATGTAAATCTTGAACTTTTTCAAAACTCTGACAGGAAAAAAATTGAGTTAAACAAAACAAAAAGCAAGTTAATTTTTTTTTTAATTATTGATAATGTGAACCCAATCACATAGGCCACTCCAACTAAAAAACGAATAACTTGACGACCTCGAATTTAAAAAAATGAGTTTAATTAATAACAAGATTTGTGTCTTCAATAGAACTAAATAATTGCATAAAACCTTTCTTTTATCCCACATCGGTAGCTAGGAGTCCAATTAACGGGACGAGTTATATATTATTCTCCGTTTTGACCTACAGAATTGTTGAACATGTCATGTTCCGGTCGGTTCCGTCACGGCCCTGCGGCTTGTTTTCAATGCTTTTTGACTTTTCCCTTAAAATTACATTTTTAAAATTTCTGAAACCTTACCAAGGTTAAAGAGACAAGTTAAGACATTACTCATCTTGTAATTTCGTCACCATATTATATATGCATGAAATGTGTAAGGGACTAAGGGTGTCTGACCATTTAATTAATTGGAAAAGTATGTAAATTAGTGATTTTAGGTAATGAGTTTGATTAGTCATGTCTATACTTTTTTGGTCGGACATGTTTAGTGTAGTTTACTCGATTGGTCAGATTTATTTGCCATTATACAGTTCAAGATCGTTTATCCAGGGAACACTAGACGCGGTAACTATTCTCAAAGTGTACACTAGGTAGACCACAAGCTACGCCAGCCAAGACCAATTGGTAAAGGAATTCGAATAAACTCATAACCTTGCGATTATAAACTTACCTACTCCACTGATTTGACGACCTTGTCGATTTTGTTTGTGATTATTATCAATGTTATTGGGTAAGTTAATTGATGGGGATTAGATGATGAGTCTAATATTAGAAATGTTAGATGGTAGGGAACAACCCTCAATTAGAGTAGTACTAAATATATGGCGATGATAAAGCGGCAAGGAAAAGGCATTGGCCACGAAGTTGACCTTTCACTGCGAATGTCTGGAAGATAACATATAAAAATAGCTACTTCTTACTTTTATCATAAATTTAAAACACAAAAAACAGGTTAGTCTGTTTCACTCTCCAATATAACATCACATGATTTTCCGGTGCCTTCAAGTTCATCTGTTTCAACTTTCAACTGTGCTTAGCTTAACCTATTCGGCGTCCAAGTGCCCAACTACCTCAGGGTTGCTATTTTAATTTCTAGTTTTTTATGAGTATGTTTATTGAAAATTAATTTTTGAATGATTACGCCATAACTATATGCGATGTTTCTAATAGACGATATAAAATAAGAGCAAATTGCTTAAATATTCTCCGATAGTATGATCGAATTGCACTTCGGTTCCCAATAGTTACACGATTGCATGTTAGTTCCCGAGAGTGGCCAAAAAGTTGCACTTTAGTCTCCACGTCAAGTCTTCCGTTAACATATCTTGTTTAAGCGTTAAAATTGGGGTAAAAATTTAATTTTTAAGATTTAAAGTTGATTTTTTTCATTTTGACACCAATAGGAGCAAAAAATCAACTTTAAGTCTTAACAATTATATTTTTACCCAAATTTTAACGTCTAAACCTGAAATGTTAACGAAAAACTTGACGTGGGGACTAAAGTGCACTTTTTTGCTACTTTCGGTGACTAATGTGAAACCGTGTAAATATTGAGGACCAAAGTGCAACTCGATCATACTATCGAAAACCATTTCAGCAATTTTCTCAAACACATGAAAAGAACACGTGACACGATAAGGAGCTTGGAAAAAGAGATAGATGGGTATTTCCTTAAATTATAACCATTTAATTAGTGAAAAAATTGTCGAAGTCGTCCCTTCAATAGTATATGCAAGTTGCATTTTTGTCCTTGATATTGGTAAAAAAAGGTGTATTTTACACATATTATCTTGAATCATTTTAGCAATTATCTCCTTAATTAGTTGTAGGAGTGTGGAGGAAAATCAGAACCGAGTCGAACCAAACACCAACAGATCCGAAAATAACAGTTTTTTGAACCGGAGCGATCTTTGTTCCGCCTTTGAAGAAACCGAGCTGGTGTCGGTTCCGCTTATGAGATAACAGATAAAAATCGAACCGTTGACTAATTTTGTGTATATTAAAATTAAGCTTAGTAGAGATAATTGACGATATGATTTATCATTATTCATTATTGGTATGATATGATAATAGACAAGTAAATAAGTTTTAAGCTAATAATATATGGTGGTCTGGTGTGACGAAGGTGTATAAGAATTTCGAAATGATGAGTTTTAAAAGGAGTTCGTTAAATTTATAGAGAATATATATATATATATATATATATATATATATATATATATTTGGACCTTTATTATGAGTTATAGTTAACATATAACAATACTACTTGCATTTAGATTTGACTCCAAAAATAATAATATTAGCTAGAAATGAATAGACCCAAAATTTCAAGACCGTATGGGCTCAAATTTAGGACTAAAACATGAGGTCCGTAACTGAAACCGAGCCGAACAGTACCGACCTGGTGCCGAATCGATTCATGTTCCGTCTGTTATGGAACCGATCAGGTTGATCCGATTTTTTTTTTTTGTCCAAAACTAAAACGAACCATACATGCCTAAATAGTGGTACACACTTAATTCTCATGACATTATTATATAGTAAAGATAATAATTTTTGTCAACATTGTATATGATATATTTTCTTGATTTTGCAAAGATGCGTTTCGTCGTACAAATCAGAGGATATTTGGAAATCTTGAATATGAATAGAGAAGAGTGGTGATGGGAGTAAAAATAAATTATGTATTGAACTATTCAACTCTAGTTTGAGAGTTTGAGTACATGCATCTTTGATGGTCTAAATCAAGAAGGTCGATCAAGTGGTGAATGACTAATAATAGTACACCCACCAATATCCTAACAAGAAGATACATACATGCAACTGCCACAAGAGTACATTCATCAATTTATTGTCGAGGATTCTCCGTCTCTTCCTAGTGCGACTTCTCTCAACCATCCATTTTATCATGGTTTTTACCACTTGATAGATAGTCCACATCCCTTATATTCAATTATCGATTGGTCTATTTTTCGATTTATGCTTGTCATCCTTATGCAGCAGGAATCATGTTAATTTTTTCTATATCATTTCAATTTATCGGATGTTTCCGAAGGAACATATTTAATTATCGATTGATGATACATTAACAAAATAAAATTCATCCAAGTTAGTTTTAAAAATGAAAAATTGTTTTCAATATATAAAGTAACAATCATACAACTAAATCGGAGTTGGTAGTAACTCATGGTTTAGTAGTCTAATAGTAGCCGACCTGTGTTTCTACTAAGAGAGTTATGAATTTCTGTATTTGTTATTTGTAATGTTGTGTTACATTAGTAGATATTTTTCACATCCTTCCTTAATTTTAAAATAATATAAGAGACAATTGTTAAAATGGTCTCATATATTCGTGTTTTAGTATGGCTAGATGGTTTGGCCTTTTGTATAAAGATGAAATTGTTTATTATAAATTTTGTAAATTAAAGTTATGTAATGGTTATTTACCGGCCACATGAAAGTCATGGGTCCTGTCTTCCAAAGTTATATTTGAGTTTTCCTATGTACTTAGTTCATTGAACTATATAAATCACAAAGATAATATATAGTTGAATAGTTCAAAGTAACAAGGTTATGTCAACCACTTCTTGTTGTTGGGTAGTTGTAGTGTGAACTGAATTTGCCTTACTTTGACTTGCTATACTTAAACTAAACACTCAAAAAGTCAATTCATCAAAATTAAACGATATTTTAAGAATTGACGGAGTATGAGCATTCTTACTCCGTCAATTATTAAAATATCAAACCACAAAAAAAGTGAGTTGGTTTATAATTTAGTAGTATCATGGTTGGTGAATGAGGTGGGGCTAGGGTTGTTAGGAAGATATTACATTGAGGAATTAAATCTTTATTTCCTTATTTAATTAAAGAAAGTTTGGAAGCAAAGAGTACATGAGGCAGCTAGTCAGTTAGTACACAAATATAAAAGTACTAGCAAGCATATATTTTTACACCTGAGTCTGAGTCTGAGTCTGAGTCCAGAATGGGAATTCTTCAAATCTAATTTATCCATTTTGGTTCCTTCACTTTCCTCTCTATAAATAGAGACAAGTTGATTGAGTACTAGTGTACCAAAATTCTCACAAATACCAATTATTAATCCTTTCTCTTTCATCTTCAAATACTACTCAAATTTCCTCATTCTCACACATACACATACACATACCTTTTCTTCTTTTGCAGAACTTTATTGGTTTGAGTACTCATTCATATTCATTCATATTCATTCATTTATCAGGTAATATTAATTAATGAAGAGGGTTGTTGACAGAAGATAGAGAGCACAGATGATGAAGTGCAGCATATGGAGGCTTTTTACTATTTGCATCTCACTCCTTTGTGCTCTCTAGGCTTCTGTCATCCCCCTTCTATCTTCTCCCTACACCTACCCCCACCCCCACCCCCACCCCACCCCCTACCCTCACCCCCACCCCTACCCCTCAACCCCTCCCTCTTTTTTCTTGATATAGCTAGTTAGCATTTTTTTAACTAAGATCCTAAATAATTATCATATATTTATTTGTTGTATTTGGTTGGTTTTGTTAAGAACCCCCAACTCCCTCAAACCCCTTTTTAATGTTTTCAAGATATTCAACAATTTAGACTAATTAATTAATAGTCATTACGTCACAAGCCCTAATCCATATAATTGTTGATTTGGTTCTAGATAGTAGGTAGAAGTTATACTTTGCTCCCTGATAATTACGTTGTTGCTAATTAATCTACGAAAATGGCTCAGGTGTTTCCATATAATTTATTAAAAGTGATAATTATTGCACTTTCAAGAATTAATCTTCAATATTTTAACTATATATCTAAGACCAAAGCATAACTTCATCCCACTTTCTCATACCAAATGTGCAATTGAATCATCCCTAATATATTAAACATTTCTGACATATAACTGAGTATTAGTGCATACTTCTAATTGACAATTGATTTTGATATAAATTTAGAATTAATTAATTGATCAACTTTTGACCTCTATGCTCCTGTCATCAACCTTTATCCACCGTCTTCTCCCTTTAATTATCACCACTCCATATACACCTCCCTCCTCTTTCTTTTATTGATCTAATCGGCATTATTTTAACTAAACTATTTTACTTTAATTTTACTCAATAATGTAATTATATACTTATTTACACTGTAACTATAATTGTTGGCGTTGATTTTGTTAAGAACTTTCTCTGTTCCTTTTTAATGTTTTGTTTAAAATATACATTCACCAATAATTTAGGCTAATTATTTCATTAACAATCATTAGGTCACAACTCACAAGCCCTAATAAAATTCCTAAATTTTACTACCTCCACTAAAATTTAGTTGATTGATTTCTAAATTTACTTTGAAGTGTAACATTTTGATTTTTAAGTGTTGTTTTAATTGAAAACATATGTATTATATAATATCATTTAAAAAATTATAAAAAATAGGTTAACAATATCTTGAGTGAAAACCTAATCAATATATTAGTTTAAACACGTCGATTTCTAGGCATTAGTCAATGTTATCTAGATGAATTTTAAAATTCATTGAACAGTTACTGATAATGTTTTTTAATGGAATCATATATTAAAAATTCCCTAATCATATTTGTTCTTACTTCTTAGTAACCAATAAAACAAGTTTCAACTTTTATCGATCTTGTTGTCCAATTGCAGCAAAACTAGAATATTAATTAGTTTAATCAATATGTCTATTACTCTATGTGATATTGTTGATTACTGTATGTTGACTCCCTCAATTTCTACCCCCGTTAAATTTGTCCACATGTACTCAACTCACAAGAATATATATATATATATATCAACAATTCACGATTTGATCATAGATCGAAATAATGAAGTAGACATATGTATTATGTAGTATATTGAAAATTATAGTACTGAACATTTTTGCTAATATAAAATGATAATGTGGAGGAGGTTATTATTGTTATTAACATCAAGCAGATGATGATATATAATACTCGTAATATAAGACTTATTAGCTTGATAGCAACTCGAGAAGATTGAGGAGGTTTTAATGTATGTGAAACTCAAAACTTGCGGCACATACATAACCAATTTTGTATACTTCAATTGTAATTTCATTTTGTCTCCAGTTTTTTACTTCTTTCAATATTTTACTTGTCTTCTTAAATAATGTATTCTTAATCAATTAATAAACCAATTACTATTTATATAGTCATACGACTGACGTTGTTGAGTAGGTTTTTTTATTTAATTACTATTTTTTGGTGTAGTTTTTAATATTGACACAATTATTGTAATATAGTCATACAATTGACGAAATGTTAAATTATTATTGCTAGCTAACTTCATGAAGTTGATTGTGCAACAATATTTTAATGGAAAATGATAATTCAAGAGCAATTTTTATATTGCTAGAGCAAAATTATGTCTAATTTCTTTTATGTCCTTTGATTCTATGATTTATAAGTACAATATTTATTGTTAACGATAGAATACTTTTGTTTCTATTTGAATGATGAAAACATGAATAAATTTTATAATTAACAATTGAGATTATGAGCAAAATATGATTTGATGAGAAGGGTATAAAAAAAAATTAGCATGATTTTGCTATGACGATATGAAAATTGCTTTGACATTATCACTAGCATATTTTAATTTTTCCAAAGCTTAAGGCAAATCACCCAACAAAGCAATAGACCTGAGTTCGACTCCCTACAGGCACTGAACATTTTACTTTAACCAATTCACATCATACAAATAAAAAAATCTTATACTATCGAGGAGGAAAATCTATACTATAACGGAACAAAGATACTCGTAAATATTTAAATCCTCGACCAGTCGCCCGATATAGAACCATGGCCTCGAGAACATTTGATTCTTTGCTCTCTGGATTTATTAGTATGTTAATTATGGAGTAGCAGCTAAAGTTACAAAACATGTGGGATCATTTTGGTAGAATCCAATTATCAATTAATTTGTATATTTCCGAAATTTTACTGTTAATGTTAAGTTTATACACATGTTAACAACTTAACATAATTATATCATGCTTTAAGTAGTAGTATTACGCAACTGGTGTTATTTCCGATGACATTGTGGAGCACAGATTACTCCCAATTAATAGTCTCCTTAAAATAACAATATCTGATGACGATGTCATCATAATTTCTTGATAGTATTAAATTGAGCTAATCGTAAAAATGATCCTCATAGTAGGAGGAGTTTAGTTCCGAATAGTTAATTAATTATATCTTGATCTTAGATATTATTGAAAGTGTTGTAATTTAATCCCCAACTAGCCGTATCGTTAAACTTTAACGTCTTCACGTTTTTTGGGGCAAAATTCTGATTACAAAGTTTCTGTCCGAGTTACAATAATAAAGTTTTAGATAAGGTCATGACAAATGTTATATTTTGGTTCAAATATATAATCGGTAATTGTCTAATAATATTAGATAAGATTAATAAAAATCATCCTATAAATTATAGTACTTGTAACAGATATCAAAGACTTGTATGCATGTTCTATTTCATGAATAATATTTGTTATGACTTGAACATTTATATTGTCTTACTTCTTTGATCATGATAGAAATTTTTAAATGAGAGTAATATTTTACAAAATATTTATTGAAATTTTATATCTGAAAATTATATTTCTTAACATCATAATTTTCTAAACTCTATCTCATATATTATTAAAGGGGTCAAAAAGAGTTTTTGAATACATTTTGAATCGTTAAAATTGAAATTAAAATGAAGAAATTAAGGCAAAATCAAGATTGATTGTAATAACATGGGTGGAAACATTATAGAATTATAATTTTGTCCAAAAATGTCCAAAGTTAACGAAACCGTTAATCGAGACCAAAATGTAATACTTTTTTCAATATTTAAAATTAAAGTACAACTAATAAACAATTTAAGACTAAAATACGATCTTATTTTACAATCTAAAATCAATTTAACGATTAGCTCGTATTAAATTTATCTGCAAAATTGAATGAACAATCCGTTGTTATTATTAGGAAGCACAACACATCTTTTTAATAAGAGTAGAGACGTAGAGTCTCCATTGTCCAATCGCAATGTCAGATTCTCATCTTGTTAAATAATTTCAGATCCGAATAAGTATGGATCCCATTATTATTGGTTACATCATCTTTTCTTATTCTAGCCTTAGAGAATCTTGCTAGTGTAATTAAATGCGAATTTTTCTAGCAATATCCATGTTCACTTTATGGACAACACTATAAATATCATAATATTATTTTTTTTAGAATGTAAAATGATGATTTTATTCCCAACTTAACTATTTTTTATTATACCTACAAATAGAAGGAGACAAAATTTTCATTTCACACCAAAATATCACTATTCTGATGTGTGGGTAACAAATAAGACACTTTATGCTTATTACTAGAACTGGAACTTAGGATATATATATGCCTTCAAATATCTCCCTTCACAAGCCGTATTTTAAATAAAGAAAAAGAGACCGATAAAATCAATTTATTTCTAATAATTTAGATGTGTTGATATATAATGATGTGAAAAAAATTTGTAATACTTTATATAGTAGTATGTTTTATATTATTCACCTAAAAATGATTTATTTATTTTATAAAGAGTGTGTCTCGAAGTTTGAGTGATGTGTGTTACTTTTAATATTATGTCAAAACTTTTACGTCTGTAAGAATAGTGTATAACCAGCCTACAATCAAACCTTGACACAACTTGATTATTAATAATACGTTGGTTCAAGAGTGAGGCTTTTGAGGTCTTACGAGGTCTTAATTATATTATTTTCGGAGTTATTTTTTGGCATACCAAACAAAGCTCTAAGAAATTGAAACATTGTGGGAAGTCGAAATAAATTTAACATTTTCTCAATCTTTCAGCACATAACATCCGAAATATACAAAGCTTGTACGAACCTTTTTATTTGATGATAATGATATACTCGTTCACAATTTATTTGTAAAATTTTAAATACTTGTGAAAGCTCTACTTATTATATTATGAGAATCGAAAACCTTCAAGAATGCAAAATACTATATCAATATATATGATTCCCAATATCATTACATGTGAGTTCCAACACTTGCTTGCCTTATCTCCTAAGCCGTCCTTATTTCACTTTTTGGGGTTGTATGTATGTGTTCAACATAATAATTAATTTATGAATAACTCATCACTTGAATATCTCTTTGTTAAAGTTCCAATTTCGATGGGTATAAATGATCCTTCTGGCATATGGGGCAACCAACGTTTTCCTTTTTGGTTCTTTCTAATAATGGCACCACCATAACAATCTTTTGCCCCGCCATGTTCTATTTTATCTCTTATTTTAGTCATTATTGTTGGATCTACAACGAAAATAGTTTCTTTTTATGTTTAGTTTGCTTTTTATTAATTTTCTTATTGGGACTAGTTTGGAGAATTAATTTTCTATAAGGAATTAATTATATATTAATCAGTAAACTAAATATACAAGTAAAATTAATATTTAATTAAATACAAAAAAGTCAACTAAAATGTGAGTTAATCCACTATTGTAACATAATCAATTAAATTACTAAAAAACAATTTTGCCTTTAGATATTACTTACTTAAACAATGATAGACGAGCTTGATTCGTCCTTAAAAAAATTGCGCTTAGATAATACTTATTCAAACGTGTTAATCACGTCATTAAAAAAGGTGTTGTCTAAAACATACTTAAATTATGTACTTATGAGGAGTTAATCGAATAGCCTAGAGACCAGAAGGTCCCGGATTCGAGACTCACTTTATCGCTAAGAAAAAAAAAAGTTACGCACTTATGGGACGCTCTTGAATAGTGCTTCTTAAATGGTTCTTTTTGTAGGTTGTCTCCATAAGCACCATCCAAGTAAAACAATTTAGAATAAAAATAAAAGTTACTAGTGGATCTTGTAATTCATTACTTGCTTGATCTTTTAGTGGAAGAACTATAGTTCTATACTTGTAGAATGAATAATCTAAGTTTTACAACCCGACTTGTTTATAGGTTTAAACAAGTCTTAATGCACAAATACAGTTTATTACCCGCCTCAACTACTATCTAGAATATATTGAAAAATATATACCATTTTCATTAAGGTCGATTTCATTTTTCTTTTTGAAAATTTGCAATGAATTTTACAACAAAAAGGATTGATTTGAAAATTGAAAACTTGTAAATGAAAATAAATTTGTAATTTGAAGTGATTAACGAACTTTATGCATTTGAATAAGTCACTCGATTTGACAAAACATGCCAATGTTTTTGGAATGGAGAAAGTAAAAACAATTCGAACATTCAAAAATGACTTCATTATCACTACAATGCAAAATTCTCTAGGAGTAAAAAAATGATATAAATAGTGTTGCATAAAATTAGTTGAGAAAATAATGGCATGTTCAAAGGTACCCTTGACATATAGGTGTTGTTCCCTTATCTTTTGCAGACTGTACGAAACCAAATAACAAATGAGAAATGACAAATGAATAGACTGTTGTTTATATTGTGTGGTACACCAAAATCAACCTCCAATCATATTTTATCATACGGATTATCAGAAACTCGACGTGAGTTTCGAGAAGTCAAACATATCTTTAATTCAACATTACAATATAGACCTGCCAATTTTCGATTATTGGAGGTAACCCCAAATTCAGTAGCGGACCTATACACGTTAACTGGTATTTACTCGAACAGATATTTTTTTTTTTAATTTTTTTTTATATATGTGTTAAAAAAAGTTAATATAAAAATTAGCATTAAAAATTTTATGTGAATATATTTAAATGTTTTGAACAGATACTTTCATACTCCTAGATACACTACTGCCCAAATTGCCTGTCATAGAAAGGTAAGTACCATAGGTTTAAGTTGCACTACCTCCAATTCACAATAATTATTTTTTAGGCACATTAAGAATATTCAATATAATTGCTTCGTTTATCTTAAATTATTTGGATCACTTTTTATTTTGAGAATCATACTTTAAAAATTTTGACTATAGATTAGTCAACGAGAAATAATATAATCAGTATTCGTAAGCAAAGATGCCCAACCTTTATCAACCTTCACATAACAACACAAATTGGTGTACCAGCAAAAGAGTAGGTTCAAATACGGACAGAGCGGAAAAAGGGGGGGGGTGGATATATAAGTTACCACCCCCCTAATTTGTTTGTATTTCCTTAATTGAATTCCGTTTGATTAGGGAGAAGCTCTTTAAAAAGCCCGTTTTTCTTTAAAATATTCCGAACAGTTCCTGTAGGTTGAGCACCCCTTTCAAGGAAGTATAGAATAGCAGGAACGTTTAAATTTGTTTCTTTTTAACCAGTTTTTCCAGCCATTCCTTGCAGAATTTTGAAGTTTTTTATGTCCTAATCTGAAAAAAACCAGAGGTTATTTGTATTCCTCGGAAACCTCCGCCCACATCCTATAATTAGGGGAAGTAACATAGTATTGTCCGATTCATAAGGATAGGAATAAGTTCTTTATCGGATCATAAAAACCCACTTTCTGAAGATCTTTTCCTTCTCTTCGGGACCGAACAATTTTTCTTTTGCTAGGCCCATAACTAAAAAACCTACTTTCTTACGATTACGGGGTTCATTCGAATATGAAATCCAATCTTTTTTTTGTTTTAACTTACACCTTTACGAATGTCTCATTAGTTATAAGTTCAAATTAGCCTCATTAGACCGTACATCTTTCTTTGTATATCCATATAATAGGTAGGAGCATAAACTAAGGGCATGCATATAACACAGTAAGTGATACAAGCTAAGGCAGAGACTTGAGAGATGGTAATGAAAATTGTAGCATTAGGTCAAGATGTTGCTATTCTAGCCTATCATTTATCAAAATCAAGTGGGGGCAAATCACTAATAACTTCAAATGTTTATTGGAAACATTTTTATGATTGTTTTCACCTTTCCCATCAAAGATAATATTTGTGCATGCCATATTGGCTAATTCTCCCCAAACTTGAACATGAATAGTTGACATTGTTGGAGACAGTTGTGTTTTCTGTCTTCATATAATCTGTCTTCATATAATCATATGTTACTCAAGTTGAGTAATAAGGGTAGTTGCAAGATGAGAACCAACATGTTCTTTTTTTTTTTTTTTTTTTTTTTTTTTTTTTTTGTAAATTAACGATAATGTGAGTTTCGAACATGTTTCTTCTGTCTTCAATTGCCAATAAAGATACAAAGAAAGTAGAAAATATGCACACAGTAGTCTACTGACTACTCCACACACTCATGAATGAATTCTGAAGAGGAAATTGCCGAAATGGTCCCCGAAAGTGACACCAAATTGCACTTTGGCCCCCAATAGTGGCACCGGTGCAGATTAGTCCCCGAAAGTGGCCAAAAAGTTGCAGTTTGGTCCCCAAGTTAACTTTTCCGTTATAATTTAACGTTGACACGCGGTTTTGGGGTTAAAGTGGGGCAAAAACATAATTTTAAATACTTTAACTTACCTTAAGTTACTTTAACTTAGTTTTGGTGCCAAATTGCAATTTCCAACTCTTTTCCCTCCAAAAATAACTTTATTCCTCAATTTTTCCCTCCTAAATGAAATGTCTATATGAAGACCCAAAACTACAATTTTTTCCTCCATTTTTCCCTCCTCAATTTCTTCTTCAACTAAAATTTCTTCTTCTATTTATGTTGACATGTTTTGCAATAGAAAGTGGAGCCATTATATCCGAAATGAAAATTTTGATTTCATAAGTAATATTATTAACGTGGTTTGACCGTGTCTTTATTTCACGTGTTTAATATGTTTGACCCGTGTATTTATTTCACGTGTTTAATATGTTTGACCCGTGTATTTATTCACGTGTTTAATATGTTTGACCCGTGTATTTTTGGAGGGAAAAGAGTTGGAAATTGCAATTTGGCACCAAAATTAAGTTAAAGTAACTTAAGGTAAGTTAAAGTATTTAAAATTATGTTTTTGCCCCATTTTAACCCCAAAACCGCGTGTCAACGTTAAATTATAACGGAAAAGTTAACTTGGGGACCAAACTGCAACTTTCTGGCCACTTTCGGGGACTAATCTGCACCGGTGCCACTATTGGGGACCAAAGTGCAATCTGGTGCCACTTTCGGGGACCATTTCGGCAATTTTCTCGAATTCTGAACCAACATGTTTGTTCTGTCTTCAATTGCCAATAAAGACCAATCATTATTAGCTTCAATGTGACTTCATACAATCGACATCCTGAGGAGCATGCTTCTTTAAGGCTCGAGCTCGGTTTGGTATGTATGAAATGAGCAACGCCCTAGATCTCAAACTCAACTGGTTGGTGAGCTGTTCGCTAGCTCGTTTTAATATTCTTAATACATTATACTAAATAAAAAATAATAGGCTTATTTTCTCGAATCTGCCCAACCATGAAAACGCTTCCCATTAGAAGATCATACTTTTCATCTTTTAGTTAAGGGACTCAACTATCTACATTTCAAATTGTCCCTTACTTCGCGTTATTTCACAAGGCTGCTTAATTGAGATTAGGCTCTTTAGTTACCAAGCTGAGCTAAAATTTCTCCACCCGAAATTGCAAGGTGGATTTCCTTTCGCAGCTAAGTCGAAGATTTCGTGGTTGGGCTCGATTTATTAACAGCTGAAATATAAGGTCGACCACCAGATTGAATGAAAAATAGATAATGCACTATACTACTATGGCTGATTAGTATAAATTTGTGAGTCAAACACTCTCTCCACTAATAGTACAATGAGTTGACATTCTAAATATGTATTAGTCTATGTTAAACATGTTCTATAAACTAATGTAGTTGACTAAGTAATTTATAGCCTACTTGATGATGACAGATGAGAAAAAAAACAGCCAACAACTCTATATCAAAGAGATAATGTGTGTTTTAGTATAACCCAAGCCAAATTTCACAGAGAAAAAAAAGAAGGAAAAGAGAGAAATATGAGTCAAAACGACGAAGCAGTTGATGAAAGCAGAAGTAAGAAGCACTACTCAAGCAGGGAAACTAAAATGAAAAAGCCAAGCAGTTCAATGACAAGTTCAATGGATCAACAAGTAGAAGTTCGCGTCAAAGTTGGCCAGCGACGTCGTCTTATACAAGAGACTTATGAGGAAGAGGAACTCAGTATTGAATCTTCCATTTCCCGCATTGACAACATTCATCTCCAATATGGCGATCACTCCCTACCATTGATAGATCTAAGCGATGAAGCGGATCCTAGTTCTCGTGGTACTAGACCTCATAATAAATGTGCTGGTGGACATTCCAGGCCTCGACGTAGCCAGCCTAGCCACTTGGGGGAGGCCACTGATGAGGATGATGATCCTGGCCGCTCCAGTGACAGACGGGGTCCTCGTGGTAGGAACCGGGGACAACACGTTGTGAAAGATGATGAGCAAGATTTGCCAGACCAACCTGGTCCTGGGAGCTCCAGGGACAAGTATAGGATCAACAGACAACAGGTAGTGAAAGAGGAAGAGCCATATTTCCCTAACCAACGAGGTCCTGGCTGCTCCAGGGACAGATTTGGTCGTCATAATGGGAATCGCAGACAGCACGCAGCAAAAGATGATGATAGCAATGATGATGAGGATGAAGATGAAATAGATCATCCTGCCCTAACCAACCGTCGTGGACCAGAAGATGCCTATGTACCGCGGGGGCAGTCTAGAGTTCATTCAAGGAGAGGTGGAGAGGGTTGTGGGGCTCAACCAGCAATTGGGACCAAACATTTCAGCCACCGGCATCCCTTAAAACAAGCCAGAATAAGATCTAAAGACAACATCTTCTGTAACTTTTGTGATACTAAAATCAGTGGTGCAGCGTTCGAGTGCGGGAGTAAGGAGTGCGACTTCTTCATTCACCAGGTATGTTTTCAGATTCCCACCAACATCAAGAGCCACTTTTATCAGCAAGATCATACCCTAACTATTAAATCCGTTGAAACTGCTGGGGAAGACTTGAGTTGCAGAGCATGTCAAAATGACATTGATAGTCAATTCTCACACTACTACAGTTGTACTTCTTGTGATGAATATCAAATTCATGTCATTTGTGCATCCATGCCCATGAACTTAAACGCAAATAACGTTGTTGAGTATCCGCTCACTCTGTTCTTCTCCCCCCTTTTGGGAAAGGATCACCGGCATAAAAATAAATGTGTCATCTGTAAGCACTCTATCATTGAAGGTTCGTGGATTTACTACAACAAGAAACATGATTTTGCAACTCACTTGATCTGCCCTGTGTCAAAGCAAGAAGATGATGAGTTCCTCTTCGGAGTCATGATTAGATTGGTACGTAAAGCATCCCACGACGAGCGTCATGAAAATCAATATTCAGACAACCAACTGAGGAAGCAAGATATCAGTGAGGACAATGTAGTCTTTGGTTTTGGCCATCCTCATCCGATCAAAGAGTTCCTAACGCAAGAATTAGAAAGGTATCTGAAAGAGATTGACATGAACTGCTGGGTGTGTGGACCTCAAGGATCAGATAAATACTATGGTTGCCTTGTATGCGGTTTCTTCGTCTGCAAAACTTGCTTTCGACTTCCAGAAAAAATTCAATTCAGCAATCATTGTGATCAAACATTCCTGAACCTGAATGAGTTTGACAACAACGGCAATCATCGCACACAACAAGGGAATTGTTTCTTATGTGGATACCCATATGACCTTGCCTTTTATGGCTGCAATGTATGTCACTACGGCATACATGCACGGTGCCTTGGAAACTCCAAAGGCATTACTTACGACAATAATGGTCATCGTTTTCGGTTGGTACAAGGGAATGATTCTGCAAAGAACGGCGGAGGTAACTGCTCCATGTGTCACCGTTTTGTTGCAAAAGCCAGCAACTGGGTTTACAAACGAGAAGGAGGTGATACTATTTATTGCTTATGGTGCGCCTCCGACTCCTTCAACAGCCTTATGTCTATTGATGAGGTGACTTTTGTTAACAGGGTGCAATCGTACAAAGTGGCTTAAGAATGGTCAAGCCACTCCTCACCATCTCCTACATACTACTTAGTAATAACAATAAACCCTGCAAGATGCAGATGGTGTGTTTCCGTGTAATAATGCATTGGTCTTCGATTACAGATTGTTTACTTTGGTGTAATTTACTGATTACAACAAGTGTGCTCTTTCCAGCGTTATGAAGTTCAAAACCTATTAGCTCATACCCTATGTAATTTGTTTGGGTTCAACAACCAAAATAATGCTCTCAAATTAATTGATGAAGGCATTTCTCATCTCATTTTACTTGTTGATCTTGGTTGGAATAAGAACTTCAGGATGGCTTAAGCTGATTCTCTAATATCTCATACCCATCGACACAAGTACTAGATTAAATCATGGCAGCAAAAGGTGCTCGCTGTAAATCTTGCAGCAATAAACAGAAATCTAACTACAATCCTTTAACGCCTAACCCTGAATACAAGAATCAGCACATTACTAAATTTGAAAGACTAACCACACAAACCAAGTACTTCTAAGGCGTTTTGTCCTCATTCACGCTCTCCTAAATTTCCACAGTATCACCCATCCAAAATTGGTCCAAAACAAACACGCGTACCTTGAGCATTTATTAGTTGATTTTTACACTCCAACGAGGGTTAATGGCACTCCACTTTTAGTATAAAACTGGATGAAAAATAATGAAGGGGTGGAGTGCTATAATAAAACAGTGGAGTGTAAAAATCATTAGCCTAACTATATAGATGCCATGAGTAGTGCCAACCTTATCACTTTAGGTCGTGATACAACAAATACAATACAAAACTAGAATTCCGGATACATTAACACTAATAGCCTAATAGGCATATGCATTCAAAAGCTAAGAGAGCACATCAAAGACACTAATAGTTACCAACTGTGAGCACTAGAACAAGAAGCATCATAACATTCATAAAACACATTAGTAAAACAAAGGCCAAAAGACACCAAAGTAAATATATCAATCCTTCAAAAATAGATATACGGCTAGTGGCAAAAGGAAAAACCAAACAGATAACATGGCTAAAACATTGTCTAGTTTTCAGTTTTGCAATTATATCTATCGGACTGTGACAATATCATCAATCTTCAAGATCATACGCACACACTCTGTGGCTAGACTAATAGCACTTGTACTAACCAGTAGTGGCTGCACGACGTTTTCCTCCAAGATGTTAGTGATTTGCCCCTTCCGCACATTGATCCCAGCATTGATTTCCCCTTGAGCGTGCCTGTTCCTCAACTCAGTCACAATGGCGATAGGATTCAATCCAGCATTCTCGGCCAATGTATATGGTATGACCTCCAAAGCCTCGGCAAAAGACTTGACACAGTAACCCTCCATTCCATGCAGAACCTTTGCCCACGCACCCAACTGTCTAGAGAGCTCGATTTCAGGAGCTCCACCACCAGCAATCAGAAATTTCTTGTTCACCAAACAACGTACCACACATAGAGCATCGTGCAAGCTCCTCTCCGCCTCACCAAGCACCAGCTGATTCGAGCCGCGTGCCACAACTGTAGCAGTCCTCCCCATATCCTTAATCCCAGTAACCTTCACAATCTTTCCACCATCACCAAGGGAAACCTCCTCAACCAAATCTGCGAAACCCAACTTCTCCGCCCTAAAGTGCTCAATATTCGCAATAGGCAAACAATTCAACGTCTTGGTAATGAACTCAATGTCATCCCTCTCCACATCCTTAACAACCAAAATCTTTGCCTTCGCCAAATAATGCAATGACAAATCCGTCACAGCATCCCGCAAAATACTCTTCTGAATCAACAACACATTACACCCGGTTGCCTTGATCTTCTTAATCATCCCCAAAATATAATTCCTCTCCTCCTTCAGAATCCTATCCATCTGAGTATAATCAGAGACAATGATACTTTGCTCAATATCAGTCTTGGGAGGCGAAATCTGGAACTGAATGACCCCAATTTTTGCGTTCTCCACACGAGCGATCCCGCCAGCAGCGTGACTAACCTTCTTATCAAAGACCAAACCTTTAACCAACTCAGTATCATCAACAGTCCCACCAGATTTCTTAATAACCTTAATATCCCTTAAATCAACCAAATCCGGTTTAGCAGGATCCACAACGGACAACACACAATCAACAGCCAACGGCGCCAAAAGAGATGAATACTGGGAAACAACCTTGCTATTCAACGCAGTGCTAGCGGACTTCACCAACGAATCACGATCCGATAACTCAACAGGGACTGCCATGGCTGTCAAAACCTCAACCGCCTTAACGGACACCTTGTACAATGCGTCAGATATCACCGTAGGGTGGATCCCTGCCGTCAGCAAGATCTGACACTGCTTGAGAAGAGCTCCAGCGATGACTACGACAGTGGTGGTTCCGTCTCCGGCGACCACGTCTTGCGATTTGGAGAGTTCGACGAGGAATTTGGCAGCGGGTTGGAGGACTTCCATCTTGTTGAGGATGGTGGCGCCATCGTTGGTAATGATGACCTCTCCAGAGGCGGTGGAGATCATTTTGTCCATGCCACGTGGACCAAGGGAGGTACGGACTGCTGAGGCGACTGATTGGGCGGAGGAAATGTTCACCATTCGGATATCTTCTTTGCGTTTGTTGTCCACGAAGGTTTCGGTTTTGGCAGTGGCAGCCCGTGGGGCGGAAGTTACGGCGGCGGAAGCCATTTTACGGTGGTGATTTGGTGGAAGGGTTTTGGAGATTTGAAATGAGAGAAATGAAGTAAAACCCTAGATTGAGAAAGAGGAGAATGTTTTAATTTGTATCATCACTAAATGGGCCCGAATTTGAATACTTGAGCCCACTTTTGTAGGAAACCCAATACCTAAGAAACTGGGTTCGGAAAGTTCATTTAGGCATGACTACAGGAGTATTTTTTAAAGTGTCCAACCGGCAACCGGATTCAATCTCTTTGTACTTGATCTGTTGATCATACCTTAATTTTTTCAAGTATTAGGTTCGATTAGATCGAAAAAATTGGAACTTTTCATATTCCTAATTTCATTTAGGCCATTTTTTCGAGTTGATATTTTGTTGAGCGTTTGATACAATTGAGGCTTAGATAGAAGGCCTAGGCCTAGCCTTGATTAGAATATCTTCTTTAGTGAACCAAGTAATTTGATGTTTGTTCGATACCCAATTCATGAAGGCCCACTCAAAATTCGTGATGGATTATTGGATGACTAGGGGCACCACTATACACACACTGAAACAGTGACTCACTGTAGCGGATGGACGGTTTTGCCCCTGACGAACAGAGAGTTCGGCCACAAGGGTTACTGACGAGTACATTGCTCGTCAAGAAGGGTTACGGACGAGTGCATTGTTTGTCCAAACCTATCCGTTTATAAGGGTTACGGACGAGCCCATTGGTCGTCAACAATGCTTACGGACGAGTGCATTGTTCGTCCGTAACCCTTATAAACGAACAAGCAGTTTTTTTTTTCCAAAAAAAATCATATATTGTGGATATTTCTTATTAATATTAGTAATATTATTATTAATATTTCTTATTGTATTATTGTTAATATTTGTTATTATTATGGTTAGACACATACTTATTAATAATTTTAAAATTAAGAACGATACTTGAGTGTTTTCTCATTAATTGTTTTTAATATTATTAATTTGTTATAATACTTATATTATACATAATAATATTAAAAATATGTATTAGTATTGCCAAGTTAACAAATTCTAGAAAATATAGACATTTCAAATTAATAACAAGAAAATATTCCAAATACATTAAAGAAAATATAATGATTACAATTTTAGTGTTCCGCTACTAATCATCAGAGTCATACTCGGTTTCCTCCTCATCGACATCATCATCATCATCATCCTCCCCATCATCATCGTCATCGGGCTGGGTTGTTCCAGGATACTGATGGAAACTCCGAGAAGGACCAGTCTGAAAGTTTTGTTGGTTCCATTCAGTTCCGGTCGTTTGGCCCCACCAATTATCCATCGACCCCTGCGGCACACCGGGCAAGCCTCCAGTCCCTCCATACCGCTGCAAATCTTCCATCTGCTGCTGCATGTATGGGTCTACATGCTGTTGTGACTGCAAGTATTGCTCAATGTTACGGACTGTCTGCCGCAAGGGTTGTAGTCGCTTTTATCAAAATAGAGAAAATATAATATTTGGTTAGTTGAAGAAAAAAGGTAACATAACTTCATGAAAAGTTGAATGTAATAAATCGTACCTGTTGCGACACAGAATATATCGTGCTCGCAGTCACGCCTACGTCTCCCCTCTCTGGGTTGTGCAGTCTCACATGGGTCCTCGGTATATACCAATCCATGTAATCATCGGAGGTTTGCGTTGCTATGTACGCTGGGGGACCCATACGAACCGGGACCACATTGTAGTATATACATGTACTACTATTACTTATTTTTCACCCCACAATGCATATATTTTGGATAGTAAAATACTTAAATATACTTGAATTACTTCTATTATTTTTATTTATTATATTTTTCAATTTATCTTACTATCCTAATTGAGTATCTTCAACCAAACACTATTCTATTTCATGTATAAATATTTAAATAGTATGCAATGTTATATAGAAATATATGAACAATAATATAAAACTAACCAATTTTATTTTTAAATAATAATGGAATGCAACACCTAAACTTGATTTGATTGTCAAATGATATTTTTATAATAATATTGTCGAATTTATAAATATATGTAGAACAATTAGTATGATTAATATTATTAGAATAATTAGAATGATTAATATTATTAGAACAATTAGTATGATTGTTCTTCATATTTAAAGTAATAAATAAATATGTGTCTAACCATAATAATAACAAATATACAATACCATAATCAATACTCCTAATAATAATCATATTACTAAATATTAATAACAAATATTCACAACATATCATTTTAAAAAAAATGTTCAAAAGTTTATGGACGAACTAATGTTCAAAAGTTTATGGACGAACTATGAGTTCGTCCATAGGGCTTACGGACGAACTCATTGTTTGTCCGTAGGGCTTACGGACGAACTCATTGTTTGTCCGTAGGGCTTACGGACGAACAACCAGTTCGTCCATAACAGAAGGGACGACTGTTTTTGGCCGAAATCTTTACACGTCCATAGCCTTATTGACGGGTGCCGTGTTCGTCCATAAGGCTACGGACGAACTCGTTGTTCGTCAGGGACATTTTTGTCCAATTGCTACAGTTTTTTACTGTTTCAGTGTGCGTATAACAGCTCAGGATGACTAGTTCAGTTGTATGTTTTATTTTACCATTCGATTACTTGTCATCGGCGTGTTAAATGAAACTGACAATCGATACTCAGACGAAAAATTCGCTCGAAGGTTAAGCAAACCTGACTAGAGTAGAATGCCTTGCTCAGGACAGATAACTATTAAACTTGAATAACAAAATTTTATAAACAGCTAATTTATAAGGTGTAGCGGTCAACGGTATGTATTGCTGTAATGTTAGCGAATAATTCCTTTATTCGACAATAAAAACAAAATCGAATTCTGAATATAAGGTGCAGGTGCTACTACTTGATTAACTTTTGATGCCGCAATCTAATTAATTTCATCAAGCTTACTTGTCCTTTTATGCATCATGAATATTCTTAAATTTTTGGTCAACAATGTGTTGCATAAATTATAATAACATTCTATTTTCTGTTTGTCCTATTAACTACTCAATACTCGGCATTACCATGTACTGAAACAGCATCTTACCAAAAACAAAGCTTAGACCGTACCGATTGCTAATGGAGCTTAGCTCGATTTGATGGGATTATTGGGTTCCTTATACATTTTACAACTCATCTTGGTAATAGGTATTCTTAATGAACTCAATCATATTAGTTGAGGTTTGGCGAACGAGTTCATTGTTAATATAGTTCGAGCCAATATGACCTTGATGCATTTTAATCTCACTTAATGACTTTTAACAATTTAGTTTTTGTTGTTATCATATGTATTGCATTATTAAGAAACAAAATATATATAGACACAACGATCAATCTAATCAAAATATTTGCTCGACTTGTATTATATATATACAGAAAAACAATAAACTCAATTGTCTTAAATAAACACTCAACTATTTTTCAATCAAACATTTTATTCTTACAACTTTGAATATGTACCAAATAGAGGACTCGTATATATTACTTCACACCAAATCACTTATTAAACAAATCACCCAAGTAACCTTAGAATAATGAAATGAACATCAAATTCATATCATTATTCATTAGGGCGACAGTCTTCCCATCATTATTGCACTGAATATTATAGCTCCAAACCATATATTTGATACAAACCTACAAATAAACCATGAAAATATGATGTTATACTAATCAAAAGAGAAACCATAACTTAATTTTAGAAGTTCATTAGGTAATAAGAGATAATTGCAGAAATGAGCACAGTCCTGTAAATATATAGTTGGTGCAAAAATGATCAATAAATTAACGGTCCCACTAGTTATTGACAAAGAAAAAAAATATAAGTCTATTTTAGAATTAAAATTACTAATTCAAAGAATATTTTATACAAAAACATAAATTCAATCTCCTTTATTTTAAAGTGTAGTATTTGGGATAGTTTCAGTAGGAGGAAAGAAAATTAAGGAAGGTGATATAAAGTTCAACACATTATTATTTATTTCAAATATTTATGAAAATTATAAAAATGTCCTAAAAAAAAAGTAAGTTTTAACTGTTAACAATTACCGAAACATTAATTTAGGGATTATTTCATCACCACCTATACACTAACATGTAACATTTATACATCGATATCATTTATGAGAATAATAAAATAAGATAATAACCCCTTTATTAAAATTATTTTAACAATTACCTCTGACCAATAATTACTACTTTAATTTTAGTTAGTGTGAACAATATTTTGTAATGATAAATAGGCTGCGTACTTGTTGTTGCAGTCCGTTGGTGATGATAAGTCAGCCGTCCAGATTTGCCAAGCTAAATGACACGTGGCAATTCCCAAAAGAGGGTAGAAAGAATATCCTGTTTATCAAAAAATTCAAACAAATCAGATATGTAATTTTCCCTTCCAATCAATTTATCAAGGCTTCACTTATATAAAAACCATCACTATTCAGCTTTTTAGTTTAATGAAAAGTCTGCTAATTGATATTGTCGTTTGTTCTTATGATTAATTCGAACAAATTGTGTGATGAAATACGTTAATTAAATATTTATAAAGTTTCTATCACATGAAACTCCAACGAATCATCCAAATTATTCTCTATATACTTCTTATTATCTCATATTATTCAAACCATATAATAGCAATCAAACCAATAATCCTACGTGTTATTTTATGTAGTATACATGTTAGTTGTTACAGTGTATTCTATACGTATATAGAGCCTATATATAGACCTATAGGCTGACCCATGCATAAAATAGTAAAGAAAAAAAATTGTTAATTATTGGTGATAATTAATAAATTTTCTTGGAAGGTAGTTGTTAGGGCTACATTACATGCACACTCAAACAGTATGATCATTACTTTTATTTGTTTGTTTAATTGTCTAGTAACTAATCATAAAATTTGAAGTAATTACTAGGTCTATGCTTATACAAATATTTTTTTTGTTAAACGATCACACTGAAAAGTAAATTTTATATTATTGAAAAAAAAAATCTACACAAAAATAGGGCCAAGGACATCGATTTTTATTAGAATGTCTAAATAATGTACTTAGCGTAATCTTATCGATTAAAAAATAATGTACGTAATGTAGGACGGTAGGAGTATTTATTACCAATATCGGCGTTGAAACCAGCGAGAGCAAAACAGGTAACGCATGATGTTCCAAAAACCGTTAGCCATGCCTTCGTTGAGTCTCCGAGAAGAACGGCGGTAGATTTCACCCCTATTTTTACATCATCTTTTTTATCCTACATATTAAACCATATCATTAATTCATTATATATACCAAATTATTTCGTATGATAACATAATATAAGGTATGATAATGGAGATATTATTGCAATGAAATTATTGGATTATACCTGATGTGCGTATATGGTATCATAGATTAATGTCCAAAAAAAGCAAGCCATGTAAAGTGGAATCAAAACAGCTGGATCAAGATTTCCTTTCACAACAGACCACCCTAATACCACTCCCCAATTAAACATCAATCCTAGGAACGCTTGTGGCTGCATCAAAAATGTACCCAAAATCATCAATTTTCTCATTTTTGACAACTTATTTACTCAAAGTGAGAGTGAATTACTCAACTGGTTCCCAATAATATCATCAAATTGTAGTCTAGTTTTTAAATAATAGCACAATTGTAATTTAGTCTTCGAGAGTGGCGAAAAATTTATTGATTAGTCATCACGTTAAATATTACGTTAAATTTTTCACAACAATACGTGATGAGATGTTAAATTTGATAATAGAAATAATTTTTTTAAGACTTAATCTCATTTTAGATATTAAAAATTAATGAAGTTTAGCAATTCAGCTTTCTAATGAAGTTTTATTAGGCATTAAAAATTAATGAAGTTATGTAAGTCTTTGAAAAATCATTTTTTTGTCTCAAATTTAATTTTTCATCAATGTTGATGCCAAAAATTAACAAAATAATTAATGTAGAAACTAATCTGTAATTTTTTTAACAATTATAAAATTAAACTGCAAGAATATTATTATTGAAAACCAAACTATAGTCTAATGATAATATCAAAACTATGTATTCAACTCATCCTGAAGGTGAAGATAAAGAGAGCGGTCTTACCCAATAAGTGACCCTTTTCATGAAAGGGTAAGCCACAACTGATGGTACATGCATCAACCCCAGAATGCCACTATATGCAACGAATATATAATTACTACCACATGTTAGCATAGGACTATGTTATAATTTGACTGTCACTTTTATGAGTTAATTAAAATCTGGTTTGTGATAATGCTATCAAATTGTGTTTTGATTCTCAATATATAATTTCAATATATTTAGTTTTAAAAAATGGCTATGTAGATGTAATTTGATCCCAAATTTAAAAAAAATATCAATTTCTTAATTAAATCACATTCACGTAACCACTTCCAGATACTAAATCTCATCATTAAATTTGAATTATCATGGACCACACCCAACCTGATTTACCTTTTGAGACGAATTGACAATTAACTCTCGCTTTTTTGTGAACGCAAAAAAAATACTACCTTCATCATCTTTAAAAGATTGGTATATTATTTTAAAAAATTTGATCAAGAATTCTCACCAAAAGATAAGAAATAATATAGTCATGTGAGATATTGTTAGATTCGTCTCAATATATATTTTTGAAATATTAATTTTGTATAATCTTTTTAGATGTAAATCAAAATATATTTACATTTTAAATTGTGTTTTGTTGACCATCAAAGTTAAAATGTGCCAATTATTTAAAAACGAAGGAATACTTATAATATTTGTCATGAGTTTAAGCAAAATCTACGTTAATGTATCTCCTCTTTTCAAAATTGATTGTCTGCCATTTTATATATTGGTAAATGGTAGTAAGAATTAAATTCGAGATTTCTAAATCTGGCAAAAATCAAATTCCAGATCTTCAGATCTGTTCTCCAGGTTTAATTAATTTTAAAATATATTGAAGAAATAGAGAATCCAAACCTAACAGTATTTGTGGAGAGAAGAGGACCAAGACCGAAAACCACTTGTATGAAGAAAAACAACAATCCTCTTGTTGGAGTCACATCCCCACACGCCATCGGTCTATTTCTCGTCCTTTCAACCTTTTTTAGTCAGACAAAAATATAAATCATTTAAGACAAAGATTCATCATAGGATACACATATAGTACACACCTATCATCTATCAAATGCTTACGTTTTTTAACCAACTAGACAATTTTAATTCTTCTTTCAAATCTTTGTCATACTATTATTTGGAATCCGTATAGTCAAATTTTGAAAATTTTGATCACTAATTTTTATTAATCGATAAAAAATAATAGTCATGTTGTATCTTATTAAATTCGTGTCAATCTATATTTTTAAAATATCAATTTTTTATAACTTTTACACGTATATGACTAGATATATTTTCGTTTGAAGTCGTGTCTTGTTGACCGTGAAAAGTGAAAATAATAGCTTAAGAATAAATAAAGGGAGTATATTTTAAATAATCAATTTGTTGGATGCATTTATTTTCTTTTGAAGATTAGGTTAACCTAGGTTCACATCTCTCCTAACCTTGCTATCAATGTCACGATCGAAATAATCATTAATGGTACATGCAGCTCCTCTTATGGCAACTGCCCAAAGGCTAAACATTGCTAGCGTTTTCACATCTGGGAAACTTCCTTGATCAGCTGCAAGAGCTAGTGACCTGTAATTATCTATAATTAGTACAGAAATAATTGTTGAAATGATCTCGGATAATATGTGTAAATTGTATTTTAGTTCATATATATGTACGACTTCCGCAAATTATCTCTAATAGTGGTCCAACAGGTGCACTTTAGACCTCTTTTGACAGAAACGTTAATTTTGATGGAAATATATAGAGCCAAGATATAATTTTTTAATACTATAATATTTCTCATATAGGTGCGCTTTAATCCCTGATATTGGACGAAAAGATACACCGTAGTCTCTCTTTCTGTTGAAATTTAACGTCTCCGTAAAAAAGGGATTAAATACACCTTTTACGCCAATACTCGGGACAATTTACGCATTACCATACACTTATAGGAACTAACATGCAATTTGCACATATTATCTTGGACTATTTTGATAATTTTCTTGTCGTTATAAAATAATAAACGAGGAATTACAATATGGAACAAATTAAAGTGCATATATGTAAGATCTGAAACCCCATATCCCAAATATTTTCCCCATTTCTTTTAAGTTGTCGATTTATTTCTCAACTTTTAATGAAACAGGAGAGTCTGAAGATAAATTGGTGGAATCACTTTTTAATTCTTTTCAAAGATTAACCTATCTTGAGTGATAAGAAGACAATTCAGAGTTCGTAATCTAGGAAAGTATACGCCGATTAAAAATTAATGTTATTTGACTTATAAGTCCTTAGGTAATTAATGAGTCAAAAAACTAATTGATGATGTAGATGTTTTTCTATATGGAGTACTCATTAGTCACTGTAAACATGCAGTTTTAATATGCATAAAATATGTAAATATGGTAAAAAGTACATTGGAGTCATATGATGTAACTAATTTGAAACAAAGTTTTTGAATTAAAATGACAACTAAATAAAAATTGATAGAAGTAAATCAAATCATTCTTCAACATTTCCACCCATAAGATTATCTAATTTTGTCTATGTAACATCTTTTGATGAACTAAAGTGAAGATCAAGATGAAAATTTTGAATTTTCTTTTACTTTAAACCAAATATATATAATTATCATCTTATAACTAAATTTGTCAATCACAACTTTCAATCAAGTGCAATAAAATATTTCAATTGTGCACGAAGTCATAAAGCTCAAAACACTATAGAGGGGCATTAATTTATTATATCATCACCTTTAATCTATCAACCAGTCAATAATAATAACAAAAAATAATAAAAAATAATAATAATATTGCATGATTAGCTAGGTGTAATAGTATTACCATGCAAAGGGCCAAGCAAGCAACCAACTTCCAATAGGTTTCTCAAGTCTTGCAAGGCGTGCATACGATCTTACATTTTCTGGCAAATACAAATCAACCCAATCTCCCGCCCCCCTTGTTTTCTCGGACACTGCCGATCTAACAAAGCTTGATATGCGACGAGAATTGTTCGAATTCAATCGAGACTCGTCTTTCAAGTTGTTACTTAACTTAAGGCTATTATT
Source organism: Echium plantagineum (assembly GCA_003412495.2). Classification (NCBI taxonomy): domain Eukaryota; kingdom Viridiplantae; phylum Streptophyta; class Magnoliopsida; order Boraginales; family Boraginaceae; genus Echium; species Echium plantagineum. Next base: position 15,195,666 of record CM016566.1, on the reverse strand, counting down.
GCTTGAAGAGAAACAGTAGTGTTGCGAACGATTTGAGGTTAAAGACGATGGACAACGATGGTAGGCAATATCTAGATCGATATTACCACGAAAACGATTTTGAAGAAGATTTGTTAGTGCCATTTTTATTTTCTTATTACAATTTGATGGTTTATTGAGCTAGGAGATACACGGCTTTTAATAGGGAAAAAAAAAGAAGCTAAGCATTCGCTCCATTTCCCCATTCCAATTTAATAACGAGGTCGATGATGTTTTGTTAAAAGGGACAGCCCAACGTAACTTACTCTTGCACTAGTGATTAAGTCGGTTATGATTTGGAGAAACTATTATTTAATTTTAGAATAAATACTTATTGATTAAAACTATGTTATATTTTTTAATTCAAAATAAAATACATTGTTTGAATTATGATACAAGGCTAGAAGCTAGTTAAAGGTTCATTGCACGATGATGATATTACCGAAAAATTTAATGTATAAAACGATGAATTGATGGCAATCAGGAACTAAATAATATTCCGCCAATCCTTCTAGTTGTTGTTTTACATTTTGTATAACGATAACGCGAAGATTTTATAGTTTTCATTTGTTTACCCTCATTTATTATAAGAATAAATATTACTCCCTCCGTCCCTAAAAGATTGTCACATTTTGACTTTTGTTAGTCAAACATTACAAAATTTGATCATGAATACCCATTAAAAGATAAGAAATAATATAGTCTTGTAGTACCTTGTTAGATTCGTATCAATATATATTTTTGAAATATTAACTTTTTGTAATTTTTTCACATGCAGAATAATAGATATTTATGTTTTAAATTGTATTTTGTTGACCACCAAAAGTCAAAATGTGACAATCTTTTAGGGACGGAGGGAGTATTATTTTAAATTTCAAGACAAAAATATACTATTACACAAAAAATGTCTTTAAAATATAAGATTTCATAGTAATTCATGCTCATTTAATGACAAGGTCATAAGGAAAACTGAACCAAAAAACTGTGTCTTAAAAATATAAAACGACAAGTAAATAAAAATAACTTTTTTTTCCTCAAATGACAAGTGAAAGAAAACAGAGGGTAAGAATGTGCATGGTTTGGTTCGGTTCGATTTTAGACAAAAAAAGAACTGAACCGACTTAACCGGTTTCATTGCAGACCATTGAAATCGGTTCGGTTTTGATCGACGATAGGTTCCTTGTTGAATTGGTTCCGGTTCTGCGCTTCATGTTTGAAATAAAATTTGAGCCCGCATTTCAAGTATATGTCTTTTTCTTTTCTTTTTTTTGAAACTGAGGAGTTTTATTGAAAATGAAGAAACACATACAACCAATTGAGGGAGAACTAGCTCTCACATCAAGCTCGCCAACCAAAAATAGTTCAGCTAATTCCCCCATTCAAACACAACTCAAAGTTTGACTTAGTAGCCTTTACATTCTTCCAATCACTAGCTTTTATAGAGATATCGCTGCAAATGTTAGGTATATTCCTTTCTAGCTAATATTATTATTTTTGGACTCAAATCTAAATGTGATTAATATTGTTTTATATTAACTTTAATCATAGTTCAGTTCCAAACATATATTTATTTTATATAAGTTTAACGAGCTCCTTCTAAAACTAATTTCAAAGTTCATATAATACACATTCTCACGGGTACGACTTTTTAAATATATATGTATCTATACATTATTAGCTCATAATATATTTACCTATCTATTTTTATATCATATCAATAATAAACAAATTAAAGTTAAATTATTTCGCCAATTATCCTCTACTTTTTTCTACATAAAATTAGTTATTAGTTCGGTTCGATTTTTATCGTATCTCCCAGAGTTAATTGCTAGAGTGGTCTCAGTAAGTGGAGAACTGGTGCACTTTGGCCCCCGAAAAGTGGCACCGTTACGGGAATGGTCCCTGAAAGTTTGTATATTGGTGCAATTTGGTCCCCATTCCGCTAGCTCCGTTAAATTTAAGCGTGAATAGTATTTGTTGGAGCAAAAATGATGAAACTTTTTAAAACTTAGTGACCCTAATTTATTTGTGTCTGCCTAATTTCCTCCAAATTGACCAAGATTATTGTTGCTCTGTTAAATTCTGCGGTTTTTTTTAAAATCGATTTGTTATTTCTTTCATGTTCTTTTTTCGATTTTTTTCCCCAGTAAAAAGGGTTCAATTTTGGTACTTGTTTTAGCTAAAACTTTGAGTTTTGGCAAAAAGTTTGGTTTTTGTAGTTTTTTTACAAAAAGGTCTTGTTTTCGTACTTTTTATACAAAAGGTTCGATTTTAATAATTGTTTTGCCAAAAGGTCCGGTTTTCGTAGGTTTTTGACAAAAGGTTCGATTTTGATAAGTGTTTTGCCAAGAATATAATATTTTGGTGGTTGTTTCGCAAAATTTTCTGATTTTGGTAATTGTTTAGAAAAAAGTCAAGAATCGAACATTGTTGCTAAAATAACTATCAAAATCGAAACTTTTTGACAAACCACTATCAAAATTAAACCATTTTGCAAAAATAAAAACAACGAAAATCAAATTTTTTGCCTAAACCAAAATTTTTAGCTAAAACAACTACCAAAATCGATCCCTTTTTACTAGGTAAAACAAAATGAAAAAAATCGAAAAAAATATCAAAAGAAATTGAAAATGATTAAACTAGATTGATTTCTTAATTTTAATGTACTTAATGGTTACTTTTACCTTTAACTTTTTGTTATTTATATTTTATACCCTAAATGGGGCTATTAAGTTATAAAAGGTTTTGTTTTTACCACAAAAAATTGCTACGCACATCTTAATTTAACGGAGCTAACGGAATGGGGACCAAATTGCACTAATGTACACACTTTTAGGGACCATTTTTACAACGGTGCCATTTTCAGGGACCAAAAAGTGCACCAGGCCCTCATTTACTACGGCCAATCCAGCAATTAACTCTATCTTATATAAGCATAACCTACATCGGTTCGATTCCTTCAAAGGCGGAACCTAAGTCGGTTCCATTCCGGTCGGTTCCAATTACAATATTTTGTAATAGTAAAATACTTTTATTTTGAATTTCATATACTATTTACCCCCTTCATTCTATAAAAATTGTCCAATTCTGATTTTCACAAAAAAAATTAAGAGTAAACATATTTGTTATGGAATACTTAAAATTGACTTGTTTCATATATATATGTCATATACATATACATATATATATATATATATATATATATATATATATATAACGATCAAGATAATTGAATGATCTAATAGTTAGTTATTAACACGAATATTCATGAGGTCAACTCCAAAATTAATCAAAGATGGTTGAGAATTATTATAATGTTAACTATAAAACAAAAAATAATATTGATCAAATTAGATAGGTCATGAAAAATAGAAAAAAAAAGGTGATGACAGTAGACAATTTATATAAAAAAGGAAAGAATAATAAATTACAAGTGAATGATTGAGGAGTATCTTGTGAGTTGGAGGCCGATTGGCCATAACAAGGACATTATTACATTATTTAATCTGTAAGAAATTAAGAATACGTAAAAACAAACAGCGATGATAGATACGATACTCCCAGAGTCCCAGATGAAGGATCATGTTATTGTTCATTTTTTAAACACCATTATTATAGGACACCTTGGACCACTTTCATAAATTTTTTAGTGTACATATCAAAGGAAATTTTAAAAATATTATTTTATATTATGAAAATACTGAAATACCCCTAATAAGTCATTCCTTTTTATTTTGTATTTTAAAATGTCCCTAAGCAATAACCATGGTAACTTTAGTATATGTATTCATACACCATTATATGTCATTATAATGTGATATAATGATGTACCAAGAGGTATACTAGATATTGGTGTGGTATGTTTTCTCTTTTTTTTTGTAAATTAGCGATGAGGTGAGTTTCGAACCCAGGACCTTCTGGTCACTAGCAAGAGCCTTTTCTACTAGGATATTGGTGTGGTATGTTAAATAGAAAAGAGAAAGAAGTATGTAAAATATGTAAATGAAAATAATAGCCTAATAAAGTAAGAAGGAAAAAGTAAATATGAAGATATATAATCATATCTTCTCAATGATTATAGATAGTTTAATGGAAATTTGAGCGTGTGCTAATATTAATAGAGTACTAATTCATGTTAATTTTTTTAAATGTTGATATATTGATCATTGGAAATTTGGGGGTGTTAGTCCAAGAAAATTTGAAAGGGGCACTTCACTAAATTTATATAGGGGATGCTATTTAGTCTAAGAAACTTTGAAGGGTGTTATTTTCTATAAGAAATTGACCAAATTTCTCTTCAATAAAGATTTTATAAAAACCATTTAAGAAGTATTGAGTCCTTCCTTCTCTAATAAAACTTGTTAATTTGTAATCAATCACTTGTCGTCTATATCAAACGGTCAACGGGTGATTTTCTAGCATATATGCAGTGTAGTCTACTCCTGTTAGTCCCGTAAAATTTATTATACGTAATATATACTATCTCTACTATTTTATTTTACTTGACATTTTTTTCTAAATAATACTATAGTCCATCAATAAATTACATTTCATAACCTATTTCAATAAATAAAACTATAGCCCATCAATAAATTAAATTTCATAACCTATAGTCAAAGCTCATTTTCATGATGTTTATTTTGAACAATTTGAACTTAAACATAATCTTAGAAAATAAAAATATTAATAACATGGGATTTGAGGGTCGGAATAATATTGAAGTTCTAAATAATCTTGCTATGTAATGATTATATAGAGTATTGTACTGATTATTAGGGTTAGTTGATAATGGAACATTATTAATGTCGAAATCGGTTTTTTAATAATTTGTAGTACTACCATACTAATTCAACTTTCGTTTCGTTTTCAAGAGAAAGGATGAGTCATATCATCAAGTATCAGATTTTATAAGCGACTACTACTTCAAAATTGTCATGAATATATGTATAAAGAATAATAAACAGATAATAGAAGATTAGATAATACTCCCTCCGCCCCTAAAAGATTGTCACATTTTAACTTTTGGTAGTCAACAAAACACAATTTAAAACGTAAATATTTATTACTTTACATGCAAAAAAGTTATAAAAAGTTGATATTTCAAAAATACATATTGAGACGAATCTAACAAGGTTTTACAAGACTATATTATTTCTTATCATTTAACGAGAATTTACTGTCAAATTTTATTATGTTTGACCAACAAAAGTCAAAATGTGACAATCTTTTAGGGACGGAGGGAGTATATTTTATTGTTTTCAGTTATGTTTAGAATATAATATAACGATATTTATTTATAAGTTCTCAATATATCATATATATAGGTAATAATAATAGACAGAGTTAATCACTATTAAATATTAATGTCTTCCTTTATTATTAATTTTGGTCCCAAAAACATCAATATTTTCATAATACTTTTCCTTGAATGTCTAATAATCAACTACATGTCACATTAAAGCTTTACTAAAAAAATCTTATATGATAAAAACACTAGCCAAAGAAAAAGAGTGTATTGTTCCCTATAAACACATAATATTGCCCCACTAAAACACTACTATGTTAGTAGTTTTATTTCCACTTCACTCATCCCCAAAAGATATACTCCTATCTTTTTGAATTTTGATAGATAACGTTTTATTCTTAGTCCAAAATTTCTAAATGTTATATAATTTGATTTAAAATATATCAATTACTGGTATTTTGATATGCTTTACTTTAACACAACAGTTTTTCTCCAACTCAATGTTTTTCATTTTTTTTTAATTAGCGATGAGGTGAGTTTCAAACCAGGACCTTCTGGTCACTAGCAAGAGTCTTTTCCACTAGACTATTCGATTGACTCAGTGTTATGCTCATGTACATCAAGTAAGACTATAAGGCTTGTCAATTTTAACCATTAAAAATTAAATTGGTCATTTTTGAGATGGAAAGAAATAAGTATATTTTTCCGTACAATATGTCTTTAGCGATGTTTGACCTCTACCATTGTAATTTAGTTTTTGGACAAGAACTTAAATACCTCGTGAGTTTACTTTAGTGTCAAAAAAATTGTTCATTATTCCTTCGTTGATCCTCTCAAGATCTTCTAAAAACAGGTCATGATCATGGTCCTCCGACCAACGTCATTGTCCTCTACTAACGTACATACATATGTCTTCACTTGAATTTCTTAATCATCATTTGACTGGTAATAAGATTTCGCAATTGTACCACTTATATGCAGAGCTAAATTTGTTGACGACGTCGTATGTTCTTTTGTAGATAATTGACCTAATTCTGCAGTTCTATTCCCTCCCAATTAAAGCCTTCCCAACACATGTAGGCCTTTGAAGGGATCAAAGGGTGCCACCTCTGAAGTCCGATTAATAATCATCAAACCGAGAATGTTCGGGATATTATTTCAAATTGAATCGCGTTGAACTTGAATCAATATTATAAATCAAATTATGCCCAATTTCGTTCACTTCATCACCTGTGTAGGCCACATATGGTAAGGACTTCGGGTTGAACCATTAGGTCATTCAAATAGAATGAAAAACGGTAATGTTAATCAAGAATGACTCAAGTCTACATGTCACAAATCTTTTGCTACGTTTTTCAAGGAACACAACAAGTAGGCCTCAATTTTCAGAAGAACACAACAGATGAATAATCAAAATTTGTAAATAGCATCACTGCATATACTCTTCAATATATTCACATTCCCTGAATGCGGATATGTAAAAAAAACAATCATGGCATCTTCTCTGAATCGTACAAGTAAACCTTTTCAGACCTCCAATCGGTGGAGAGACATCTGCGTTGAAGGCAACGCTCAATACAACATGTGGCTCATCCATTGATCAGCACTAGAATAACTTATGCTCCTAGGCTTATAACTTTTCCAATTGCTACAGTTTTACCTGTAAGGAAATAAATCATGTCATTATACATGAATAGTATAGAGCAAATTGAAGCCTTTAAATGTTCTAGATATAGAAGTACAATCTCAACATCATATCCGTAAGGCTATGACTATCATCTAAATATGTTCTAAATTACCATGCTGCTCACAATTCATTTTCTTTTTCATGGGAACGGTTTCATTAGTGTAAAGGAATAGTCATGACTACTTTAGAGCTACGTTCGTTTAGCATGTCATGTCGACCAGCAAAATTAAAAGTTGTTCTTACCTTCAGTTCGAAGTGTGAATCGTCCAAGTTGCGGGAATTGACTGAACTCTTCTATACAAATTAAGTTATTCACCTGGAAATTAAGCAAATGAGGATATAGGCTAAAACACGACAAAATATATGACCTCCACAGAGCACGGGCAACTTGTTATGTAACGTAGGCAGAGCTATAAACACCTACCTGAATGCGGCATACAACGAAAGCACCATTTTTGACAAACAGAGGTTTCCTTTTCATGGGTTTTTTGGTCTTAAGATCAATCTGCTGTTTCAGCTCAATAATTTCACATTCCTCGACAACAGCATGGATGTGCAACACAGCCTTGTATCCAGCAGTAAAAATAGCCTGATACAATGTGCTATTATAGTAGAAACAAATTGACAAGAAGCTCATATGGGTACGATCAGGTGATAGGCACTTACATTATCGAGCAACTCTAAGATTTGTAATTGGGCATCAAACTCAGAAACTGCATGTATTGGCTTGGCTGCACACAACAATAAGTGATAACATTAGAGATGGAAGAGATACTAAAGGGGTTCAAATGAACATTTAAACATCATTGAAGGATCATTACAAGTTAGTATGGTAGATGGAAAACCTTCTACTAGCAAATATAATAGGTTCGTCAAATATTGGCAGAAACCACAAAACATGACGTGAAATCATAAACATAAAAGAAATTGTGGCAAAGGAGAAAGCATTCAAGAATACATACCAACACTGCACAACACAAAGCCAGATAATATGTCCTCTTCCTCCACCCCAGATAATCGAACCCGTAAGTTCTCACCAGGCCCAGCACGTCGCACTTTATCTTCATCACAAAATAGTCCAAGTACTTTCACGTGAGCCTGTACATCATTATAAATCAATTTGTTAATGTAACATCAACAACAGTTTTAAAGATAGCTGTGTCTAAGGATTCACCTTATTGGGCATGACCACCAAACTGTCACCTTCGCGGATGCTACCAGATTCAACTTTCCCCATAACAACAGTTCCCATGTCTTTAAACTTGTCTATTATTGGAATTCTACAACGACCAAATAAAATAGTAAATAATATTAGACAGTTACAACTTATAGTATTAAATCAAATGATGGAAATTGAAATAGAGGATTAGTGATACATGCACGAGAATGAAAAGGTATTTTAATTGATTAGGCAGAAATAACTCTTAAAACTACAATCATACCTCAAGGGACCATCAGGATCACGAGGTGGAACTTCAATGGAATCAAGAGCCTCAAAGAGACAAGGTCCATCATACCATGAACATATATTCTTGTCAAGTCTAGTTTTTATGTTGGAACCCACAAGTCCAGATATGGGAAGAAATTGAACATCTGCAAAAAAGGGAAAAACAACAAATGAAAAGGGTTAAAACTTTTAGGTAATAGCAAGCATACAAACATCATCATATAACCTTATTAGTTATGATAATGCTTATTGGAGTTTGAGCCATCATAGCCTAAAGACTTCACAAAAAGAACTTTTTACGAAGTCGCATACCTTTCTTGACATTATAGCCTGAAGACTTCAAGAACGGTAACATTTTAGACTTGATCTCATCATACCTGTAATCCAGTTGCCACGTTTTAGGCACACTTTAGCTACAAAAGCAAACTAGCTTAATAGAAGCTATCAAAGACACTACTTAACAATACAACATTTTGACAAACCTTTCATGTGCCCAGTTCACAGTGGGGTCATCCATCTTATTAACAACAACAAGTAGCTTTGAGACCCCTAGAGTCTTTGCAAGTTGTACATGTTCACGTGTCTGCCCACCCCTCTCATATCCTGTTTCAAACTCGCCTTTTCGAGCAGAAATGACCTGGATAAGAGAAATTTAAGAATACAAGTACTCATTTTATTCACAATTTATTGTTTTTTTTTTATAATTAATAATTACGTATGTTGGGCTCAAGCCCAGAACAAAATGGGGTAAAGAACCCCCTATAATTTGCAACTTACTCACCAATACACCTATATCAGCTTGTGAAGCTCCACTGATCATGTTAGGAACGTAACTTTTGTGCCCCTAGAGTAAATGGGGGGAAATATAACAATGTCAGATGAAAAAACGTGGTAGATTATTCAAAAAGATAAGAATGAAGTGTGTAATAAAATAACACAAAACTAAAGCATCTACCTCATAATAGCCCAATTTATATCATCTTTCTAGACAAATAATTACTTGAAACATTTCTAGATTTGGATTATATCTTAACACCTAGAATATTGTTCTTTCTGCAAACCTTTCTCCAAAACAAACATTAAGTACGCAAGGAAGTTGCTTCATTTTAAAGCGATCTGAAATGTGGCATTCTAAAAAACTCTCTCAAGGGAAACACACCAGTAGATATGCCTATACAAACTCAATTCATTATTTTGGGATTCACTTTTTCTTATCACAGTGAGTTTAACCACAGATCAAAAAAATTGAGAAAAAGCATAGCTGACTCCAGTGAAACTTATTCAACTGTAAAACGAGATATATGGTTAATATGAGGATACCCATCTGAGGATTAAGCAATGGTCTTAACAATTGAAAAAAATTTGGAACTTATAGAAAGTTAAGTACTCCTCTCAAGCGCTTCCATATTATCGATGAAAATAATAAACTCACAAATAAGTGAATGGTAAGTTCATCCATGGACAAGGAGCTTACAATTTGAGGTTCAACATACTTAAAAGTTGAGCCAACTATGTAAAACGCTATTGCAGCAAGAAATATTTGCATGAATAGAATGTTCCAGGAAACATGACAAGTTTACTGCGTTACTTACCGGGGCATCTAATATCGTGAATCTCGAGGTTTCTGTTTCAAAATGTGCTCTTCCGACTTCAACTGTTTTCCCCTGAAAATATAGTAGATAGAAAAGATAAAGACTAAGCTCCAAACATCAATGAGATACAAAATTTAAATATATGGAAAAAAGTAAATGCTCACCTTTGCCCTCTCCTCCTCATTCGTATCCATAATGTATGCCATATACCTACATTTAATAGAAAATCAATAGAGAAATAACAGAGCAAACAATAATCAGCTGTTTAAAAAGGAAGAACATGATGAGATGAGCTACAAGAACAGATTTGCTTTATTTTCTTATTATCCACACAAAACTCATCAGCAGCCTTATATCGGCCCAAGCTATAAGAGATCTAAACAAATACTTGCACGACAAACAATCCCAAACAGCAAAGTTGTGGCTTCATCCTTCAAACAAATCAGCTGAGGGTAATGTTAGATTAAGAATGTCACGTTAACCATTCATTATTAAACCATGAGTCCAACATGATAGGAGTTTAATGAAAACAAAATTTTGTTTTCATGAAACTTGATATCAATCATGTATTAGCCAGTTTCACTATCTTTAGACCCACCATAATAATTGCATTAGGAAGCAAGTAATAAGTTCTTTATGCTTAAAAATAAATTGTTGCACTGAAGGAGCAATTAGCATGATAAATTAGAGAAAATCCTGCTCAGAATATTGGAATACAGTAGCAAAAGTACAAAACATGAATTGAGAGTTGAAAAAAAACGGGAAATCACCAGCTCTCTCTACTCTTGTCCTTAGCCTCTTTCTCATATTTTTGGATCGTCCGATCATCCACTTGACCACTAAGGAAGAGTATTTGCCCGCCAGTAGTAGACTTTCCAGCATCTGAAACCCATATATAAGACATAGAATGGTAAATCTAAATTAGTCATGTGAAATGTAGTGTAAGAGCATAAAGCTACCACTGCAGCTACTCGTCAAGCAACAGAAAATGACTTGGTTTGGAAAGAAGTCATGAAACTTTGTAACTAACTAACTATAAACAACAGCATGATTGACAAATATAATATACGTGTTATAGCCATTACGCATCGATTTGGAAATAGGGAGTGAGTATATCAAACATATTGTACTTGAATTTTCTTCTCTTTTCGTTTATCAAGGACATTCAGTTTGAGAGGGGCAGGCATATCATATACTAAGACATGGTGCAAGATATATAAACATTATAAACCAAAACAAGTCTCCCAGGCTAGTAGGGTGCGTCTTTAACTCATATGGCCAGCTCAAAGTAAAATACAAGAAAGAATCGAGTGACATACCTACATGGCCAATAAATACTACATTCAAATGTCTCTTCTTGTTCTGCACGTCATCTTCAATTTCTGGAACTAGATTACGTACAAATAAACAAAAGTAAGTGCTTGTTAACATTCCATTTGAGACAAAGTTTTAGCATAATAATGAACATAAATGCTTGAATAGCACAAACACGGTTGTTTTCTTGAAGAAAATGCCACTAAATCTGCATTAACAACCTTCTACAGCAGCTTTCGGCTCTGGTGCAACAGACTTTGCATCTACTTGCACATCCTCCTTAATTTCTACAACCACAAGCATCACAACCATCACGGATTAAGAATGGTTACAGTAAAGTGTACATATATAACGCATATTTAAGTGGATCAGTAAATGCGTATCACAATGTAAATGTGTCCCATAATAAACATAGGTTGTGTGGCCGTGCGAAGCCTGGAGAAAGACCTAACTGAATCAATCTAGCAAATTCAGACCATCAATAAGCATACCTTCTTCATCCAGATGCGGCTTCTCCACTTCTGATTCTTTCCCATCTCCTGCAAGATTATGATCTGCTACAAAATCAGCAGAATAGGAGGGGAAACAAATTCACAATTTTTGTTCTATTTCTAACTCCAAGTGTAACATATTAAACGAAGATATAAAATCCAAAAATCAAACATAAATGCCATAATACAGTTCTTAGATAACATTATCATTAGGCACTTAATTTGGGTACTACCAAATAATGTAAGTATGCACTAAATCAGAAAATCCTATAACTTTTAGCATTTATTCTGTCGCTACAAAAGGTTTAAATGTTTTTAGTCCATGACACCACCTTCATCCATGTTATCATGATTGACAACTTCATCGGTCTTCCCATTTCCGCTACTAACCACCACAGCATCATCTGCCAGCCCCAATTCAAACAAAATAAAGTTCAACATTCATATAAATAGAAAGACGGTTACTCCCTCCACCATTGTCTAGTATTGAATTTTGATGTTGTAATTTATTAAACTTTGAGCTCAAAATAGTTTCTTCTATGTTGCATAATATTTTGTGAAAAATATTTTAAAAGATCCAATCTTTCAACAAACTTTACGATAAACATGATCATTCCGATTTAAATCAAACTAAAACGTGCCAATAAAACCGCAGAATTTGCTACTTCAAACATCGAAAATCAACTAGACAATCTTCTCGGAATTTGTAATCCATCAATAAGTTAAACACAAAATCAAAAACCAAAAAAAATTGTGGTACCAGATGAATCAAGCTGCAAGGCCTTGATATCTTCCTCTATATCTATAACATAAGAAGTTGCAATCTTTCAATAAGAATTTGATTAAATAAAAAGTTAAGATACTTCAATCACCAAATAAATCATGAAATATAAATCATAGATCAAGATCAAGTGTAACAACTATTTTTATGCGTAAAATCAATTGAGAAATTTAGAGATAAAGCACACACACCCATGGTTTGAATTGATGGTTACTAATTTATTCTTTTAGTTTTTGTTTTTGGGAAAAGATGGTTTTTTCTAATCTTCAGAGCAAGAGCTTAGTAAAAGGGTTTGTGCCAGAAATCAAGCTATAAAATAGTAGGATTTTTGGAAGAGAAAGCTTATGTAATTTGGGCCCTATTCTTGAGGCCCATTAAATATTGTGGATAACTGTAGAAATCAACATATATATCTATTCAGATAATGAATGATAAATGAAGTCAATCGAATAGCCTAGTGAAAAGGCTCTTGATAGTGACCAGAAGGTCCTAGTTCGAAATTAATCTCATTGCTAATTTACAAAAAAAAAAAAAAAAAGATAATGAATGATAAATGATCATTTAAATATTTAGATACTTTAATTGTTCATAATTTTTTTCTAAATCAACTATGACCAGTTTTCATTATTACGGTTGAGCCAAAGATGACCAGCTTTCATTATTGGAGTTGAGTCAAAGACTGTCCAAACGAAGTAATCGAATGGTATAATGGTTGAGCCGACACGGATTCAAATCTCATAAAAGGATAGGGAACAAGAGTTAAAGAAAAATTGTAATATTAACGGTATAAAGAAATGAAGAGAAGATCAAGTTGGTGACATAGAAGATGGATTCTGGTGACTAACACATTACATGAAAAGGTTATGACGTAACTAAGATGAACAAGACAATCGTACAGTAGAGAATAATAAAAGCATTGCTCATTAATAAGAAAGTAGATTATCAACATTCTTGAATCTTGGTACATTTTCTATAAAGAAATATATTGAGCCCACATATTCCTTATCCCCTATAGAAATCAATGACTGGATCTTCATGGCTAACTTCATGCTTTTCGATGACAGAGATGCATGCTTTGCCTGAGGCTTTAATATTCTGCAGGTGTTCTGTGGCCATTTTGGGTATCATCATCCAACTTCCAGCCTCTGTTGCATAACAAAACAGAGATGAAATGATATTTGTAGATGGTTAAGTAGCATATATGAAAACTGAAATTAAAGAATAATTACCTCTCTGCGGCTTCTCTTTTCAGTTCTTCAATATGCTTTTCGATTTCAGCACAGGCGGCTTGGATTTCTATATTTTTTGGACAAAGGTCCCTCCATTGTGTAGATAAAGCATTGAGCTCGTACGCAGTGTTTTGCTGGTCATTTTTCATAGATGATGTTAGGAATTTGTTGAAATAAAATGAAGTAGAAGACTAGAAACAATGGTTTCACGCACCTGATGATATTTTCTTTCTCGATTTACAGCTTCAATTTTACCATTAAGCTCTACCACTTGTGCTTGCATTCTGATCAAATAATAAACAATTTAATAAACCGAACTCTTTTGATCACACAAATAAAAGTTGTGTGTAGTGGAGTGGCCTTCATGAATACGACATCTTTGTTCTATCCTGAGGCAATTAAATAGATACCTCGACAAGAAGCCTTCCATTTGTTGATTGTACTGTTTCCAGACCTCTGGACCATGTTTCGACATCAGATCCAGGTTTTCCAACCTACAAAGTAGCATGACGTAACTTTATAAGTACCAGTTATAGTTAACTTTTAAGTTCTAAGATGAACCGGGTTTCCTTATTGTGTCCTAAATGCAGAGATCTGAAACTAGATTTAGCTGAAAAACTGATCTATAAATTTTTATATTCATATATCCTTTTACAAATGGAAGTACATACCCACATCATCTTTTCTAGTATTTCACAAAAAATTATACTCAAATTTTTCTAGTATTTCACAACTATGTTTAAGCCCCAAACAATATATTGTTGGATGATAATCAAAACTCTACATATGCTTCAGCTCCACCCTGTTCCTGACCTAGAGAACAACATTTGAAACATATTTGAATCCGACATCTTATGTCACATCCGGTTTTGAAGGGGGGGAAATCCTATAGGATTCTATCCATGGAGGCACCTAACCCCATGCATACAGTACGGACATGCGGTTGTACAAACTGCATAGTATCATATATAGCTATTCCAGGTATACCCACCCCCCAGGAGAGTTTATAAACAAATAAATATCTTTTGTATCGTCCTCGACACTAAGATATACCATAAGACCAATAAGTTGATTCGAGATCTCGCTATCAACCCCTTGTCCTAAAAAAAGTAATTAACATGCTTGCAGCCTCCAACAAAAAGTATTTCAGATACTAATTGATAACTGTTCAACAAAAATTTGAAATCTAACCAAGCAAATTTATAGACCAAATCTCCTAAGATACTAATTGATAAGTCAGTATACTACTCAAATTGCCATATGTCTGAACCTATACCTGATTACTTGATGTTGGAGTAATCGCTGAGCTTTCTGAAGAGCCTGTCTCCAAGCACCCTCATCGTTCCTTTTATTTGCCACAGGCACTTCAAGCCCATACCTTGAAGTATCAATTTGCACTGGAGGCTTCCCTGCTCTTACTCTCTCATACTCTCGCGCTAGCATAGGATGATTCTGGAAACATACATACATACACTCCATAACTACACACATTGCGGTGCACTTAGCAACTAAATACTACTGTTTGTCTAGTTTGAATTTAGGCAATTGACTTTTTAAACTTCGAACTTAAAGATTTGTATATACCCCAAGTATTTTTAACAATAGAGTGGGCTGTGATGGTGGCCTTAACCATCGTTACTATTAACACAATAATTTCGAAGTTAAAAAATCAAAACTAGATAATCGTTTAGTGATTAAGGTAGTGGAACAAACCCTAGATACTAACCAGAAGTTACAAATACCAAGCTTCGCAATAAACAACGTCACGTTACAAATATGTTATATAACTTCTAGCTAATCTTATGCCTACGATGAAGGTCCTTGCTAAATACGGTCCTTGCTAGATACACTACCTCTTTTTTATACATTTTCACTAGATTTTAGTACAACATACACAAAAAAACCAGTAAAAATTCTACAATTTAGTACTAATCTATCAAGTACTAATTAGTGAGTTTATTAGTGTTGGAATCGAAAAATTTATTATTTTAGATAGTTTATTAATTTATCAATTATTTTAGAGAATGTACCAATAAAATAAAAACTAGCCAATATTTTTATAAGTAAATACCTTGAAGGAAAATTTGGGGAGAGGGGGAAGGTCTTTGAGGAAATCGGAGGGTTTTTTGGAGCTCCGCCGCATTTCTTCTTCAACTAAACGATCTACCTCTGCTTTGACTTTAGGGTCTCCGTAGTCGTCGTCGATGTACGGGAGAGCATCGATTACCTCGGCTCCGGTGGCCCATGACGGCTTCTGAGGAGGCGGCGCCTCCAGCATCAGGACGTCTCCGTTGGTTGTGGCGGCGGACATTATAGATGCTTCTCACTTGGACGAGTAGGTGTTTATTAATTTATTTATTTATACTTTTACTTTTAGTTTTTGCGAAAAGATGGTTTTTTCTAATCTTCAGAGTAAGAGCTTAGTAAAGGGTTTTTGCAACAGTGCAAGAAATGAAGATAGTAAGAGTTTTTGGAAGAGAAAGCTTATTTAATTTGGGCCCTTTCTTGAGGCCCGTTAATTATTGTGGATAAATTTATGTATGTCTCAAAAACTGTAAAATACATCATATATATCGATTCAGATAATCAATGATCATTTAAATAAATTAGTAATTTCAATAGTTCATTATTTTTTTCTAAATCAACCACAACCAATTTTCATCATTGGAGTTGAGCCAAAGACAGCCCAGACGACATAATCGAATGGTATAATGGGAAAAAATTAATTTGATATTAAAGTTTTGAAAGTCTATTTTATATTTTGTCTGTTTAAAATTATGTGTTCTAGTTATAATGATATTTTATATAATTTATAATGAGTTAAAATTATTTAAGTTTGTGAAATTAAAAAGAAAGGATAAACATATCAATCTAAAAATTCCCATGACCTAAATCGTATTATTCACCTGATTTTAAGGATAATTTTATGCTCACTTTCTACTAAAATATTCAACTTCGTTCTATCACAATTTGTGGTAATTTTCCATTAAAACATAAGTTACTCCTTTCTCTTCTACATTCACAAAAGGTCTTAGCAATTTGAGGCATCACATAATCTTGAATAATCAAAGGTTGGCATTTGGCAATATCAAAAACTTAATATATTATGGAAAGGGACTTGGGTCCTAGCATGAACCCATTAACAATCAAAGCAAGAGCATGTGTCTCAATAACAAAGGTACTACATATTTCAGTATTAAAATATTCTTCCAACACTTCAAAATGAATCTAATCAAACATAAAAATAACTCTAATAGTTAGATGGTCTCTAGCTTCCTTAACGGCCCCCAATAGTCCAGACCCTGATCACACCATCTGTATATCCACTAAAGAGAGTGGTTCCGTCGCAACTCCAGTTCAGACAGGTGCAGTATATTATCTGAAAAATTGCAAAAAAGAAATGGAAAAGTAAGACCTGGGCAAAACTCTGAGGGTATGCATAACCGAGCAACCAGATAAAATTGTATTTAAATACTCTTACTTTTAACCCAATAACAAATATAACTGTAACAACAGACAAATCAAGAATAAATCATATCGTTAAATGTAAGAGATACACTACAGTATTTCAAACATACATGGCCTAAGAGACTATGAATACTTCTGTAATGCATGGAAGAGTTGTAGTGTATATGCGAAAGTAGTTTTGGGGAGTGTAGTCGAAACAGAAAATCAAATATACCACCCAACACGTGACCATTATGAGACTCCTATTCAAATTATCACTTTATGATACTAGGAAATGTGAAAGCTTAAAAAACATATCACATACAAGTAACTACACAACATAAATAAACAACTCAAGGATGAGAAACATCGCCAATGATAACTCATTAGAGGACCAGAGCGCCCTGTAAAACAATTCTCACACGTAGTACATAGACGATCAGATAACAATCATAATAACAGCTAAGAGGGATAAAAGAGTACTGAAACAACCATGCAATCACATCTTGCATGCAAATGAAAACACAACAAAATGCTAATGTGAAACATAAAAAAACGGACCTTGTTCTTTGACGCAGCAGTCTGAGCAGTGCTCTCAGTAGCAAGTTCACTCTCATGCTTCAAATCAACCTTGAGGTCAACAACAATGCTCTTACTCTCCAAATCCCATATCTTAATGCTACTCTCGGTGGCAGCACACAACCAATATCTATTTGGACTGAAGCACAAGGAATGGATAATTGAACCAGCATCCAACGAGTAGAGCTTCTTCCCTTCAGCCAAATCCCACAACAAAATCACTCCATCTTTACCTCCACTAGCACAAAGTGACCCATCAGGAGACACAGCAGCAGTGTTCACATACCCTCCATGTCCTTGAAGAGTAGCACGGAGCTTGCAATTGCTCAAATTCCAGACCTTAACAGTCCTATCCCACGACCCAGAAATAATCGTTGGCTGGAGAGTATTGGGGCTGAAACGCACACAAGAAACCCAATCAGAATGGCCATCAGCTTCCTGAATCGTATACTTACACTCCCCAAGCGTATTCCAAAGCTTAATACTCTTATCCCTAGAAGCCGACACAATCTGGCGATTATCAAGGGAAAAAGCAACAGATAGCACATCCTTGGTATGTCCAACAAAACGACGAGCTGTGACACCTGTAGGGACAGAACAATGAGAAATTTTAGGGCCGTCGAAAGAAGAAAAAAAATGATAATATTCGTAGGATGTGAGCACTGTAAAAATCACCACATTCTAAGATAAAACAAAGGCATAAAACAGAATCATTAAAATAAATAAAATAGTAATTGATAAACTGAAGTGTTAGTTCCTCAACAAAATTTTCCCATTATAATTGCACAAATATCGCAAACTTCAATATTTATAAGTATGGTCTCATGAAAAAAGGCTCTTATGATTGCTTAACCAGCCCGAAGGTTGTGGTGGGTTCAAAAATCACCTCATTGCTAACTAACAACAACACAATATCATGAAGTTGAAAAAATCACTCAAATGCAACTACAGAAAGACAATCTTAAAAGAATTATTAGAAGGTTCTCCCTCTGTCATATGTAATTGTTCTACCAACACAATAACAAATTGTTTCAAAATACAGACGATTCCACCTTAGAAATTGTAATTCTACATTATCAATGTACTTCCAATTTTTCTTTCTCATTATCAACCAACTAATGATATAATTTCAAATAATTGACATTTTATAATTTCAACCTACTTTTCGACTATTTTTTTTAATTTCTTAGTCCCCTAGGACTCGAACGACAAGTAAAAATGAACGAAGAGAGCATAATATACCTGTATTGAGATCCCAGAGACGGAGTTCGCCATCCCAGGAGCCGGAGAGGGCGAATTGGGCATCGGACGATAAGACGACGTCTTGAACGAAGTGGGAGTGACCGGTCAAACGACGCAGAGGGACACCATACGAGCGGTCGTCTTTGGTGAGGCTCCATCTGATCAGCGATTTGTCGCGCGAAGAACTCACGATGAAATCCGAGTTGTCGATTGGGGTCGCTATAGCTGTCACCCAGTCCGTGTGTGCTCGCATTGTGCCGCGGAGCGCTAGCGTCTCTGAACCCATCTTCGGAGAGTGGGTGGGTGCGGGGGTGGGGTGGGGTGGGTTAGGGGGTAGAGGAATGCGAGTGGTTAAGGGAAACCCTAGGGAATTGAAGATGGAGAGAATATATAGTAGTTGGGTATTAGGGTTTTGGATTCAGCTTTGACTTTTTCTTGTGCTCTTTTGGTAAGAAAGTATTTCTACTTTGTGTCAAATGGTGATTCTGTCCATGAATTAAAATTGAAGGAAAATGTTTTAGTAATAATATTTTAATCGTGTTTGAAATTATATCTAGGGTTTTTGGCCGGGAACATCACTTACCTTTTACCTATGTCACCAGTTCATCACTCACTTTTCAAAGTGTCATGTTTGATCACTCACTTTTTAAAAGTGTCTCTTTTGGTTCGTCGACCACTTTTTCATGTGGTCAACTGCCGGTCAACTCACGTGGCGTCCATGTGCGCCTTTAGTAAGGTGATTTCAGTCTTTTCAAGTCAAATTTGGCCCAAAATTTTCAATTAATTACGTATTTGGAATCTTTAAAAAGTGAGTAATCAACTAGAATACTTTAAAAATGAGTGATCAACTGATGATATATGTAAAAATTAAGTGATATCCCCGGCCAAAAACCCTTATATCTATACAAATTTGGAATTTTGAATCCCACATTTATCTCTATTACAATATCTCATCACTTATTACTACAACATGCTCTATTCTATATTGAGTTATTGTATCCACACCTTAATAGTGTGCTTAAGTGATAAGTACTATCTTATCCATATTATCCCCATGTCCGCAAGTGCAAGTGTAGTAATGTGGTGTATGAATGACAAAGAGGAATTAGAAGTAGTTATTTGAACCCGTTTTAGATATTGTTCTACCGTGGTTTGTGCATATGTTGGATTAGGAAAGAATATGAATCGAGATAAATTTTCAAATTTATGTTATTAATTGGTATGGTTGAAATGAAATAGATTGAGGTAATGTTTTATAGCATTATTCTAATATTTTTTAGGTCGTGACAGAGAATCGAGATGAATTAAAATGACATATAACCAAATAAATTATTGACATTGGTGATGTGAAAAAATGTAACAATCATCTAGGGATGGAGGGAGTATTATTTAAGCATCATTACTTTAATAATATCCTCATTATGTTGGTCATTAGTATGATATTTATGTTACAAATCCGTTACGAACGTTACAACCGTTACATAATCATTAGTTTTGATGGATGGTTAATATGACAATTATTTTGATATGAAGAAGGTCCTTTCTCTACCTATAAATTGTCTCATTTCTCCATCAAAATGATTCAGTCATTCCAAAAACTAAATCAATAACACAAGTTTATAGGTCAAGAGAAAGAAACTCTTCTCCATATCTTAAGGCGAGTTCTTGGAATCAACAACGCTTTTGGTCCAAACAGACTCATGTCAATTACTTCTTAATGGTTAAAGGTGTGTCAGTTACATTTGTTATACATATATGTGATAATCATGTAATTCAAGATTTTGAGAATTATGTCATGTTTTTAATCATTTAACAGAAACGTTTACTTAAAACCATTTGTTGTCTTCTATATGGCTAGCTTTCTTCATCAACACCTTTAATAATATAAAAATTGGTAAGAAAAAAATGATAGAAAGCAGTGAAACATGAGTGAACATGAGGGAACATGAGGAAGTAGAATTGGAGAGGAGCCGGACTCGAGGAGGATAGTAAAGATGACATAAAATTCAAAATATTATTATTTGCCTCAAATATTTATCAAAATTATAAAATGCCTCAAAAGTAAATTTTAAGTGTTAATAGTTCCTTTAATTTAGGAATTGTTTTCGCATTAGTTATACACTTACATGGACCATTTGCGTATTGTTATTACTTACAAGGATCAAAATCCAATGGTGACTCACTTAGTGGGATCATTATATGACGTTGACACGATTACACAAAGAAGCACATCATGGCAAGTAATCGTTTCTGATGGTCATCACAAGAAGATCAGTTACTAGAAGCGAACACGATATCACTCATCAAACGATTCCTTGTCAATGAAAAGTTTTGCATGTTTCAATAAAATAAGTATTGTAATTCACAAAATAATCAAATATTACAAAAATGGCTAATGATTTACAACAGGATAATAAACCAAGAGAATCTAAAAACAAGCTCAAACCTTTACAGTTGAACGACCTTTCCTCTTTTGCGACCTCTCGCAAAACTCGGAGAGTGTCAAGTCATCTACATCCTCTCCAGCTTTTGGAATCGTGTCTTTCAACTTCTTGCTATAATGAAATTCGGGCAGATCATCCCGGCTCCATTCTTCCTGCATCTGATCAGAAGACGTTTCCTCCAGTGTATTAAATCTTATAGAACCCGAAGATTCTACATTATCAGGATATTCACATTTCGGAATCAGAAGAGTTTTCTTGTTGTTTGACTTAGATTTCTTTCTTACATTCCTTCCGGCTGAATCTCTAGTTGCCATGAAATCATTTCGATCATCTTCAGCGATTACTTTCCTTTTTCTTAATTGGTTAACAGATGTCCCTGCCTCTTCACCTTCGCAACCAGTGGTTTGTCCGGACACTTCTTCAGAGATATTGACACTGCTAAGATGCAACAATAGCTTGTTGAAATAAAGCAGAACTACGTTACACTTCGAAGATATAAATATAAGGTAAAGAGAATTTAATTCCAAGAGGAGGCTCAAGTAAAACA
Organism: Echium plantagineum; assembly: GCA_003412495.2. NCBI lineage: Eukaryota > Viridiplantae > Streptophyta > Magnoliopsida > Boraginales > Boraginaceae > Echium > Echium plantagineum. The sequence goes on along the minus strand of CM016566.1, from coordinate 15,173,603 downwards.
ACGTATCTCACTCAGAATAGCAACGGAACAGAACATAATAATTACTTAATTCATCCATCCATCCATAAGATGATGACATTAGATTTTTGGTGGTCAAAATTACCAAGGCAGTCACATTCAAAATACTACCCCCTTAAACATTTCTCACGAAATATTGATCATCTTTCTTGGATAGCATGACTACAAAATAACTACAAAAATCTAAAGAGATTGGTGGGCAGCAAAAAGTAACGAACTTATCCAGGAGCAAACCTTAAAAATCGACCTATCTGTTATGTCTTATACTCCTCTTAGAAGTATCAAGGGATAAAGTTTTAGCATAATATAGGACACAAATTTAGGATCAAAGCATGCTACCATCAAACCTGTTTCTCTTCTTCTTCGGTCGAGGTGAATGTATTCTTGTTGGCAATTGAATGAAATCATTAGGTCCAATGGCAGGTCGTTCCGACACTCGTTCAACAAAGTTAGATATCATAGAAGTCCTTTTAGTCCTATATGCTGCTTGAAGCATTGGGACTTGTTCTGGAAACAACACCATCCACCTCCTACTCACAACAAAATATGATAATTCAAACGAGGATTCCATATATATATTGATATGCTTCTATAATTAGGAGTTGGGACCTAATCCCGCAGAGAAGTTTTACCACAGAAATGTTTAGAGAGTAGTGATTAGCGCACCTCTTGCATTGGTTATCAGTACGATGGGGAACACATAAAGAAATCTTGGACCAGCAACATCCATGTTCTTGGATTGCCTCTTTCAACAACAAATCCTCTTCTGGGGTCCAACTACCATAATTCAGAGATGGATCTAAGCTATTTGCCCATCTGTATTGCACCAGAATTTCAGTATCAACCAAACTGTGTCAATTGTTTACAATAAATCATTGCATACATATCAGAGACACGAGTGCAATACCTCTCCCTACATTGGGACTGCATTCTCCCAGGGATGAACTCAGCTATTTTGGGCCAACTTTTAGGTCCAAAAATCGTGACAGCTACTTTTAAGCATTTGTCCTCCTCGGGTGTCCATTTTCCAACCCTTTTCCTGGCCGGATGAAGACTTTTTAACCATCTGTTACAAGATACTGGTCATGTTAACGTAACATACTTCAAATGCAATATTTGCGAGGTTCTAGAAAAAGATCTCTACTCAGATACTCAGAATGAAGTTGGACTACTTATATCTTCTTGTATATATGGTTGTAGGACACGTTACAAGAAGCCGGACTATAAATGGTAGTTACTAATGCAAAGCAATCTACTGCAAAGGCCGCAAGGCCCTTTCTCAAATCTTGACATGCTGACACACAAGGTGCAAGGAAATAACAAGATATGAATCAAAAATCCATGCAGACTCGAAATTAATACATGAATAAGTCCAGAAACTTCAAACAAACATCTTAAAGATTTAGAGTATTTTAATTATTATATCCAATCAACGAGATGTAAACTTACCTATCACTACATTGAATACCAGTCCTCCCTTCCATGACAGCAGCAACAACCTGCCAATTACTCTCACCATATTCCTCAACGGCAGCATGAAGCTTTATATCTTCTTCTTTATTCCACTCCTTTCTAATTATTGAAGCATTTAGGCTTCTCTGATAACGAGCTACACACTGAAACGGAGTCCTATTTGTCCCCAGTGATACAGCAATATCAAACCAATTAGTCAGCCCTTTCTGTTTGACAATATGCAAGAGATTTTTATCCTCCATATTGGTCCAAGGATCCCAATTGATCAAGGGATCTTCAAAATGCAGCCACCTGCGTATGCAAAAGATAAATAAACAGAAGTAAAACAAGGTGAATACTTATCTTCCTCTATGGACGTATCCATGCTTACCTCATCTGACATTCCATACCAGAGCGCTTAGGAACATAAGTCGAAGATAATTGTTCCCAGTTGATCTTCGGTTGCAAAGACCTCATGTTTTGAGGAGAAATATCACAATCTTTTAGGAATCGGCTATCGTTTCAAGGGTACTTCCCTCTATCGACGATTTGTCTGTATCACTGAAGACAATGGAAGTTAAATTTGAATGAGAATATAGTTGAACATACTGAATTATAGTGATGACATCCATTCAGTTATAATATAGAAGGTACATAATATATAAATCAATCTCATCAACCCAGTGAAGAACAAAATTCATGCCATAAAAATGTTAGAACATAACAAATTTGAAACTGCATCCAACAGGAGGCTAGGGAGAAGCTACAAAAAACTTAATGCTACAATTCATAATGTTATTTTACTTCAGGTAAGATACCAATTACTACAAGGGAACACATTGGCTTGAGAGTTTCAAATACAGAAGTAATTTAAACTGGAAATATTTAGTGGAGAGATTACTACTTTTACTAATTTAGCTTATTGACAGATCTTAAAGATGTTCAATTTAGATAATCATGCAAAGATCATGAAGATGTTGAAAACAAAAGTGGGGTGAAATATGTAGAACATAGCACACAGATCCATCAAGTCATCTGACTTAAATATAAAAAATGACGTCCAATTACTTACTTGAGAATATAAATGATTTAAGCAACATTTCTTGAATATGTTTCTTGACACCTTTCTTGAGACTCTCAATCTCTTTCTTTGACCATTTCTCTCGAGTTACTCTGGAAGGAAATTTCATCAACACTTCTTTATAGACAGCAACATGAGGATTTTCTGGTGGCCCCAAATGCATAACAGGGGTCTGTCATTCAACTGGTAGGAAAGCACATATTTTAGTAGAATATGAGGGGGGCAGAATTCAAAAGATCATCCCACGTGATAATACCACACCAATTAACTCGAAGATATCCTCTCACAGGTAACTAATACTAGAAGCATAGGATCTCCTCCCAACTTAGCTAGTATAACAAGTTCTCAGCGTGAATGAATATATAAGTATCTTCGTAAAAATGTGATAACATCACGAAATATAACTTCTATACATGTTCTCTGACAACGAAAAACTAGTAACTAGATAAGGGGTCGCTCTCTAATACTCGAGCCTAAGAAACTGTTATGAATTATTGACAGAAAGACAACACCTGCCACAAACTTTATCCCTAAGAAGTTAACAAATAAGTTCAGCCACGCCTGATAATTGAGTTCCTCAATATGATATCAGATCAACTACACTATTAGAAGCCTGAACCAGGGTCTGATCATCTTGAAATAAAGATAAGGCCGACGAAAAATGAATACTGCTTCCATCGGTAGAAGATTGTCTGATTTGATTTCCAATTATTAAAATGAACAAACTTTGCCGCCTTAATTGTTGCCTAATTTAGCTTGGAACCAAAATTAGAATGTTATTAATCTACTCAAACTACCATCTTTCATATTGTTTTTCCAAATACTACACAACATTAACAAAATTACCGCGTTGTCAATTTATGGACTCAACTATTAACTGGACGATCATTTTGAAGTAGAGGGGTTAACAAAACCACAACTAAGTAATTACTATAATAAATTAACCTTGGAAGATGATCTTTGATTAGCTACTGATATTAGCTGCACACGTGCATCCTTCTTCAGCACCAATGCTCTGCTTGTCCTTTTCTTACAACTACTTTGATAGTCTTCCAATTTC